>OZ038478.1:17944119-17954119 GCA_964036315.1 Acanthosepion esculentum
GATCCTAACACTTAGCAGTCATCAAAAATATAAGACAACTTGAGTGTTGCCAGAAAAAAAAAACAACAATCAGATGAAAGCATATATTAAACATCTTACTTGAAAGCAGTCTCTGCAGATTTAAGATGAAAAACTATACATTAGATCCTTAGATACCAGTTACATTGGTAGATACATTTAAAAACATCAATCTAGCCAAATTCATATGTAAAAATATTCCAGTTTGTCATATATATCTATATCTCAGCTTTTGCTTTTGAACATTAGAACAATCAACTAAAAATGATGTTTCAATAATCATATGTAAATGATTATCTTGAGAGAGGAACAGAGTTTTCTCTACAAAAATAACAGATTATTTTAATGAAATTCTTTTTGCTTAAATTTGAAAAATCATTTAATATTATCTACTTCCTGTCCCATAATTGTTACATTTGCATACAAATTTATATACACTAAAATGGAGCAACTATTTACAATACAGTATTTTGAATGCTCTCTAAAAATTTTGAGGGGGGGGATCTCATTTAAATTTATTTTTCCTTTGGCATTCAAATTTATGGAATTTATTGTCTTTTAATTTTTTTTTTTTTTGCAGAGGTTTATTTATTTTTAATTTTTGCACATAAAGCAAAAGAAAGCACAAAGCTGATACAAATAGGTTGAGATCAAGATGGACAGTAGGATAATTCAGGGTTGCCAAATTAATAATTTTCAGTTATATCTGGCCGACTCTTTCCCAACTTAGTCGATAAAAATCAACATTTAATTTTTACCATTTTTTAAGGTTTTGGGTGCATCTCCATACAACTTAGTCTTGTTTTTGTTTTATTGGTGGTGGGGGGGGGTCAACTAAGGTCATAAAACTATTTTATTCTTTCAGCATTTTAAAATAACTTAAATTAACATGGTGATCATCAAGTTATGTATGATTGATTTATACATAACTTTATAATATTTTTTTTTTTGTTTAGTTTGTTAGCAACATAGCCAGTTTTCTTTTCAAACTTAGATCTGGGTTTGGTCTGTGTTTTTTAATTTTGAAATTAAAAAGTGTTTTGAGCATTGATATACTTTCTGCGATGAAGCAACTAGTGTCAGCAGTGGTCTCATCTTCATGCGTTGAACGAGTTTTCTCATCCTATGGACTTGGGCATTCCAAACTGGTCTTTCTATTTAAATCCATGAATGTAAAAACTGGTCATGTTGAATTTTAAAATTTGTTAAAATTTTATTTAATTTATAAAAAAATTATTCAATTGATTAATAAATATTTGATTCAATAACACTTCTTTCATGGAAATTATTGTATATGCTAGTGTGCAAGCCAACATGGTGTAGAAGACGACCACCCCCAAATTTTCAAGCTAAAAATGTAGGTTTTGGGCTATATTCACCATACAAGACAACCTCACCAAATCATATTTTAAAATGTATTGTATTGAATATATTAAATAAATTAAGTAAGCATACACTTTTTCATTCAAATTCTAATGAAAAAAAAAAAAAAAAAAAAAAAGTCTAAATAAAGATTTTTATAAAATTGATTTAAATTTTATAAAAAAAAAAAAATAAAAACAAATCAAAAATCATTTGATTTAAATCGAACCCCGCATTAGAGTAATAAAAAAACAAGAGGGTGGATCTTTCATGTGTAATGTTACATTTTATTCAAATTCAGATTTCATTAATCAACATTGGACTGTTGAGTTTTGACTGAGGCCTTTTCCAAACGTGAACCTTACACTCATGTAGATACAAGAGATTCTAGTCTCTGAGAGAGGTTTATATTTGTTATACAGGATTCTCCTCTCCCCATAAAAACACATTCCAAGTACAGTTCACATTTTCATACTCAACTCCCGACCAGCTAGGAGGTCATTCCTGCATCTAGCTTCTGTCAAGGACATTGTGCACCATCTATTCTGACATGATCTGGGATGAGACATATACCACACAAAGACTCCCTCTACAATACTAATGTAAAATAACTAAAAATCTGCAGATTAAAAAACACACACACTTCACTATCTTTTTATAAATGAATAAAAATCTTTTTGGGGGGGGAGTTCTTTAGTTTTTCCAGGACTTCAAAAATGCTTTTATGAAAGATTTGCTATTACAAAAAAAAAAAAAAAAAAAAAAAATCTTAATTAATGCAAATCATTTCTTTAAGAAAATTCATTTTTAAGAACATTCACGATGAAATTTAATTAAATCGATACAAGAAGTTTCTTAATTAAATTAAAGAATGTAGAATTTTACTTTCAGCAGCTAAAGAACTGGTCAAAAGGTACCTGCAAAACAATTTCCAAGACTATTAATCTAAATTAGCAACTTGTTTTTTTTTCAATAAATTGTATCAGAATTAAATCAATAGCATTTGAATAATTAATAATTACATGGAAATTAATTCTTCCTTTATTTCCAGTCAAGAAATGGGACATCTCGTTTATTTCTGTTATGCATCAGATTTTACAAGAACATAGATTTACTTGATCTTTGAATAAAAATGGCAATGTCAGTAAACCAATATTTCTACATTATGATATCTAAAACAAGGTAATTGGTAACATGGAAGGTTAAGCATTCTGATCTTGCAGGCCATTGTTTGCAATTAAAAAAAAAAAAAAAAAGTTTGTTATATAAAAAAAAATTTAAAGCACACAAATGTACTAAATGTTAGTAAATAAAGAGATTGCCTAGTACCAATCACCTATCATTAGTCAACCTAGAAAATCTGCATTCAAAACTAAAGGTTTTTAGCTGGACCCCAACATTGGAATAATGAGTCAACATGAGGATATCACATCAAATAATAATTGACCATCTTGAACCTGTATACCATTGCATGATGAAAAAAAAAAAAAAAAAAAAAAAAGAGAGAAAAAAATTGATACAAACATTACCCAGACCTGTTTACAGACAAGGGACCTGTGACAATTTTATGGGACTTAACAATTCACAAACTGAACAATCAATGCTAACCATCCAGACATTGTGATAAAGACCACAAAAAACAGTATGTGTTTTCTTATTGACATGGTAATTCCTGCAGACTGTAATGTATCTTTGAAGATCTTGGAGAGAAAAAAAAAAAAAAAAACACTATAAAAGATACACAGATCTTAAAATAGAAGTTTCAAGAATGTAGCACATGAAATCAATAATTCCAGTTGTGGTTTACATCCAGAGTTTCATTGGAAAAGGTTCTGATTGAAGGGATCTCTGGCAAGCCATGTCTTAAGGGGAAAAAAAATAAAATAAAAAATTGGTCTTACAGCAGGCACAGTTCACACCCTACAAAGGGATTTTATATAAAATGTGTATGGACTTGTAGATTTTGGTAGTTTCTTTTAACACAAATGTGCAG
Source organism: Acanthosepion esculentum (assembly GCA_964036315.1). Lineage (NCBI taxonomy): Eukaryota > Metazoa > Mollusca > Cephalopoda > Sepiida > Sepiidae > Acanthosepion > Acanthosepion esculentum. Next base: position 17,947,493 of record OZ038478.1, read on the forward strand.
GGGAAAATACCATATCTGACATTAGCTCTCAAATACTCTAGAGAATCCATCTTTTTCTTCTCCAGATATGTTAAATAGCAGAGTAGACTGGGTTTTTCAGCCTTGGTTGGCAACCAGTCTAAGAGAAGGATGACTGAATTCAAAAACCATATGTAGCACATACTATATCCAGCTAATGAAATGATTATGTTCACAATGACTGATTTTGACTGCAGTCAGACTTGGTTGATTTAATCTGAAGTGTTTGTAGACAATTTTGAATCCAGATTAAAAAAAAAAAAAAACTTTCAAATATGCAAATTTTAACAGATCATGACATCTATCAGAGATGAAATTTAAATTTTATTATTGCATTATTCCAAAATTTTAACACATCAGCAGATAGCTATTAATGTCAACAACTGAGCCCAAATAGGACCCAGGAAGATGATGAATAAACAGCAGCAGCACATTGATTACAAATTTAAATGAGAAACCATGACCAATAAGATTTATTTTCCAATTCAGTATAGAGGTAAATATCGCTACTCTTAGCAAAACTGATCAATCAATAAAGCGTTTTAGATAAATTATAAAATGTCATTGAAATAAAGTTGATATACAACTATCTATTGTTAGTAGAGACAGGAAAAAATAAAATGGAGAAAGAGCAAAGATCATTTGGCAGAGTCTCAAGAAATGCTTGCAGGGAAATAAAACTTTAGCCAGAGTCAAGACAGACATAAAAGTGTAAGAAAGAAAAGTTGAGAGCATTGACAAATTAATCAACAGTTCAATGATCTTTAACAGACATTTTGTTTTGAAAGGTGTGCATCTAATAAGAGCATTTTATAGCAAAAATATTACTACCTCCAAATTCAGAAAGACAGTAATAAAATTCTGATCTTTAGAATCAACAAAGTTGAAAAGAGGTCAGACAAGAAAAAAATTAATTCAACTTAATGCTTAGTTGCTAAGATTTGATATTCAAATAAATGTGTTTGTCAACCTGAAGACTTTAAATTGGGGATACAAACCAACATGATTTCTTGTTTACAGATCACAACAGCTATTAGGAAGATGTGATTAAATATATTTTAATGTACTAAAAATTTATTCAGTATTATTGTTTAAGTAATAAGCATTATAACATAGCACAAATAGCTATATTGTGGAAAAAGGAATTTAACAATATACGCATTTTTTACGTATTTATGGTTATTTTTTAACTTATCAAAAACAACATTCTTGTACATGTAGTTATGGATAATATACATTAATTACTAATTTTTTTTAATTAATAACTATTTCAGCTCAGTTGTTGACATTAATAGCTATCTGCTGATGCGTTAAAATTTTGGAATAATGCAATAATGAAATTTAAATTTAATCTCTGATAGATGTCACAATCTGTTAAGATTTGCATATTTGAAAGTTTTTAAATCTGGATTCAAAACTGTCTACAAACACTTCAGATTAAATCAACCAAGGCCCACTGCAGTCAAAATCAGAGTCATTGTGAACACAATCATTTCATTAGCTGGATACAGTATATGCTACATATGGTTTTTGAATTCAGAGTCATCTTTCTCTTAGACTGGTTGCCAACCAAGGCTGAAAAGCCCAGTCTACTCTATTTAACATATCTGGAGAAGAAAAAGATGGATTCTCAAGAGTATTCGTACATAAGTGAAAGTAACGATCTTGACTAGAATTCAAACTTAGCTCTCCAATTTCTCATTCTAAGCTGCTATCCATTACACTACCAGCATACCCATTCCAAATTAAAAAACACACACACACATTTTTTTTTTATTATAAAGAGATGGTAATAATAACATTTTGAAATCGCTACTTCTTCAGCCGATGGTAAATAACTGGTGATTAAATGATTTTTAAGGAAATTTAAAAACAAAGTTTTACCTCTTTACTGAAAGTTAAAGGGAGGGGGACGCAAGGTCAAAATTAAAAATAGACTTGTGGGTATGTCTTGATTAACCAAATAAATGTCAGATCTACGTTAAATAGAAAAGTACGGTCAGAGGGTAGAGGTGGGCGAGTTATTTTTTTCATGTCATGATAAACCGGGACATGTCATCATCGACGATTGTGGAAAAAATGCCAGCAACAAATATATCGTGATTGTAGACAAATATGACGTGTTCAGTTTGTTGAAGAGAGGCATAGGTTAATCAGATGTAAAGGTAACAGAAAAAAATTTTTATATTTGGAAACCTTAAGGGGCCTGTAGATAAAATTAAAAATGTTGGTACGTCTATATATGATATTAATAATACTAACTGTATGGCAATACATAAATATTTAAGCTGAAAGAGGAAGCAACAAGATTAAAAAAAAAAAAAATAGTACTAACCAAAATTATTCCCATCTGATATAAAGGAATTGATACAGAACATTTTTTCCTGCTTTTGTCAGCTTATTGACTGAAAATGTCTTCATGCATAAATTGAAACAGCTATGCCTTTTTCTTCACTGATTAAATTTCTGTTTTTGCTTACAGAACAAAAAAAAATTTGAGAAACAATTTCACATCATATTTCTAATGGATGACTTCAAATCCAGAGAGAGCTCAAAAAAAAAAAAAAAAAAAAAAAAAAAAATTAAGTGAAATAAAAAGGAAATTAAACAAAGAAAATTACACTAAAAGAAAATTGAGAGGAATGTTAAGGAGGTAAATAATTGTTTGGTATGCAGAAACCGTTTGAAATGCTATACTGAACATCCAAATAGTCTACCATTAAATTGTTTAAAATATAAAAGGTCAAGCAACAAACAGAAAAAGACATCAGATGAACATGGATGTGTTTTGAATGACAAAGTATTTAAGTGGGAAAGCTGACAAAATGTACAAACCAATTGAATATTAATTTACTAAGTGTAGCTTAGACATGGCACAAGGTCGAAAGTATGGAGCACTCAATGAGAATTGTTCTAACGAGAAAAGCTTGCTAACCATTACACCACAATGAAGTGCTGCCAAACCAAATACATTAAACACTTCACTGCTAAAAATGTTATTAAAATCAAGACAACTAAAATAAAGTATATATATTTGAACAGAATTTTTATCCAATGATATTTCTTATAAACGTTTTTTTTTGGTGAGTACACAGAGTTGTGATATCTTTTTTTTTTTTTTTTCCTTAAACAATGAAATTAACAACTGGCCTAGATTGAAAAGTCCTATTAAAAGAAAGACTGTAACTGACAGGAATTGAACCTGTATACCATTCCATCAGGAAACTTACTATAGCCGAAACGTAGTTTTACTAAACACAGAAGTTCCAACCATAAATGTGCATTCCTTAAAATAGGCAATCCAGATATTGCTCTATCAACACTGCCTCCATGGGTAAATTGATAAAGGCATGTTTCAGCTATAGAAGCAGTTCCTTTGATGGAAAAGGGGATATAAGTTCGATTCCTGTTGGAGGTAGAATCTTTCTTTAGGATTTCTCGATCTCTGCTGGTCATTAATTTCACAGTTTAAGAAAAGACAAAAAAAAAATCAACACAATGGAGATAGCAACTCAAATACATGCAACCACTAAAAATAACATAGTAATAATGAATATAAATCTTATTACAAAAAGGTATGAATCCTCTCCCCCCCCCCCCGCACTATGGGTAAATAGCCGGACAGACTGGGTTTTATAGCCTTGGATGGCAACTGGTCTACTGCAGAAAGAAATGGCAACCTACTGTGGGAAAAAAATCTACCTCATCAGTCATGTATCAAAAGATACATGATCGCCTAAGCGTGTATCAGACATGGCACATAACTGACTGATTACATTTTTGGATTACCACCCACTGATGATAATTACAGGCGGCACAATATCTGAAAGGCTCTTTCTCTTTTCCCTTTGACTCTTGAAGCAGCAACATGTTTCTTTTCATTCTGACATGCGAGTACTTCAGAGACGGATAATTGAATTGTTCATAACTTCGTTTCTTTCTTTATCCTTCTGTAACATGTCTTGTTAATAAATTTATTAATTGTTGCTTGCTTGAATTCCAGGACTGACAAGGATCTGCCAAATATTGTTTGTAGGACAAATGTACCAGGAAGCATAAAAGGATATTTTCAATTCCTGCAACAATATCTCAATGTATCTAGCCAAGTCATCACTGGAGTCCAAATTCATTTAGTTAAAGATTTGATGGGGAGGTGCTCTTAATATTCAATAGTGTGTTTGAAACAGTGAATAAAACAAATTATAGCACTATCTTATTGTGGTAATAAATCCAAGTCTTACATCAAAAAAGAAATTGTGAAAATCCAAATCAAGATCAAGTCTACTTTAGTAGGCCTTGAAATATGGTAATTGTTTGCACTTCCCTCCCAGTCTCAACCTTTCTTTCTTACCCCAATAAAAGAAATCTATTTTGGACCACAAGATTGCTTAGATCTTTGTGGACGAAGAAGAGTAGTTATGCTTTACCCTTTTCGATTTACACCTCCAGCATTTTCTGACATTGGACTTGCAAGACTGATTTATGATCCCTGGAATTACATCCTTGGACTTATGATTTTGGGCTCTGAATCTCCTTATTACTATTTACCTCAATTATTGCTTCAATACAAAATTGCAGGTTTCAAATAATACTGTATTAGTTTTATATCTGAAAACAGTTCCATCCATTCGAGTCCATCTTTGTTTTCTGTCACCCTATAGAATTAGACATTTTTCAGTCAGGATGGGAGGATTTAAGAGAAAGAAAAAAAAGTTAATAAGTATCTGTCTTCTTTTCTTCCTTGTTCACTGCAGCCACCAACTTGTTCATAATTAAGAAAGAATATCACCATATCAATGGCTCAACAAAAAGTGAGCAAAGATAGAAAGAATGAGCAACATAGAGCAGATATGCACAAAAGAATAAAAGAAATAACAACAAAATACGAGCTCCTTGACAGCATATATAAATTTAAAAAAATACAAAGAGAATGCTGATAATAGAAAAAGAAAAAATACTTCGAAGACGGAATGAACATATCAGAAAACTCCCATTAAAATCTACAATACACAAGAATACAGAAGGATATGAACTCCTTTTCCAGCGACTATTCATATGAAAATACTTACTCCATGGCAATACCTATGATGACAATTAAGTATTTAAATGTAACATCTTTCCCATTTGCTGAATAAACTGGCTTTATAAAAAGAGAATTTTTTAGAAATATGCAAAAGGATATAATTATATGTTTGAAACAATGGAATGGACAAAGTCATACTTTGAACTGAAAAAGTGAAGACTGCCATATTGATCAATTCAACTCATTCCCAGAAACATGGGCAGTGCAAGCGATTCTATATTTATAGACAGATATTACTGTTGAACAAAGAAATCCACACTGGATTGGCTTATACACTTTTTTCCAATTATAGATCACATTCATGAAGACTGTCTCATAATCTGAAAAAATCTTGGATTGTAATAATACTTTAACAATCTTGCAAAATCCACACGTTGCAAATAGCATTACTCTTTGCAGGAAAAAAAAAATGTCATTTGATCAGATGTGCTTCACTCAGCTACAATGAGCTTGACAATCAAGTCAGGTACTATTTGCCTTTAAAGCACACTTTACTCATTCTGATTTCTTTGAAAGCCATAACTACTTAGTTTTATATCCAAAATGGAAACAAAGCAATTTCTAAAGGATTAATTTAATGGATTTTATTTTTCAATCCCACATGTTTTTATTACTTTGAAATAAACAGTTAGGAAAATCTTTTACTAAATCAAAACAATTTTGCACTTGGACAACAGATGGTGATTGGGGGGGGGGGGGCATCCTATTTATTTCCTCAAGAAATGACTATTGGCAACAGAGGTTAATTTTCAAAGATAATTGAATTCAACTTGTAATAAGAATTTCTTTCAAGTGTATTTAGTCAATATTATAATTTGCACAATATTAATTTTGGCTGAATTATCTTCCTGTCACTCCTCTGATTAAGCAAGATGAGCTTTAAGAGAGAGAAATTAACCAATTAGTAAAAATTACTCTTGTAATAATCAGGAGTAATCATTGCTGAAGTAATGCAACATTTTATAAACATTAATCAACATCAGGAGCAATACATGTTCCTTATTACCTTAAATATTATATACGTTAGATACATGTGTTTGTGTAGATATCCCAGGTTTTTTATTGTAAAAGTCTAAATCTGTCTACTGGGCTATGCATATGAGAGTCTTACAAAAGAAGATATGTCTTCTGGCAGGGTTCATACCTGCATCCCTGTTGTAGAGGAAATCTCTAAATCCTGAGGGGCTTTTAGATTGCTCAACTATGGAAAACTTTCAGTCAAACAAAATTTAATTACCCTATTTAAGAAATGCACATCTTTTTCAAATCTGTCAGCATCCAGATCATAAAACTTATTTTCATATCTGAAACAAAGTAATTTCTAAGAAATGGATTTTTTTATTTTTTTTTTTTATTTATAATCCAACATTATTTCTTATTACTTTAAATGTTATATAGTGATTTTCCAAACATACCTTACATGTGGCACAAGGCCAAAAGTATGGGGCACCCAGTTATGATCAAACTCACTATTCAGTTGTAAACAAGACAAGCTTGCTAACCCTAACACCAAATTTATGTTCACT
>OZ038478.1:17959119-17984119 GCA_964036315.1 Acanthosepion esculentum
CGTCCAGAAGAGTTGCAGGAGATTCCAAGGTTGTCTGGAGGCTGTGGTTGAAGACAATGGCAATTTTATTAAATAACTTTACTCTTTAGTATTTCAAGATATTTTTGTGTAATTTTGGTAAATATTGGGTTGGTGTGTAATTATCAGGCATTTTTGTAGGCAAATTATTTTTTTAATAAAAAAATGCTGTTTTGTTTACTTTTTTTTTAATAAAAATATTTTATTTTCAGGTTATACACTCCGGAATAATCATTTAAAAATGTTATTGTTTTATTGTTGTTTCTCTTTTTTTCATAATATGGTTTAAAAACGCCTGATAATTATGCACCAACCCAATATATCTGTTAAAATGAGATGTCAATGATATTTTCATTTTTGTGTAATTTAGGCAACAATTTATCCATCACACCCTGTATATTATATATAAATAAATATAAACAAAATACACTTCCAGCAGCCATCCTCTTGATCCAGAATTATTACTAATTTTAAATAATATGAGACAATTGAAATTTAGTAAATAATGAGTAAAGAGGGCTTGGAGAGTATAACACAAAACATACTGAAGGCAAGTCGCAGAAAGTCATGATTTTCCATGTCCAGAAGGGACACGGCACATAGAATGAAATTCAATAAACCAGTTTAGATAGATGCATTGTTATTCTTCACACAGGGAAATATAATAGAGACTCATCAATAATTAAGAAAATTTCAAAAGGCAGATAAAAGTGGGGAGGATGGGAGGAGGAAAAAAAAAAAAAAAAAAAAAATCAATTTTTGTTTGAGGAAGCTAATTAACTGTAAATAAACTATAAAGGCTGCTTATCTGATTGGTCAAAAATATAACCAATAATTTTTGTTCAATTCCCAAATATATTTCATCTTCCAATCATGAAAATTATTACTGCCCATTAACATGACTTGAAAAGTGCAACGGAGATCCTTGTTCATCAATTAACCAGCAGACTTACAGCCACATCACATCGAAGCACAGATTCCTGTATGATCACCAACCTTAAGCAATGTTAAGCCTGGTCAGTACCAAAATAGGTGACCACTTGGGAATACCAGCTGCTGTAAGCTTGAATGTGTAGTGGTAGCTCAGAATTGTTAATTGGAGAGCAGAGTTCCAATTCCTGTTGGGTTTGTTAAATTTACTCATGCACAAATACCCTTGAGAAAAGTATGAATCCACTTCTCCCCAACTATGGGTTAATTAGCAAGTTTTCAGCATGTCTAAATATTTCTCAAGAGTAAATTACTATATCTTATGGCATATTAAACAAAGACTTATTATAAGCCTACCATTTGTCCATGCCTCAAGTATTGCTGCGACATATAGTCCAGTGCTCCTGCTATATATTTAGAGATTTTTGATAAAATCCAAAGACGAATCAGCAATATTATTGGTCCTGACATCTTGGCTTCTGTCACTTTCCCACTGCCATAAAGTTACTTCCCTTTACCGTGTCTATAAATACTTTCATGGTAATTGTTCAGATGAGTTCTTTGCTATGGTACCTAGATTTTAGGAATTTACGTGCAGTACTAGATTGGTGGTGGCAAGTTCTAATCAATTTACAGTTGAAATGGCTAGATGTAACCGTAAGTTCAATTCTAACAGTTTCTTTTTGTACACGGCTTGGTTGTGGGCCTCTTGCTTTCCAGTTAAGTTTGATCTTCAAAAATTTAAATGCAAATGTGTCTTGGTGACTTTACTGTCTTGGGGTCATTTTGATAAAAAAAAAAAAAAAAATTTCATCAAAACCAGGTATACTGTTAAGTTTGGTTCAAAACCTACAAAATCCTCATTGCTTGAAAAGGAATCTGACATTTTATGATTGGATCCAGTATTCTGTTCCAAGAGTATATCATCCTTAGTCCCAGCCATTATTGCAAACCCTATTTCTTAAATAACAATCCCTGTTTACATGCAAACTATTGTTCTCATCTGCTGTTGTGATGTTATATTTCAGTTGTTGTGCCCTCGGCCTTCATCAGGTTTATGTTGAAACTTTGTGATAACAAAAGATGATGACAATAGTCTGTATGTAAATAATGACAATTCATCCCAGAAATTCAGACAAAAACTTAATCACTACATCACTTATTCACCCCCCCCTCCAAATTCTTCATCTACATGCATACCTGAACAAATGTCCATCTTTTCTTTCATTCAGTTTTACTTCTCATAATTAAGCCTTTGCATTTCATAATCCAATGACGCCACAATGGATGACCAGTAAAATCATCTAAACTATTATTAAATTTTTAACTATTATTACATTTTACCGTTTTAAAAATTCATGTTTATAAAAAGAGATTGTCCTTGTTTCCTCCAATCCACAACCAATTCATAGTTTTATTTTCAAGAAGTTTCTATTTTGCTTACCCTACCCCAATCAGAAACTGTGTTTATCACCTTTATTCAAACCTTAGGTGTTGAGCATGCAAGCCACTTTGACATCAAATTTGGGAGTTTAAAAATGAGTATCATATATACTGATAAAATACAATAGTTTGTCTTGCTTTTTATAACAAGTACTTTTGGGGAGGATTCTGTCTATATTTTAAAAAGAAAAAAAGTTTTGAAGTGGAACCGAATGAAGTGGCTCTAAAGTAGAGTTTTGATTTTACAATGCATGCATAAAGCCCCAATGAAGCTGGATAGTGTCAGATGTTTTGACATCAGCTGTTTCGTTTGCAGTGTAAATATACTGCTAAACTTGTGCCTGCTTTTATACACAAGTTTAAAATATAGAAGCCTTATTAAAAAAATAAGGTTTTATTGAGTTAATAACCCCAGATTAGGTGTTGTGCTTGTTATAACACCATGTTCCTATTCACAAGTAAAAGAAAAAAAGAAAGCAACTTTTAAGCTTCCAGATTTTAAAATTATGGATCTTACAAACTATAAAAAAATAAAAAGTGAACACAAAATAAGGTTTCAGTTTAGCTTAAAATTTCATTGTATGTCAATGCCCCTAAAAACTAATTTCACAAACAAATTATAATCATTCATTCATTCATACAAGTGGCTTACACCCATATTACCAAAGTTAAGCAACATTTGATTGGTCAGTACTTGGATGGGCAACCACTTAGGAATACCAGGTGCTGAAAGTTTGGATGTGCAGGTTGCATAATGGATAACAACTCTGAATGAGAAATTGGAGAACCAAGTTCTAATTCCAGTCTTATACATTATATACATTCACATACAAATACCTTTGGGAAAAAGGTATGGATCCACCTCTTCTTCCCCAAGCTATGGATTAAATAGGACTTTTATCTGAAAATCTTTATTATGTAAAAACAACAAAAAAAATCTTATAATCCATTGTTTCGGCTTTATATAACCTACAAAAGATTGATAAGTTGTAAAAAATAAAACCATCATTCAAATATAAAAGCACAAATATACTTTTCTACTAAAAATGCATACTAGTTTGAATAATTACCAATCGAAGCAACAGAGATTATAAAACAATACTCCAAAGTTGACCATTACTTGAAAACAAGTACAAGTAACAACTTGCAATAAAACAGATTTCAAAAACAACAGACAAGATGTGAATTCTCAAAACGTTCATTTGAAATGACAAAGAAACCACAAAATGGCAGTGGTGTAAACATTTGCCAAATATTCAGGTAATTCAACACAGAGAAACTTCAATATTGGAGACATTTTTATCAAAACTATTTCCTTTGTAGGGCAGACTAGATTCTTCAGCCTTGGTTGCCAACCAATCTAGGAGAAGGAAAATTCTGAATTCCCAAACCCACATAGATGTAGCTCAATTGCATAGGGACAAGTGATTGTCTAAGGAAAGGAAAACCCAGACAGAAAACAAACCCTTCCTTAAAGTACAGAGATTGGACATGGGGCCCAATCACCCTACCCTGTGTAACCAATTTGATTACAGAAATTTCAGAAGCCTTATGTGCCACAAAGCAGCAGGCAGATAGCATACAACTATTTCCTGCAACAGATGAATAAAACAAACAGAAAACCTGAAATGTTTAAGTCTCCACCTTCTCTACTTTATGCAGTCAATATCCTTATAACCTATAATTATAGGAATAATTTTCCCTATAACATTACATCACAGAGACAGAGGATTTAATTTTTAATCAGAACAAGAATCTATAATTCTTTAAATGTGTGTTCGTATGTATGTGTGTGATCAGATGTTGTTTGTGTTTTCATCAGATTACGAGGAATTTTTTTTTGTTTGATAGATAATTCTTCAGTGCCAGTTTTGAGTACAAATTACACATTCCCCTTCTCTTGGCCAAGCTATCAATCTCTCAAGTGAGGTTAGCTTTTCCATTGCATAAAGCCTACTACTACAGTTTTAAGGCATTGCTTTCATTGTTGTTTATAGCCATTCCCAATTTAAGTTTTTTTATTGCCCTGCCAGTTTTTGGCATTGCATTCACCGTAGTAATAAGTAAGCTTGCTTTTTTATTACACAACATTTATTTTTCCAACCTTTCCTAAAGTTATTCGAGCTTATTGATCCCTTTACAGCATTTTCTTCTGGTATTTGCCCATGCATTCCCTTTTAACAATTCATACTTGCCTAAGATATGCCGCCAAAGAAAAGAATTTGCCTAAGTTGCAAAACCGCTGCTACCACAAAGCTATCAAAATGATAAAAACCACTTACCATAAAATATCTGATATGAAGATTTTAGATACCATACTTTTGTTTCTGTTCAGGTTTCTCTTTAAGGTTAGCCAAAGGTACTGTGAGAATGTCGGCCTACTAGGTAGGTTACAGTCAGCAAAAAAAAAAAGAAAATCATGAATTTTTAACAAAAAAAAAAAAAAAAAATTACCTTTGTATAGTGCAACCAGTCACCGAAAGTGCAGGATTCTTAACCTGCGTATAGTGAGAGACACTCCCATCCGATTTTTTGCATAAAAAAAAAAAGATCTGATCCTAAAGACTCATCCTATGGTAGAAAAATAAAATAAAAAACACAAACTAAAATAAGAAGCAGAACAAAAAATAAAATAAGTGCTACAAAGATTAATAAGAAAAAAATGGTTTTGGAAAACGAGTGAATTTTATTTCCCTAAAATGTCTGGATGGTGTCCAGATGATGTAAATGGAAGGGAAAGTTCTAGAATGCATTGTGACTTTTAAAAGCATCCACCAACAGCAAGAATAAAGCATGCTAAAAAGATATCGAATGTAAAATTGAACTGTACCTAGAGACGGGGATCCGGGGAGGGGGGATAGTAAATTATTCTCTCTCTTTTTTTTTTTCTTTTATTATAATGGGCAGTAGAGAAACAGGAGCAATGTAATGAAGAGATGTACGCACAAGGTATTGCTTATCAACTTCTATGTATTTGACGAGTGAACCTATTCAAAAACCAATGGGAGTGGGGTAGGGACTTTATGCGTTGAGCAAAAAGAATATTCTTCAGAAAATAGAGAGCATTGTATGCCAAAAATTGTTTTTCATGAATGAGTGTTTAAACAATAAAAATAAAGAAAGCACGAGATGATCATTCATTTATTATCATCATCATCATTATTATTGAGCAAATCAGACACCAAGCCGGCCCGTCATTATAACCACAGACTTTAAGTGTTCAAATAAATAAAAAGAAAAGAAATTCTAAAATCTCTAAATCATACATCCTGACCTCTATCATAAAAGAAAAAAGAAGTTTCATTTTTTTTCTCGCGCTTTTTGATTCAACGGCATACTACACCTCTTCTCAAAAAATGAAAGTAATGAATGTGCCCGACCATCAAAGAGCACTTAGACGTGGTGTGGCTAGCGAGCTTGTCTTGCTAAAAAAAAATTCTTTTTTTTAATTCATTCATCCTATGCAAAAACTAAGATACAAGGGGCTATAATACTGGGAGTAAAAGAGAATGAAAAAATATGATTGTCTTTTAAAAGAAAAAAAAAAAAAATTAAAGTCTTGAACTTTTTAATAGAGATTCTAAAATGTTTAGAAGGAATTGGAAACCCAATCCTAAACAAGAAAGAAGGGAAATAAAAACCTCTACTCCTGTTCACAAAAAGAGGGGGGGGTGCCCCCCCCCAAATCAAACCTATCTACTTCTGTTGTGAATTCGATCCTCACCGAGTGTTTCATACTTGCAGCCTTGTGCACATGTAACTTTTAAGCTTCGCTTTATCGCCATATAAAATAAATAAATGAAATATGTGTGTGGAGTCATTTTGTCTATCACCTGGTGATAAAGAAAAGCAGCATGGTTCGGATGTAATGCAGAAAAAGTTTAGAAAAAGAAATTTTTTTAATTATCATATTTTTTTTTTTTTTTTTTTTTACTTAATAATTAGCTACTAAAAAAAAAAAAAAAAAAAAAACTTTCGAAAAACAAAAAGAAAAAAAATGTTCGTTTTCTTTTACTGTAACAGAGCAGCGTCAACAAATATAAGTTTTAATTTTAATGTTCCCGCCTTAAATAAATTTATTATTCATCATAAAACATTACAATGACATCTCCGATGAACATCATTAATTAAACGGAAACCGTAAAAATAGCATCCGTTCAGTGATTAATACTCGGCTTATTCATGTTAAAAAATCTACTGACGAAGCAAATTATCTACTTTACTAACTTAACACGTGTTGTAGTAGGACTAAGTAAAAACACTAATGGACGATGACAACCTAATATTTTTTATGCATAATTCCCAATAAATGCAAAAATTATGAAAAAAGTCTTTAATTTTTTTTATTTTTTTATTACAGCAACTGCTGGATGAAAATAAAAAAAAAAGAAAAATAACACAAGTCAAACAAAAATTGTTTCAACACAAAACAATTTATAATATTTAAATAATTTATTTAATGGACAAAGATTTATTTTGAGTAAAAATTTAAATAAATCAAAATTATCAAGTTAATTTTTATCGGAAAATCCACAACAAAAAATGTTTTCATTCAAACAAAAAGTTGTAAAAATTTGTTTAAATTAAAACCTGTTTCCATTCATTACACGTTAAAAACCAGTAAATTAAAATTTAAAAAAAATATTACAAACTACTTTTCCTTCGTTATTTTAAGAATCAACGTGACAGTTAATATTTTTGCAATTCATAGATCTCAAAGAAAATAAAGAAAGAGAAATAAAAAAATAAATGCTCAATAATTCTCTCTCTACCACTAAAAAAAAAAAAAAATTAAAAAAAGATTTTTTTTTAGTTAAATTTTTCATTCAACTAATAAATTTAATTAAAAAAGTTGAAAAATTAAAACTTAAAAGCATGAAGTAAATGAAAATAAGTAATAATAAAAATACTGTAGTGTAAATTTTAATTTAATTAAAAAACTTGAAAGTTGAAATTCAAGTTTAAAAGCAAGAAGTATGTAAAAATAAAAAATACTAGAAAAAAAATTTATTGTTCATAAAAGTTGAAACGACAAAAGAACTGTAGGTTCGTCCATAAACGAAGAAAAAAAAATTCAAATCTGAACATTAAATCCTTTTTAAGAGTTTCTTAAACAATGATGAAATGTTCTCGGCTTTTTATTAAAAAAACTCTTAAAAATCAGTCAGATTTTTGGAGAAAGTTATTCTGGCCGAGCATTTTTCAGCACCTCCTCATATATTGAATAATAAAGAGTGTGTTTTTTGTTTTTTAACAAATTCAAAGAGCTCGTTATCACAAACTAATTCCGCAGAAGAAAGTAAATCAACTTAGAAATAAGTAAAATCAAATTCATAAACCAGCAAGCCAGAAATTATAAAAAAAAAAAAAAAAAACACAAAAAACATTTCCATCTAAAAATGGTTTAAGTGAACATTTCATTTTTTTTTAGTCATTTAAAAAAGTTTTGTTTACTGCAGGGTGCAGCTTGCTTTTATGATCAGTTTTTTCCTTTGTGAGGTAATTAAATAATAAAAAATATAATAATGTTACAGAATTAAATTTCTTTTTTTAACAATAATTGAAACGTACTTATTTTTCAAACAATGATAATTTATTTAATTTAAGCAAAAAAAAAAAAAAAAAAAAAAAAAAAAAAATAGCAACATTCAATCAAAATGTTGCTTATTGTCCATCGTATTTTTTTAATCAGTAACAACTTTTTTTTTCTTGAACAGAGCTTCATAAAGAATTTTTTTTTCTTAATTCCAGGACCCGAACAAGGAGGAAATTTCCTAATTTCCAGTCCCAGTCCTTAAAATTCTTGTTTGTAAAATGTAAAGGTTAATTTAGTGCCATCTAATTTTTGTACTACTAAATTAGTAAAAAGAAAAAGTATAAAATTAACTTCATAAATTTTTTTAAATACAAGCAGCTTGTATTTAAAAAAAAACTTTGTTTTCTTCTTTAATCTTTTTTGATTTACGCCGGTGCTGGTTTTTAAAAAGAAAGCATGACAAGAGGAGAAAGCTATATAAAAATATTTATATGATATTGTAATTTAATTAATGTAGCGTGGGGAAAAAAAAAGATAATATACCTTATTCATCGGCAACAGTATTATCCATATTGTTTATCATCGAACCGAACCGAAACCAATAATAAAATAATAAAATAATAAAAAAACTGACTGCAAGTCCTGCTTCGAGGTTCGAACCTAATCATTGGTTTTTCAGTTTGCTTTTGAAAATACTACAACCCTGTCTACAGATAGTACTTTGAGGCAGGTATATTTATGTGAAGAAAAATAAACTTCGTGACATCTTTATCGAAAAATATAAGCTTTTGTGATTATGTGAACCACTTAACATGAATTAGGTTCCTTATCACTTGATTAGAGAACTATTTTTTAATACGTTAGCTATGGATGAACAGTCGAGTAATAAATTAAATACGTATGGGATTTGTTTTCATTTTAATTTTTTTTTTATTCGGGATACAACTAGCTTTTTAATGTTAATTTAGATTTTTAATTATACAGCTACTATTTTGAAAGAGAAAAATCAGGATTCAATTAAAAACGTTTTTATTTAATTAAAAAATTCTTTTTTAAAGAAATTATGCAGTTTTCATTACACTGAGTTACTTAAAAATTTAATTAAATTACTTTTTTTTTTAAACACCTGTGTAAGTGTACATACAAAAAGTAACTGTTGTCAAGCATCAATTATTTTATGTTCTCCGATATAAACGGTAAACATGAAACAATATTATAAAATGACGAATTTTGACAGGGTAAATAACAGACGTGCATTAAGTTGTACGCCGGCATTTCTTATAAATTTGAAATATTTACTTGTTTCGGTTATCCATAAAAAATGCATGTAAATAAAATATCAACCATTACTATTTCACAATTGTTTTTTTAAACAAAATAGAAAAATATTTGGGTTAAAAATTGTACATGGACAATCGATATAGATCGCTACAAAAAACATTTATAACTGCAGTTTTAGACATTACTTTCTGTAAATAAATTGGACTAGTCAGGGACAAGTTTCAAAATATTTATCCACGTAGACATTATTTCACGATCTCTACACGTCGTCTTGTAAAATCTACGTACAATGACCCCACATATTCGGAGTTAAAATTCATCAACTCTATATGAGAATTTATTTTATCAATAGTCATACTACTCTAAACTTTTTTTAAACGGTAATAAAAATTAGATTTATTTACGAAAAATAAAAATTAATTATATTAGCTACAAAAAAAAAAAAAAAAAAAGTTTTGTTGTTTAATTAAATTAAAAAAAAAAATTCTGGTAAAATTTCATTTTGTTTTTAAAAAATTAAAATTATTAATAATTCCTCCTCTCTAAAAATAAAATTCTACATATCAAACAAAAAACTGTCAAAACATTTTTAAATAAACGTTTCTTGTCTTAGTCAAAATGTGGTACACGTACACGTAAGTAGTAAACTAAACAGTAGTGAAGTGAATTAACATTTAAAGAAACATTCATGCATCGGTGTTTTGTTAGCAAACAAAAACGTGTTGCTTTAAAAATGTAAGTTAGTTTTGTGAAGTGACAGAAGGAAAAAAAAAAGAAAAAAAAGTGAAATTTATTTGTCCTGTCTCATATCACAAGTCAATTATTTGACTTGTATTATTGTCTCACATCTTAGTTTCTGATCTTTGTCCTAAAAGGAGTTTTTAGTTAAAGACAAACAAAATATTTTAATTGTTCTTTGGTGATTGTCATTATCAAGACTAAAAGGAAAGACAATGACAGTAAAAAATAAAAATTATGTCTTTGAAAGGTAATTTTCACGTGATTATTCAGTGTTAGCTTTTTCTTTGCTCACATCCGAGCAATTTTTTTTAAAATCCGTTAACAACTGGATTTCTTAAAAATATTATAAAATAATTAGAAATCTTTAAAAATTATCTATATAAATTAAACAAATATTCGTTTTTAAAATTAGATTTTCTAGAATTGAAATGTTTCGTTGAAAGGTAGGGCCAGTTTAAAAAAAGAAGAAAAAAAAAACAGTAGGAGAAAGAGTTAGAATTGCTTTTTTTTTGGGGGGGGGGACTGGGTGTTAAGTTTAGCGTTCCAAACGATTCTTACATACCATTTCCCCTTATAGTTCCACCTTGATTTTTTTAAAACTAGCCTCATATTCTCAGCAGCCCCTTTCCGCCCTTTTTCGGTTTAAAAAAGTAATCAAAGAATACGAAAAATACCGTTTGAAATATTATATTTACCATCCTTCAACTTTTTTTTTTCCATTAGAGAAATTGAAATTTAATTTTCATGAAATAAAGCTCCAATCTACTAATTACATGGGAACATTTGAGGCTAATAAACTCTGAGGAAAAATAATCAATGCCCTTGTTTGTACTTCTGGGAACATTTATCCTCGACTTTCGTACTTTTCGTTTTATTGCTCCAAAAAACATTGAATTATCTCCTAAGGACCCAATTTTTGTTGTTTTTTTTTTTTTTTTGCGGGTACAGAAATCATTAGAAGCACAGCTTATCCATTATTTTAGACTGCTATTTCAGTTGATTCAAAATGTCTACGATTATGGTAATATTAATAATTACTAATTAAATTTTTTGATTAAGATTTTTTAAAACTGCCCATTGGTCTGTCAAATGCTTTAAGTTTAAAAATCTTACAATGGAACTTTAATGAAAAATTTCTCTTGATTGTAATGATGTACTTATATACACATACATTGACAATGTACAAGAAGACTTTGATAAAGAGTTCTTCACAGAACGCTTCATTCTGGCCTTTGACCAAAATTGGCCGAGCCCAATAAATGTTTTTTTTAAATTTAAAAAAATACTGTTTACTTTTGTACTTTTTTTCTCGAATGGTACGAGAATATCCCAAAATTCTGCTTGGGATTTCTTATTAAATCTCTATTATTAAACACGGCGCCTAAGTCGATAGTTTCGATCATAAGAAAAGCGTCTGCTCAATCAGCAAGTTGTAGCCAAGAACCGGTTCCAATGAATGAAAAGCTACAGCAGAAGTAAGAAGAGGGAGCATTATTGAGGTAACCTGTCCTCGCTGACAACCTAGTTGATCCGGAAGGCAGTAAGCAAGCAGGTAGCCTACCCCCGTCCTCCTCAGTGTTGATACTTGTTTAGAAAACCATGATGGTAAGAGGTTCTGTTATAGTAGATATGGTAACTTGTCCTATTCTAGCTATTACAACGTCAGTTAAAAAAATAACAGTACCCGAGACCGGTTACAAATAAAATGGGAAAGAAAAAATGTTTTCTTTTTATTAGTTAGTAGGACATGTTTCGTTACAGATGTCCCATCCTGTGTCAAGGAGTGGAAAATTAAAATGTATTTTTTTTTAATCTTTCGATTCGATTAACGCATTTTTATCAGTATTTTTGTGCCACTAGTTTTTCGTGGTAAAAGAAAAAGATGACAATTTTTTTTAAAAAGTGCCGAAATTTAAAACAAAAATGAAGAAGGCTGTTTTAGTGTTTCCCTTCCTAATTGCCGAAAGAAGTGTTCGATAAAAAAAAAAAAAAAAAAAGTGTTCACATGTCCAAACACACCACCGGACCCATATTTAATGCCGTGTAAAAGCTTCCCGAAATGATCATTATTACAAGAATCGCAACAAAACGTCCCCTAAGCTAGGAAAGACTCTAATTTCAAAACAGATCAGCTTGGAAGCAGCGCGTTTTTTATTGAGTGAGTGTGCGTACGGTGTACCTGACAAAAAGAGCAAAAATTAGGGAGACTACCTAAAAAAAACAAAAAGAGGAGGCAAAAACCAACTAGGAGTCCATAAAGTAGGGAAGGGTCCTTAAAGTCATGGGTGAGGCGTGCTTTTCATTTGACACTGATGTCGAAATGAATGACAATACTTTCTTCTTTTATATATATATATCCTCTTACCTTCTTGTTGACGACGAAGCACCATTTGGGGTTGAACAGCAGCCGATGTGTCTAGTGTGTAGAGTCGGTCACAGTTTAGAGCCACACTTTATGCAATTGATATCGACCGCTTCTCCTCGTCCTCCTCCCCTCCTTTTATTTTTTTTGGTTACTTCTTCTAAACGACCACCATTATTCTCACTGCTTCTCAATTTTGGCTAGTGCTTCCACCTTCGTCGCTTTTCTATTTCTCTCTCTCTCTCTCTCTCTCTCTCTCTCATATTCTTTCTTTTTCTCTCTTTCTGGGCATACTTTTTCTATTTTGTAAACTTTTCTCAACATTAATCTTTTTTTTTTTAGTTAGAAAACAAAACACATTTATTTTTATCATCATTTCTGTAAGTGACCGTTCTTATCTTTCATTAAAAAAAACGAGAAAAGCCATAATAAACACTGAAAGTAAATGTAAATTAAAATAATTAAAATGGGAATATAATTTTTTTTTTTTTAAATACTATAAAGAAACTAAGTTTCTTTATTGCTCATTCTCTTGAGGGGACAATATAAAAAAATCATAAAAATAATATAAATTAAATAAATTATTATTAAAAGATGAAGATAAAAAAAAATAAATATGTTTATTACACTTGCTTTAAGAGAAATGTTTAATTTAAAATAATTAAAAGAAATCCAGATGTTTAGTAAAAAATAGCTAATAAATTCAATGTGTAACATGTGTTCTTTAAACTTTCTAATAATAGAATGGTTTGGGTTGAGGGTAGGGTTAAACCTCGTTGAAAATAAATCTGTCAAAGGCAAACAGTTTCTTACTTCCAAGATTTAATTTTCAAATTTCAAAAAAACACACTTTTGACTTTTGAGTTTTTTGACTAATGATAAGGATGACTTCCTCCCATGCAAATTTAAAAATTTGGTATTCGCTGGAGCCTATTTGGGGCCTATATAAGCAGTGGTGTTGGTTGAAAAAAGGACATAAGCTAGAGAAGGATTTTAGAAGGACAAGGAATTTGGGCTGTCACCAATAGATGAACTAGGATGTTTCTTATGAAAGGAGTAAGAAGTGAAAAGAAACTAGAGAAGTTTCTGAAATTAATAATTGATCTGTTTTAAAAAAAGAATAAATTCCCATCAACACTGGTGAATCTGCTAACTTCCTCAGTTTTGACTTTCAAATAAGTGCATCTTTTTCAAAAGAATATGTTTTTTTGTAACCTTTTTGAAAGGAATTATATTGGTGCATCTTCTCAAAGGATTTTTTTGATTGTTGAAAGTTTTGTTAAAAAATTTATATCAGCCTTCATGAGCTATATTTAATTTTTTTGACCTGGTTATCTTGCCTTGATAATAAGGCACACAAAAGGAAGATTTTGTGCAAACATATTTATAAACCTGGTAATCTATTCAATTGTTCTTATGTCTTTGTAATAAATGTTTGTTTCAAATTTAACTGCAGAGTTTTCATTATTGTTTGTTTACATGCATGCCTTGCCAAACATGAAATGATGCACTTTATAGGAAATGAATAAAATGTTTCTGAAAAGTTAAATAACTAATTTATTTAGTTGAAATAGGCACCATGTTGATGAATGACTGTTTTCCAACATATCTCTAAATTCTTGATCCTATCTTTAAAATAATCTCATCCTTTGATTTGATAATCAGTTCAAATGCTTCAATTACCTCTTCCTTATTGGAGAATATTTTACTGTATATAAAAAGCTCAAACTGCTTAAATAAGTGATAATCAGTAGGAGAGATATCAGGTGAATATGGAGGATGGGGCAAAATTTCATAATTCAGGCTATACAGCTTTTAAACAGTGGACTGAGAAGCCATGCTATGTATTGTCGTACAGCAAAATTGGGTCATCACTATTCACAAGTCTAAGATGTTTCTTTTTCAATTTTTCATGCATACACACAATTTCTCCACAATATGAGGTTGCTGTTATTGTTTTCCCTTGAGGTAAGAATGAATAATGAATAACCCCTCTGAAAGACCACCATACAGTAACCATTAATATTTTAGAGTTCAGTGGAGATTTTGGGTATTGTTTTGGTGACTAACTTGAATCTAACCACTGGCCTACCATTGTACTGTTGTCAAAGAGTATCCATTTCTCATTGAATGTAATGATTCGTTGTAAAAATGTTTTTACTTATACAGTAAGATTACTCGACATTGTTTCATTGCAATCATTTTCATTGGGCTTATGAGTAAAAAATATATTGAAAGAAAAATTATCTGGAAAGAAAAAGAGTCAGAAATAAGTCAAAATTTTTTTATATACTAAGGAGGTTACTTTGTTAGATGACCAGATCAGCAACCAACCAAATAACGTCATTTCATGTATGACAACCTAATACAATATTTGAAAAAAAGAGAAGTGGTGTTCTCTCTTCTCCCACTCCCTTCCCTAAAAAATCTTTTTAAAATTTCTAGATAAAATATTTTGAAACATTATTTATAAAATTCACTATTATTCAAATTTTACTTACATGCATTTTCTTCAGTATCTGTCTATATTTCTGAGATGAGGTATTATGTACACTATTTACATTATTCAGACTATTGTCCTCATCTTTGTCGCCATGTTTATCACAAAGTTTCGGCCGTTGTATGCTCCTTCTTCAGGTGGTTGGAATATCGAATTGACCCCTTTATTTCGCTCACTGGAGTAGACTGTTCTAGTTCCACATGCCATGTCTAATGGATGTCAGTTATCTCCTGTTAATTCCCCTCTCAAAGTTCTCCACGACCGTAACCAGGTATTGAACTCACACTCTTTGGGTCCTGTCACTGGATCTAACTAACGCCTTTATCCACTGTGCCCTGTGCCTTTGAGGACACATGTCACAGTGGATAAAGGCGTTAGTTCAATACCTGGCTAAGGCGGTGGAGAACTTTGAGAGGGAAATTAACAGGAGATAATTGACATCCATTAGACATGGCATGTGGAACTAGAACAGTCTACCCCAGTGAGTGAAATAAAGGGTTCAGTTCGACATTCCAACCACCTGAAGAAGGCCTGAGTGTACAACGGCCAAAACATTGTTATAAACATGGCGACAAAGATGAGGACAATAGTCCAAATAATGTAAATAGTATGCATTTTCTTTTCTCATAGCTTCAACTCTTCATGTAAAAATAATGTTTGATTTTTTAATGATGTTTCCACAACATGGCAGAGTCAGTGCATAAATCTAAAAGTAATTCTAAACTTGTCTGAATTTCTGAGATGAAGAGCTATTATTTACACTATTTATATTCAGACTACTGTCTTCATCATTTCATATAAGGTGTATATCAATCTGGGTAACATACAGGGAATTCCAAACTGAACCCTTTATTTAATCTATGGGGGTAGACTATTCTTGTTCCACTGCTCATGTTTAGGGATATCAACTAGTTCTTATCTTACTTAGCACTGTTCGGTTATTACTCATTTTCACTGAGTTTCACACACTGCCCAAACCAGGGATTGAACTCACAACCACTATGTCACCCAATTCACAAACCAACGATATTACCCACTAGGCCATTGCTCCAATGTATTTTTGTTCTGATTTTACACACACACACACACAATATATATATATGTGTGTGTGTGTGTGTATATATGTGTGTGTGTGTGTGTGTGTCATTCACAGACAGTAGTGTTTTGCTGTATCACAGCTCCTCAGTGCAACTAGACAACTGAAGTCACTGTTTACAAATTCACTGATATATATAGATATATATATATATATATATATTGTCTTGCTGTTGTGACCTCCTGATCCAGTTTTCCTCTCTACTGTTCCCTCATTTTTAAACTTATCCACCATTATCTAGATGATGGAATCAAGAGTATGAATGTTGGTACCATTACTGAAGGCATGAATGATATTTTTCCTCTCACCATTGCTCAGTTGGGAAGATATAGTGGAGCTGACACAAACAATTTTAAGTTGTTCTCTTTCTAGCTGATCTAGCTAAATAACTCTGAGGGTTTTTCAGTGATTCTTCTGACAAATGGTGTCAAGATGGCTAAACATCTTACCTGAAAACCTGTAAAAAAGATACTTAATTAGTTTAGTGTTTTTTTTAGATATTGGACATTTTGTAGGATGGACAATTATCCCATGCTGTTACATTACACAATTTGGACAATTTTACTGTTACACCCAGTATATATATATATATATATATATATAGTCATCTACATACAAGCCTCTTTCGCTGTATCACAGCTCATCAGTGTGGCTAGACATCCAATTGCGTCAAACCATGATCGAAACTTGACTGATTTGATATCAGTCTGAGAATATACTCCTACACTATCCGCACATGGCAGAGAAAGGGGAAATTTTAAGGTATTATATACATGATATATACAAATGCCAGTAGCCAAGATTGCTCAATTTATGATAGTAGAGCGATGCATTAATAGCAGGAGCAACTACTGTTTTTAAAATTACCCTTTCTCTATAGTGCTCAATAGGCGAAGAGAGCATGAATAGTTATCCACATACAAGCCTATATATATATATATATATATATATATATATATATATAGGTAATAAAATCTTTAGACGTTGAATAGAAACACAACCACGGTTTTGACCACCAAGGTCTCTTCAGGTGGTTAATACAGCAAATTAAATGACCTTCCATACATCAAAACTTAAATAAGATAGACATAATGGCTGCTCATTTTCAACCAAGTATGTGTCTCTGCTAGGGTAGCTATCTAATCCATGTTGCAGGCACCTGCTCAAGTACATCTGTGTTTCTTCAAACCCTGCTGGGTTAACCCGTGTCTTATACTTCAACTATACTGTATGTATGTATGTTGCGGCATTCACCCTGGATCGGTTAAGCCGGCTCCTTCCAAGGAATTCACCGCATCCGGGACGAAGGCCGACCAAGCACGGTGATCTGTCGCCAATGCTGAAACGAGCGACAGCCATTCCCGATTCCAACGGCGATGAATTCTTGAAACGGAGTAACAAGGGAGTTTGAACTTCACACGCGGTCCCCACACCTCACGTGCTATCCCAGTTGAGGGAGGAATATGCTCTTACTTGCCGCAGAATTTCCACAGATGCAGAGGCAGGAGTAACCAAGAGGCCACCGAATGCCGGTGCAGACGCCGAATGGTTTTGAATTCAGAGTTGACCTTCTCCTAGACCAGTTGCCATCCAAGGCTATAGAACCCAGTCTGTCCTGCTATTTACCCATAGTTGGAGGGAGAAGAAGAGGATTCACACCTTTCCCAAGGGTGTTAGCACGTAAGTGAATGTAACGGATTCGACTGGAATTCGAACTCGGCTCTACGATTCCTCAGCCCGAGCCGTTATCCATTACTCCACCATTCCTTCAACTATACTGAGTGGACCAAAGTTACAATTTGTGTTTGAGAGTGTTTAATCTGATGTGATCAGCAGCTGAACATGGCCAGTACACTCAAACCATTGATCACAATGATCTGTGAATTTGTGCCAGCACAACAATCAATGGTTTCTGAACAGTTTTGTCTACCCAGTTCCCTGGCTTAGGTCAACCCATGGTGTCATTTTCAGGTACTTCCCAAAAGTGTTGTATCCTGGGATCATATTCCTAGGCCAGTATTATCAACCAGTCACCTCCTTGATAAATCAACCATGGTGTGATTCAAACACTTATATTATCACCATTGGCTAACTAAATTCCCATTTCAAATACACCTAAACCTGCCTGTTAAGATGACTAACTCTATATCTCTCTGACCATGGCTCAATACAAATACATTTAAATCAGCATGGAATTGTACCAACCTCAATACCTAACATACTCATTGAGAACATGAATGTGATATGTATCTCCCACTGCAAAACTGGTTTAAACGTGATGGAAGCCCTCAGCGGCAGACGAACCAGGGTGTAAGCTTTCCTGATGGCAAATAAGCTCCTGGTAGAGTGAGTCCCTTATATTAAATCAAAATGCAATAAAGTAACAATTGTAGACAACTGTTTAGTAATAAAAAGGAATAAGCTCTTGAGTTCTAGGATTAAGCATTGTCTATCCTACATATTCTTATAATATGCAACCTTTGCTCCCTTCTTATACATCCTTACAAGGTCCCCATTCAGTAACATTCTACTTTGAGTGGTATTTAGGCCTTGTATTGGGTGAATAATATGAAAAATGTTTAGATATATCTCCCACATCGCCTTTGCTGCCTCACCATTTAAACTAAAAAAATCTTCTTGACATCTGGTACATTAAGAAAGATGTACAGTATATGAGTCCTGGGGAACATACTCAACTTTGTATGGTCCAGGAAATCTGTGGCATTGTAATGACTATTTTTCTGGCATCTTTTGCAGTAGATCATATGTATGAGTTGCACTTGAAGTCAGAGGTGTGTTTAAGGCTAAATAGTCTCTCAAGGCATGGAGCCTCCCCAAGTGGACATCCACTAATTTATAATCATCTGTGCAGTATCTGTCTATATTTCTGAGATGAGGCATTATGTACACTATTTACATTATTCGGACTATTGTCCTCATCTTTGTCGCCATATTTATTACAACGTTTCAGCCCTTCAGTATCTGTCTATATTTCTGAAATGAGGCATTATGTACACTATTTACATTATTCGGACTATTGTCCTCATCTTTGTCATCATATTTATTACAATGTTTCAGCCGTTGTATGCTCCAGCATTCTTCAGGTGGTTGGAATGTTGTACTGAACCCTTTATTTCACTCACTGGGGTAGACTGTTCTAGTTCCATGTGCCATGTTTAATGGATGTCAGTTATCAGTTATCTCCTGTTAATTCACCTCTGCAAGTTCTACACTGCCTTAACCAGGTATTGAACTCACACTCTTTGGGTCCTGTCACTGGATCTAACCAACCACTCAAGGACACATGGCACAGATACATAACTATATATATACATAACTATATATATATAAACAAACTTAGTTCAA
Organism: Acanthosepion esculentum; assembly: GCA_964036315.1. NCBI lineage: Eukaryota > Metazoa > Mollusca > Cephalopoda > Sepiida > Sepiidae > Acanthosepion > Acanthosepion esculentum. The sequence continues at coordinate 17,978,393 of OZ038478.1, forward strand.
TGAAATCCTAAGAAATCAAACAAGTCGCATGAAAACTATTTTCAGTTTGCCATACATCTTTCCTCCAAAACTTATATCATTATCCCATGTATGTGTGTGTGTGTGTGTGTGTGTGTGTGTGTGTATTGATGTAATAGGAAAGAACAGTTAGATTAATGATAGTAAGTTCTTTAGTATTTGTTTTTATTTTTAAAAAACAGTGCTCGATACAGAAGTAGAGCATAAATTATAATTATTTTCTTTTTTTTAAATATGATTCCATTGTGACACAGAAATTACTATATTTCAAAACTTGACTCAAGTCTTAAAGTTTAATTTCAATATTAAACTTAAAATTTAGAGTGCAGTTTCATTCTCAAGTGATGTTTTAGAATAACTACTTGAAGAAATATTTTACTCATTTTATAGGTTGGAAATGGAGGTGTAATCTGGGGTCACTACTGTGATGAAAGTATGAATGTTTATTATATGTCAAATTTTTTGGGAGTCATGTACGGTTCAGTTGGAGAATTTATGTCTGGCTACAATGGCCCTTTTTTTCCCAGGCTCTGTTGTTTTTATTCCTATTTGTTAAAATTTACTGATATATATATAATAGCTGGCGACTCATTTCCGAGCACACAAGTCTGCTGAGGTGACTTGCTAATTTACACATTTAGTTAAAAATAATAAAAATAAAACATTCTTTTAATGTCTAAAAGAATACCTAAAAGCACTCGGACATACAGAACATTCTGCAGTACCTTGTCAGTGATCTTTAATGAAACTTGTATAACAGAGGGATTGCTTCCCAGATGAACAATATATATATATATATATATATATGTATATTGTGTCTAGCATAAAACAGACTGTTGTCTGAGTGTTGACTTCAATATTCACTTTTATATTTACATATGCTCTGATATTGAGCACTTTATCCCATAAATATAGTACACCTTAAAACTATATTTCTTTATATATATATATATATATATATATAGAGAGAGAGAGAGAGCAGGCAAGGGTCAAGAAGAGTACTTAGAGCTGTGACTCACCTTTCAGAAGTACAGACAGATTGAGATACCCTGTTATAGATGCTGTTCAATTTTACCAATAAGTAGCAATAAACAACCATCAAGGAGCTTCACCTTAACAAAAAAAATTACGTCTTATAAGTTTCTTCATACACTGTACAGATGGTTGTGTTGCTGTGATTGGTTTTCAAGTAGACAAGGATTGATGTCTACCGTTCTCATGATAGACCTGAAATTAGCAAAAAACAAATTTAGGTCAGACATTCAGCCAATCAGATAATCTTCCATGGCTTCTGTTGCATGGGTTGGTTTTTTTAATACAACGAATCAAATGAATAAACAAATGAAAAGGGATTACTAACAAAGAATGTATATGAAGTAGTATATATATATATATATATATATATATATATATATATGATAAGATAAGGAACAAATATGAAACATTTCTAAATTTAAAATGTTTTGATTTTTTTTTGCTTTTATTAAAGCTTCATCAGAGGATGAAATCTGATGGAGAAAAAAGAAAATTATGTTATTTTTAATTTTGTTGTTGCTTGTTTTTCATTGGGGGCATAATATATATATATATATATATATATATATATATATATATGTACACATATATATAATGTAAAAATATATATATATATATGTATGTACACATATATATAATGTAAAAATATATATATATATATGTATGTACACATATATATAATGTAAAAATATATATATATATATGTATGTACACATATATATAATGTAAATATATATATATATATATGTACACATATATATAATGTAAATATATATATATATATATGTACACATATATATAATGTAAATATATATATATATATATATAGATATATATATATATGTACACATATATATAATGTGTATATATATATATATATGTATATATATATATGTACACATGTATATATATATATATATATATATGTACACATATATAATGTATATATATATGTATATATATATGTACACATATATATAATGTATATATATATGTACACATATATATAATGTATATATATATATATATGTACACATATATATATATATATATATATATATATATATATATGTAAAAAAAAATATATATATATATATATATATATGTAAAAAAAAAAATATATATATATATATATATATATATATATATATATATATATATATATGTAAAAAAAAATTATATACATATGAGCAAAAACAAAAAAGTTACTTCCCTTATACTGGAAAAAAAACAAAAGAAAATGTGAACTTTGAAATATATAAGCAGTAAAAAAACTAAGAGTTGAAATGTTTTAAAATCACTGAAACATATATACATACTCACAGACAACTTTACCCTCTGAAGATGGTCTCAGATGAGATTGAAAATACTTGGGAAAATAAAAACTATTCAAACGAAAATTTTGGTATTTTTCTTACTCAATTTTCTAAGTCTACCAAAAAATTAATCCGTGAACTTGAAAGGATCACAACGAAAACTAATCGATATGATATGCCTAAATTATTTAATCAAACCTGTTTGAATATATGTAATTGTAAAAAAAATTTATTACTTCAAACGTTATTCTAGTGGATACTCATACTTCAAATAGACAGTCTATTTTTATTTTTACTTTAAACATTGTTATTAAGTCTATCAGTCTGCGTATTCAAGAAATCTTACTAAAGAGAGTGTCCTCTCTGTCAGGGATCGGACTTTAATAATGTCTGAATTAATATATAATTGCATATACACCATTTCATGGAGTACCCAGTTACTACACATTGATCTTCAACAAAAATCCCAGGTAGCAATGCTGCAACAGTTTGAGCCTTGGCAAAATGTGAAGATACTGATTTTAGGCTGAAGTACTAATCTATATGTCAGTCATCCAACCATTTTTAATAGGCTTTATGGTCTCTCTCTCTCTCTCTCTCTCTCATATATATATATATATATATATATATATATATATATATATATTTTGAACAATAAAAATATTAAAAAATTAAAATCTTCAGGCACACTGGGTTGTATATTAAAATTCCTTCGTTTTATTATTATTTCATTTAGATTCCTCGACTAGTTTCAGCCAACATGGCCATCATCAGGAGAAAAATAATTTTCTGCTTGCTGGTAGCAGTGAACTACAGAAATTAATGTCTTGATGGAGAAAATGAACTTTTGTCTGTAGTTTTCATTTGTTTTTTTTATTTTTTTAACATGAATTTTGGTCAGTCTTTGTGTTGGTCAAACAGTCTCTTTTAAGTTGTTATTTGAGATAAGGGCTGGATGGATTTATGCTGCTCTGAATTCCCTTGGTTATTTTGACAGTTTTATTGGTTCCTGGAAAGGGGATGTGTCTCTGTTAAGTGTGTGTGTGTTATTTGGTTCTTAGGGAGTGAATGAGTATGATGTGTGTAAGCATGTATATTACTATGGGTGTGTGTTATCATTTGGCTCATGAGGGAGTGAGTGAGTATGATGTGTGTGTATATTCATGTGGGTGTGTGTATAAGTGTGAGGCCTCAACACCTCCATAAGCATGTCTGTCTTGTGTGGGTGAGAAATGTGGGTAGGTTTTGATTTGTAGGGTTATATATTAATACTATCTATATTGTTAAATCTATGGTTAAGCCCAGCTGGATAGTGCGTTGTATCCACTTATTTTCATGGAACTCTAAAATCTTTCTAATGTTATCTGCTCTGGACTTTTCTATTCTCTCAATTATAGTGAATTTGGCATGGGTTTTAAAATCATGTTTTTCTTGGTGGAAATGTTTTTCTACAGGTAATAATCTTTCATGGAGAGTCGACTTAATTCAATTGCGATAATTATTAATTCTGTAGTGAAAGGGCCATTCAGATTTTCCTACATATTGTTTCTGGCATAGTGTGCATTCTAGGAGGTAAATTATGTTATAACTTCTACAGTTAGAGTCATGGTAGATTTTGAAGCTTCTTTTGTTGTTACATGGTTGGGAAAATCCTGTTGTTTTTGTTGTTGGTTTATTACGGATTACCTTGTCCCCTGAAATGTGGTTATTACCTATGATTTCTTTTAGGTTCTTAGGTGTACAATATTTTTTAGGTCTTGTCTTAGATGTAGTATTTCCCAGCAACTTTTGATTATTTGGGATAGTGGATGCAGAGTGGGGTTGAAAGTGGTTACTAGAGGGATGCGGCTGGGTTTATTTTTACTCTTGTACATTAGGGTGTCTTCTATTGGTGTGGAAATTGCTTTATTTATTTGTTCCCTGATTAGGTGTTGTTTATAGCCCCGTGTTGTGAATTGATGCTCCAGATTTTCAATGTGTTTATTTAGTTCTTCATTGTTGGAACATATCCTTCTGAGTCTAAGTGCTTGGGAATAGGGGAGATTCTCTTTCAGGTGTTTAGGGTGGGAAGACTTAAAGTATAGATAGTTGTGGGTGTCGGTGATTTTAGTGTGTAGTGTCGTTTGTAGTTTCCTGTTTTCATCTATGTAAATGCAGGTGTCTAAAAATGTTACCGATCTTGTGGATTTTTCATAGTCAAACTTAATTGAGTCTTGCACTGTGTTTAGGGTCATGAGGAATTGGATAAGTTTGTTGTCACTGCCCTTGTATACAAAGAATATGTCATCGATATATCTTGCATAGAATACGCAGTCGCTACTGATGAGGGGATAGATATGGGTCTCCTCAAATTTTCCCATGAATATTGTAGCATATGAAGGAGCTGCACAGCCTCTTAGGTAGTGGGCTCCATTGAAGTTGAAAGTATTCAATGTAAGAATATGCTCCATGAGTTTTATGATAACTTCTGTGGGAGGGTCTTGTTTTCTTCTTTTAGTAAGTGCTTCCTGAAGGGTGGTTAGCCCTTCGATGTGTTTAATGTTTGAATAGAGTTATCTTACTTCCATAGTCACTAGAATAGCATTCTCTGGAACTGTTTGTATGTGATTAATTTTGCTCAGTAGATCTGTTGTGTCTCTGATGTAGGATTTTACTTCCTTAGCTAGGGGTTGTATGTAATGGTCTACGTATTTGGAAATTTTGGTCATGTGGCAGTTGAATGATGAAATGACTGGCCTTCCTGGGCTGTTGCTTTTGTGTATTTTAGACAGGAGATAGATTGTGGGTGTAAGTGTTGTGCATGTTTCCTTGTCGATTAGATTTTTGCAAAGCATTATGTTTAGTGAGCTAGTTAATTCTTTTTGGTATTCAGAAAGGGGATCTGTAGGTAAGCTTTTATAGGTTTCTTTGTCAGCTAGCTGATTGTTGGCCTCTTTAATGTATTCTTTGATTCCCCAGATCACTGTGGCACCCCCTTTGTCAGCCTGTGTTATGATTAGGTCATCTCTATGTGTCAGCATGTCAAGGGCTATATGTTCCCCTTCAGTAATATTGTTACGTGGCAGCTTACATGCTATTGTTTTCTTTATGTCATTTGCTATGGCTATTTCAAATGTTTGTATAGTAGTGTCTGTGTTTTGTGGGATGTATGTAGTATCCTTCTCTTTTAATGTATCAAGTATGGAAGGAGTGTAATCTCTGTCCCCATAGTGGGCTTTTAGCTGTATTCTTCTGAAGAAGGATTTCAGGTCCTTTGCCAAGGTGTCTTTATCAAACCTTAGGGGACAAGGGCAAAAGCTTAGTCCTTTATTTAATAACCTGAATGTGTTGAGTGAAAATTTATTGTTACTTAAATTTA
>OZ038478.1:17989119-18009119 GCA_964036315.1 Acanthosepion esculentum
GTTTGAAAGTAATGCTTCTTGTTTATTTCCAGGAAATCTGCTCCAGATACTGGGAGTGCAATAACATTGTTGAATATTCATTTTCTTCAACAATGAACAAGATCCAACATGTCGACATGCCACACTTTGAACATGGCTTGTCACATGCATTATTGTCACCACTACAGAAAACACATTTCTTAACTATGCTTACACCCATTGTTTGGTCTCCATAAATAGTCAATAAGCATAGATGAATACCAATTTTTCTGCATGGAAAAATTCAAAGAACACACCTCTGCTTTATATGTACTTTCATGTCAGACATCATTTTGCTAGACAATGACTCAGCTGCTATTTCTAAGTCAAACAAAAAATTATGCATAATTGACAAGAAGGTTCAACCTCAACATTCACGTCTATCTTCAGGGGTTAACATGCTAAAAATTAGATGGCATTATCTTCAAAGCAGTCCTCGTGTACAGTTTTAATAAGAATTGATTCATTTTTATTGGAGCAAGGTGCTAGCCCAACATGCATGATGGACTGCCTCACAAGATTAAAATACTCAAAACTACCCTACTATTTACTCATTGTTTCAGAGAAGTGGATTCATGCCTTTCTCAAAAGCATTAGTGTGAAATGAATGCAAAGTGTACCAGCCAGAGATTGAACTCTGTTTGTCAATTCCATCTGCCTTACCATTAACCATTGGCTACACACACTTAATCATACACACACATGTACATACATATACAGTACATGGTGCATACGTATATATACATGTTTTATTATTTCAAAAATTTTTACAATGGACACTTTGCATATGAAATAGGCACCACATTTTTATTTATTAAACAGTGTGTCTTACCATTATAGACTTGGGCATGTAATACTCACTATTTAATAAATAAAAATAGGATATCTATTTCAAATATGAGTATCCACTGTAATAACATTTGAAGTAATAAAAAGAATGTAGGATTAAAAATAAATCCATTAATTCTTTAGAAATACAGTAATATTCATTGATAAGTCTGTAGTTTAACAAATAATTATTGGCTGAATTTTGATCTGAAATTTTCTTTGTATAATGTTCACTCAACAGGGAATTAAGTTTATTAACAAAGGAAAAGATCATGTTGAAAAATGAATATTTTTAAAGAGAGAAAAAAAGAAGGCAAGAAAGAAAGTGCGAGACTTTTCATTGTTTGGTTGCAGACTGGTGTACCTGTCTCTCTCTCTCTCTCTATCTATCTATATATATGTGTGTGTGTGTGTGTGTGTGTGTGTACATGTATATGTGGGTGTGTGTTTGTGCATGAATGTGTGCAATTATTAGTAGTTAGAATAAAATAGTTCTTTTTGATCTATTTTCAGTATGTACTACAAGTTTCATAGAAGTTTTCATAGAATCTTCAGTATATATATATATATATATATACATATATATATATATATATATATATATATATCCAGACAAGTTTAATTAAAGACAACCGACAATGTCTATCGGTTTAATTTTTTTAAAAAAGGTAACAGACAGACCTTGTTTTTTTTTAATCAAACTTGTTTGTATGAATACTTGCTGCTTAAATATAACTTGTATACACACACACACACACACACACACACACACACACACATATATATATATATATATATATATATATATATATATATATATATATATAGAGAGAGAGAGAGAGAGTGTATCAACAATACTTTTACAAACTTTGAGGTGTGGGTTCCCCACACCAAAACAAGGACAAAAGTTCATGTAAACATATACCAACCCACACATAAAACTGATGCTGGTGTTTAGCCTCAATTCTACCATCGGTATTCAAATCCACCCACAAATGATGGTTGAGTAAATTTGTTATTCCATCTGTTCTAAATGTTGGCTCGTTCTTAAACGAGACTGAAGAGACAAGTAATGGATCGGCAGTTTTTGCAATAAACCATTGGCAAAAGTTCTCCCAACGTGAGTGATCAGAGGGTGAAAGACCCTGTACACGTTACAAATGATACAGATACAGGAGCTGCTCTTGAAGTACTCTCCATGCTAGTGCCATTTGATGTGTGCTGATACCTGGATCATCTCAGACAGCCTACTGAATATGTTCATTGTGGTTAGGCATATGAGTGGATTTGGTCTTCCTTGATCCATAATTTGTAGTGCCATGGATCTTGTCTCAGCAATACAAGGATAAACAGTAGCAAAGTTTAGATGACTTGGCTGTTTTCAGTCTGGAAACAAGCTAATACAGCTGTGCAGCCTTGTGTCCATTACCATTTATATAGCCATATGTAAAAATCATATCTGCCTTCTCACAATATGAATATCCTGCCATTGTTAAACAGAACACTTCTCAGTTAACTCACTACTATACATGATCAACATTGAAGACAGACCAGCCACAAATGTACATGAAGTACAAATGTAACCTAGTCTACATAGCAACACAACATCATCTACCATACACTTTCTTTAAACTTAATAACACAAAAATGAAGGATTTGTGAACATATGTTTATATGTACTTTTGTCCTTCTTTTTGTGTAAGGAACCCACCCCCAAAGTTAGTAAAAGTAGTTTTGTTACACCCTGTATATATGTGTGTATGTTTTTCAGTGTGCACACATTGCTACTGAATGTAATATAAGGTCAGTTTAAAGTGGGTTTAACAGCAATACCAGGGAAAAATTGCTTAAACTCCCTTGGCACTTCCCCTTTTGGCAATACCTCAGACAGTGGGCCCAGCCACTTTCCAAAGGAGAAGTACTTCCTGGGGAGATGGCCCCCTGGAGCTTGAATTAAATATAATTTCCCAGCACTGGGCCTGGGAATTATAAACTCTAAAAAAGATTTTCAATAAAAACGTCAAAGTTAGTTACAATTGTGCTAAAAACATCAACCAATATATACCACAGTACAACAATGTTATTCTAAACAAACACTTTACAACATACAAAACAAAAACACCCCCCACAACTAAAGAATGCAACTGCTGAAAAAACAAACCCTCCCATTAAGCAACAGATGCATGAACAAGGCATAAGTTTAATATCAAATATGATGATGAGGTCAAGTTTTATGTTGGTTTTACTGAAAGCCATTGAAAATCATGCTTCTACTACCACCAAATGGCACTAGGCAATATTAAATAATATAATAACAGTACTGCCCTCTCTAAATTTTTCTGGAAAATAAAAAGTGAAAAGAAAACCCAACTATCACCTGGGAGTATGTAATGAAAGCTAATCCCGTTAATGGGAAAGGCAATAAATGTAGCTTATGTCTTTCTGAGAAGTTAATGATCGTAAAATATATGAGTAACTGCTTACACAGAAGTAAATTTCTACTCAAGCACATTGAACCAGATTAATATAGTTTCCCCAGTCTCGGCACCAAAGATACTGATTTTGATGCTGTCATTGTAATTTTTTTATTATCTATTTTTTCTTTTTTTACGATATAACCATTGTTTTTATTTCCATTTTCATGTTTTTTTCTTCTTATCTTATTTTTGGTCTTTCTTTTATCAATATTATTATTATTATTATTTTTACTATTATTATTTATTTTACTTTTATTGTTATTTTATCATTACAAATCTTTTTATTTTAATTTTTATAAGTTTATCACTATTTTTTAAGCAAAAAATAGAGTTATCCCCCTTATCCTCAAGCGTCTGGTTTTAAATTTTTTTAGAAATTTATATTTAGAAAATTAGAACTAGAATTTCTAATAATTATTATTTTCAGTTTCAGATGTAAGTTTCAGCCTAAATTTAAATACAAGATTATAGTGCAATTAAATATTTATCTACAGTTATAACGTACCCTAACAACAACATATCTCCCCAGATACCCAGAAATATTAAACAAATGGTGTTATCCAAACAGTGTAAATTCAACTCAGTACCTGAAGATTGCATTAAGCATGAAACTCTGAGTTGTACTGTCGGCATAGGGTATTATTAATAGATACTGTGGTGAATGACTAGACTGAAGAAAATACCTTTGGGCGATTAAGGTTTTATTCAACTAAAAAAAAAAAAAAAAACAAGGTGTAAACAAAGATGGTGATTTTAGAACTCTTCTATGAAGGAGAATGATCCCTTAATAAGGGCAGATAACTATAATAATAATAATATTTTATGATATATACTTAATAGTTCTGTTATTTAGCATTGAGCACTGTTTTTCTTACTCCAAAGATCTATATATGTATTTGTATTTGAACACTTATATGTACATTTATTTATATTTATCCATTTCAGTATATATATGGCTATTAAATAAATGATTATATATATATATATATATATATATATATGTATGTATATATATATATATATATATATATATATATATATATATATATATATATAAAGAAATATAGTTTTAAGGTGTGCTATATTTATGGGATAAAGTGCTCAATATCAGAAATAGAGCGTATGTAAATATAAAGGTAAACATTGAAGTCAATACTCAAAGGTGACAGTCTGTTTCATGCTAGATGCAATCATCAAGTGGCTTGATAATTCTGTCTGGCATGAAACAGCCTGTCACCTTTGAGTGCTGACTTCAATGTTCACTTTATATATGTGTGTGTGTGTGTGTGTGTGTGTGTGTATATATATAAATATACACACATATATTAAATTATATATATATATATGAATAATGAAGACAAGAGGAAAATCTATCTTAGACAATGTGTTTTGTCCTGTGAGACTTTATCAGGGCAAATGCTAGGATTTTATTCTGTAACAAGTATTTATATACAAGAGCAAAAATATTGTTTTTTTTCAAAATATATAACACAAATTTATCCCAAACTAAATTAATTTAAACACTAACTTGCACAAAAAATTAATTTCTAAAACGTCACTTACTTTTGTTTATTAGTCATTGAATTATAATATTTCGTGTCCCCCATAGCCTACCTGATTTTCAGCTAACATAATGAATATTTATGTGCATTCGTAAACTCAAAAGTTTTGAAAAAACTAATAACATTCTTGCTCTTGTACAGAAATACATGTTACAATATAAATAATACTTGTTATAAAAAAAAATTCCTAGCATCCCTCATTCATGCACATATGTAGTTGTACCAACAAATTTAGTCCAATGAAGTCCTGAAGGACGAAATGCATCACAAGTAAACTTTTTCCACTTTGTCATACATTTTCCCCAATATTGGTCTTGATATATAAAAATATATATTGTTATCTCATATATATATATATATATATATATATATATATATATATATATATATATATATATATATATATATTGATCATTCTATGTTTGTACTATTTGGGGATATAACTGCACAAGATTTGGGTCAATAATTGTGTTTTTAAACATTTTAAAAAGTTCCTTATTTCATTACCAATCTCATTACTGTAAAAATTGTATTTATTTAACCAAGGGCGATAACCCTGAAATCCCTTGAAACTTCATTTGGAATAAACGTACGGTCTGGCTTGGGCTGTTTTACACTTGGCTATATAACTGAAATAATCGCACCATCTTAAATTTTTCAAGTGCGTCATAATCTTATACTGGTGAAATCAATAAGAGACATACTGAAAATCAATAATCAATGAGATATTTTCCTGCAAAATGTCTTCCTCGGCTTTCATTTTCTTGCTGTATTGATGGGCTGTTTAGATTTCACTTTTAGACACTAGCTTTTTCACTTTATAAATTTGTTCCAGTGATTTAGGTATATCATAAACTTGTGTTGTTATAAAAATGTGTGATTTCAATGTACACATTCTCGTGTGGATGTATCCACTTACTTGTCTAGCAATGTGTGTGTAGATTTTGTGTGTTGTTACTTTTACTCATAATCTATTCTAATCTAAAATCAGTGGCAATAATATTTTGTATGCGTAAATATAAGGAAATGAATGAATTTCAACAAGGCAATATTTTATATTTTTATATAACTAAATAAAAAAAGAGAGAATACACTGGTATGTAAGTTAGGAATTGAGTTGGTGATACACATTTGTGTGTGTAAAAGTTCCATTACTAAGGGTAAAGTTACCCCGGGCCTGGGAGAAGGTACCAGTGGTGCTGTGACTGAAGCTTGCTGGGCAGAAAAGAGAGAGAAGGAAGTGACAGACAGAAAGTAAATCATTTTTATAGCTACTTGACAGCACCCTCTGACAACATCTTGTTCAAACTGGCAAAGCTATGTGATGATAACCCAAAATATATAAAAAAAATTATATGCACAGAAATATATATATATATAGGGTGTGATGGGTAAATTTTTTGCAATTTTATATTTTTAATTTCGCACATGCACATTGTTAGTTTTTGATTTTGTCAACTGCACAGTATAGTAGGGTCAGTTGGGAAACATCTGTGAAAAAAAAGAACACCATTATGCAATTCACTCTGCTAAAAATTTAGAAACGTCATTCTGTACTGCTTGGCATTCATGCCAGAATCTCCAATACAAACATTTCAGAATGTGTGGGTGTCAATCTGAGGACAGTGCAGAGGATTTGGAAATTCATCATCCCACATGGCTTTAGACTCAACATGGAGCCCTACATCAAGTGGCTTGAGGAGGTAGTGCAGCCCTGGGACAAGAGGGTGGCTTCTGGATGACCCTATGTCTGGCAACAGGACTCTGTACCATGCCACACAAGCAGGAAAACCTAGTCATGGTTGACAGACAATTTCTACAACCATATCACCCCTTACATCTGGCCACCTAACTCCTCAGACTGCAACCCCCCTGATTATTATGTGTGGGGTGCAGTTGAGTGAGAGACCAACAAAACTCCTGGTAACACCAAAGATAAACTGAAGGCAAGGATTATGGCAGCATTCAACAACTTAAGGAAACTGTTCAGAAGAGTTGTAGAAGATTCCAGAGTCGTCTGGAGGCCATGTTTGAAGCCAATGGAGATTTTATTTAATAAATTTACTCTTTTCAAGATTTACTCATTTCAAGATATTTATGTGTAATTTTGGTAAATATATCTGTTAAAATGAGATGTCAGTATTATTTTCATTTTTGCATAATTTAGAAGATAATTTACCTATCTCAGCCTGAATATAATTATGTATTTGGGCAGCAATACCTCTTTTATACAATTTTGTTAAAAACAACTGACAAGGAACTGTCGTTAAGTTTTAAGAAAAATTAAATAAAAAACTTAACTGCAGTTCCTTAGTTGTTTTTAAAGAAACTTATATCTCTCTATATATATATATAAATATATATATCAAAGCACAGACTTAAGTGTACCTGTACCCATGCAAACACATCTATGTATACATATGTACACATATATATATATACCTATATATGCATGCAAATAGATGCATACATGTGATTGTGCATATACATAAGTGTATAATTACAAACATATGCACATAAATTCTAGTGATCTGTATAATAAATGCGAATGTCAGTGTGTCACTGTGTCACACTTTTTCAACTTTACTCCTAGAGTCTGTAGCCCAACATATCATACCATTTTGGAATCAGGCCAACTCCATGATCAAATTAAAAACATTCCAGACCAGATCCAAACCCACAATCTAGAAATTTTGAATTCCCAAGTTTTCATTACTGTGATTGTTTTCAGTGATTTTTACATGATTTTTTGCAGCAATTTTTTTTTGTACAATAACAATTTATAACTTGGAAGTAAATTTGGGAATAATCAAAATTAATTGTGAAATCCAGTGAAAGTCACCCATGAAATAAAAATAATTGTTTGTACAGAAAGTAAGGATCTACGTACATTAAATTGTCTTTAAGTTAAGTGGTGGCAGATGAATTATTTAACTTTCAAAAAGTTAGCTTAAATATTAATGCAATACTTAAATGCAGCAATCGGTTTTGAGTTCTGTAGTTTATTGTTGTCTATTGTGATAAAGGCCCAATCAAAACCTTCTGCAGGAGCTAGTTTAAATGCTGCCCTATCAGGCGGCTTTTAAGCTACTAATAAATAACTTTAACTATAAATCTAACCTCCTACAATTAATATGTATGATACCACCAAACCAAACTAAAAAACAAAATAACAGTCCAGTTGACATATATAAATATATGCATGTATGTATATATGTGTGTGTGTGTGTATATTGATGTAATGGAATAACCTGTCACCCCCATGAGTGACTACACTATAGGTAGTAAGTACCTATAAGTATTTGTAAGTCAACGGACTACAGAGTCTAGCTGGGGACTGTTAAGTACGACTCAGACTTACACAAGAACTACCGACCTTCCAATAGTAGCACTCACTACTGGATTGACTTGCAATGACCTTGTATATAACTGTACCTTTATTCTTATTGTACTGGTTTTTACAATAAACCTTTACTTATTTTATCCACCATGTTTTTCAAATATATATTCCCATTAGCATGGAATATATATATATATATATATATATATATATATATATATATATATATATATATATAAATAATATTTATTACCTAATACCTAAGCATTAACATCAATTATTTATATAAAAAACATAGATAAATGAAATACAATTTCCCTAGCAAAAAACTAAAATGCCCAATAAAAATAAACAAATAAATAAACAGCTAAAAATAGGTTACATGTCTCAAGTCAGAACAAACCCAGACTATATCAGCTACAGATGAAAAAAAAAAACATCAATATGGAACCCACACATTTTGACTACTCATTAAAAAAATATACCAACATCAAACATACATGACTACAAATTAAAAATAACAGAAAAAATAAAACACTTCATAAAATGCATAAGATAGCAAGTATTCTATTTCAACAACAAAGACAATCACAATGGTGACAAAAACACCGATAACACCAATAATATTAACAAATTTGGCTTTACATCAATGAAATGCCCACCACAACAAAACAACATCATTGCTTTTCGAAAATGACTTAAGAAACATTATCAATAGTTTGGAAATAAGAAAATCCAACAATAATTTCCAAAAAGGACTTGAAAAAGATCAAAAAATGATAAACAACTCAAAAAAACTAATTATAGAAGCAGATAAATCCAGGGTGATCTATAAAATGGAAACCAACACTTACAATAAACTAGTCAACAAAGAAGTCATTAAGTTTTACAAAACCACTAATAAGAAAACAAAAAGTCTTATAAACAAAGAAGCTAAAAATATAGTTTAATAAATGGTTCTAATTTTGTTAATTGTTTTATTCTATTGTCTAATTTTAGTTTAGGACAACTTAATAACCAAACCAACACACAGATTACTAAACCCCATAAAAAGCAATGTTGGGAAAATAAGCAAACAAATATTAGAAAAATATGCTCAAAACTAAGAACAATACTAAACAATGGAAAAATACTAAAGCAACAATCAATTGGTTCAATAACATTAGTAACAAAGAAAATTGCTTCTTTATACAATTAGACATAATTTCTACCCATCTATTAATGAACATGTACTAAACAACACATCAAAATTAGCAAAACAATACATCAATATCCCCATTGAGAACATAAATATAATTAAACACTGCTGAAAATCAATATTATACCACAATAAAAAAATAGGGATAAAAAAGGGTCAAAATAACAACAATGATAATAATAATAATTTTGGTGCAACAATGGGTAGCTATAATGCTGCAGATGTATGTGAACTCATTGGCATATACATAATAGATTGACAAATATTATTAGCAAAAAAGATATAGGGCTCTACAGGGATGACAGTCTATTAATCCTAAGAAACTGCAACAGCAGAACTACAGAAAAAATAAAACAAGAAATAACAAAAACTTTCAAAACACTAGGATTTACAATAGATATAAAATCAAATAAAAAAAATAGTAAATTTCTTAGATATAACATTTAACCTAAACAACGGATCCTACAAACCATACAGAAAACCAAACAACAACCTAACCACCCTCTGAACACATTTAAACAAATACCCATATCTATAAATAAAAGAATTTCAACAAATTCTAGTAGCCTAAAAATATTCAATGAAAATAAAAAACATATGAATCAGCCCTAAGAAACTGTGGATATTCAAACAAACTTGAATGCAAAAATGAAAATAATTCAAGCAAAAACAACAGAAAAAGAAATATAATTTGGTTTCCCCTACAACAATACAATAAAAACAAAAATTGGGAAAATATTCTTCAAAATAATTGACAGACACTTCCCTAAAAACAGCAAATTATCAAAAATTATCAACAAAAATACAATTAAAATTAGTTACAGCTGCATGTATAACATAGAGAAAACAATAACTATGCACAATAACAAAAATAATCCACAAAACCAATTACAATTACATCAATAACAATAACATCCAGCAAAATGACACCATTAAATGTAACTGCAGAAACAAAAATAATTGCCCACTAAACAATGGTTAACCAATAACATAATATACAAAGCCATCATAAATAATGACATTAACACAGATTAAAAAAATTATATAGGGGCCACAGAAAAAACTTTAAAAAAAGATATTATAACAACAAAATGTCATTTGAAAGAAAAAATACATAAACAATAAAACCCTATCAAAATACATATAGGGCCAAAAAGAAACAATATCCCCACCAAAAGCAGATAGGAAATTATAAAAAGAGCAGCACCATACAGTATTAACAGCAAAAAATTGTAATTTTTATTAGGTTTTCAAAACCAAAATAGACTCTTAAACAAGAAAACTGAAGTAATGAGTAAATGTAGGCATATAAATAAATATTTACTTTGCCATCTAAGCACTAACTAAAAATAAACAATAAATATAAATAAAATAAATATAAACTTTAAATAAATAAAAGAAATAAATAAAACAAATTTAATTTATTAATAAACAAATAAACAAATAAATAATAAACAAATATTAAATGCAAATATTAAAAATATGCATGGGTGTGCATATGTACATGGAGACATGTACACACACAAACACAAACAAGCACCAAAAAATGAATAAACATAACCCTCCATAAATAATAACTCAATATATAACACCAAGGTAAAAACAAATAAACTAATAACCATTAAATAAAAATAAAAATGAAACAGTAAATAAATGATAAATAATAATATGATATAAGCATACACTTATTTTAATTACATATATTCCATTTAACAATTACATACACATGTGTGTGCAGTGTGCATGCGGTATGTGCATAAGTGTGCAGGAGTATGTACTATATATATATATATATATGTATGTATATGTAATATACACACACACACACACACACACACACACACATATATATATATATATATATATATATATATATATGTATGTATATGTAATATATACACACACACACACACACACACACACACACACACATATATATATATATATATATATATATATATATATATATATATATATATATATATATGTGTAAAAAATAATATTTAAAAAAATAAATAACTTCACCATTTAAGCACTAGTTTATTGATAACTAAGCACAGACTTAAGTGTACAGGTACTCCTATATGCATACATATACCTATATACACACATGTATAGATGTGTACGTGTGTATATATATATAAACATATAATTACAGATATATATACATAAATTCTAACAATAATAAATTAATTTAATTATAAATCTAACCTTCTACAATTAATACTTATGATCCCACCAAATCAAATTAAAAAATGAAATGCTGTAAAAACCCATGTAATTTATGCAATATGGTTTTGCAAAAATAAATTACATGAGTAGATTATTTCCAAAGTTTTTTTTAAATTTTTCTTGTTGAAAAAAGAAATACAAAACATAAACATTCATGCTGGAAGTTGACCCATTTAATGTTAGAATAACATAATGTTAGAAAAATATGCCAAGAATTCTTGGGAAAGACAGTGGAATTGTTTCGCATTACCTCCTTTACAGTTTGAAATTCAGAGTTTTCCTTCTCCTAGGTTGGCTGCCATCCAAGACTAGAGAGCCCAGTCTATCTACTATTTAACCCATTGCTAGTGGGGAAGGTGAAGAGATGGATTCATGCCTTTCTTATGTACATTAGTGTGAAAGTGAATGCAACAGAATTGACCAGCATTTGAACTCAGATTGTCAATTCCACTTTCTACATCAATAACCGTTACACTGTCTGCACATCTTCAGGCTACTAAGGAGGAAATGTCCTTTCAAAATTTAGTAATGCTTAGCTTCTTTGGTACACATAACCCAGCTATGGATTAAATAGCAGAACAAACTGAGTCCTATAGCCTTGGTTGGAAAGGAACAGTAGCCTACTGTAAGAAAGGAACAGTAGCCTACTGTAAGAATTATTCTACCAAGTCAGTCATAGATTGAAAAAAGACATGATTGCGTGGCACCTAAGGAAGTCAAATATGGGCAATCCTGCTCCAAAGATGATGCAAATAAACATACAAATAAAATGAAGAAAATTAAGCACATTTCTTCTTTCTCAATCCTGTTGATAACTTTGAAGCCAATTTTAAGAGATACATTCCTTCTTTGTTTTAAAAATGATTAAAACAATGTGGTTTCATCAAAGACACTGGAACAAGGAACAAAATATTTATGCTCCAAATCACATCAGAAAGAGCAGTAGAAATGCAGAAGGATGTATACTTATGTTTTGGAGATTATGCAAAAACATTTGGTAAAGTACGACATAAAGAAATGTTTGAAGAATAGATCTGCTTATTGGATGTCAATGAACTTTTCCCATGTGTAGTAAAGTGTTCATGAGAGTGTAGTCAAATCTACCTTAAAAGGAGTGTAAGAAGCATGAATATAGATCAATCGAACTATGTATATGAATGCACAGATTAAGATAACCAATCAGAGAAAGGATTTCTGTTTCCTTTACAATAACAAGCCTCAAGCAATTTGATGTTAGAACTCCTAGATCAATATTAAAAGATTTGAAACACAATTATTACAAAAGAGATAAATTACAGATCAAATACAAAAAATGCATTCCCAACAGAATAAATAGATGAATAAACTTATACTTAAATTACTTATTCATTATTTCCTTTTAACCAGAAATAGGACAAGAACAGTGCAGCTTCATTAAAGACACTAGGACAAGAAATGCAATATTTATGCTCAAAATTATATCAAAAAGAGCTATATAAATGCAGAAGTTGTGTTTTAGAGATTATGCAAAAGAAAAAAAAAACCTGCTATGTACTACATGAGGATAGAAAATGAATTCAGTAAATGCACAAAAATAGGAAGGAGCATAAGACAAGGATGCATCTTCTCAGCAGACTTATTCAACCTTTATTGCAAGGCAATCCTAAGAGAACTAGAAGTTCTACCAGGATTTATTATTGGTGGACACAGTCTTAACAACTTGCAGATGACACAGTGTTTACAGCAGATGCAGAAAGACAACTACAAGAACTCCTACAGAAAGTAGTAAAGGAAAGTGAGAAGAAAGGACTAAACACCAATTCTAAGGGGAGAATATGTTGTTGTTGTTGGCACCCACTCACATTTAAGCATCAGTATTGTCATCCTCTCTCCCTATTCCCTTTTCTTTCCCCTGGTGGTGGTGGCAGAGGTGGCTGTGAATCAAAGAGATTTTGATGAAGCCATTCACATGAATTTGATTTTGGAGGACAACTCTGTATGATGGAGAAGCCAGAAGTACCTACCTTGCCGCTCAAAGGAGCCCTCTTCCACTGATTTGGTTGTTGAGATCATGTAAATCATTGCCTATTCCACTGTTGGGGCCTTTGGGGGTTGGTTGTGTTCAGTCTGGTCCTTCCTCTCAACCTTACCATCATGGGTAGCCCTATAGGAGTTGGAACTTCAGACGGCTTTGTTCTTGGGATCACTGGAACAAGTAAACCCTCTACCATGACAAGGAACAACCATATATATTTTACACTGGATGTCGGAGTGCATGGTTCATTATCCAAGGTATAAAGAGAGAACATATGGTTGCCAGAAAGAAGGACAATCAAAGAAACAAACTATAAATTGTAGATACCAAAATCAAACAAGTACAACAATTTTCTGGGAAATGTTTTTAATGAAGACAGAAATTGTAACACCAAAATCCAAAGGTGCATTGGAAGTGAACGGTGCCTTCCAAAAACTAAGAAATGTATTAAGAAACAGAATAATTTTGTTGGAAACAAATAAAAGAATGCTAAACTGTTATTTAATATCAGTCCTTCTATGTGGCAGTGAATGCCGGACAGTCTCCTCACAGATGAAAAAGACACTTGAGGCAACAAAAATGTGGTTCTGCAGAAGGATGCTGAGAATACCATTGGCTGGACATGTGAGTAACAAGAAAGTTTTAAGGAAAATGGAAACAAAAATGACACTTATATTTAGAATCAAAGAGTTGAAATTTAGAGGATCTCATAATAAGGAATAAGGGTTTGGAGAATTTGGCACTCAAAGAACATACTGATGGAGAGAGGGAAACAGCAAGTAACCTACCTAATGAGTTTGTGCAAATGGTTGGCAGAATAGGGATTTGGAGAAATAGTAAAGAGACAAACCTTACTAAGAGCTACAAAGGACTGGAAGTTGTGAAAGGACATGATACATATAGAGAATAGACAAGGTATAAAGAGATGTTTCAGTTGAAACCGAGTTACCTCCCTTGAAGTAATTAGCTAATCATTTGTGCCTCAGGGATAAAGATTACTCTTTAAGACAACTTTGGCAATCATTCGAAATAGAGAAATAAAAATGTGGCTAAGAATAGATTACTATTTCGGAACAACTTGTTGAGATCATTTGTTAACAGAAAAGAGTCAGCCAAAATAACATAGAAAAAGTACATGGAAACCAATTCAGAACATTATTATTATTATTTCCTTTGATTTCTGTTGTATACTCATTTCCTCCTGGGTACCAACCAGAGACCTAAGGTCAGAAAAGGCATTCTGACATTTTCCACTGAATATTTTTGTTTAAAAAAAAAAAGAAAAAAGGCAAACTAAGCCCACACACATTTTACATAGATGAAGCCCTTTGTAAAATGCGAGCTAAAGTTGTGAGAACAATTTTTTGTATTTCTTCAAGGAATGGGCTAACTGGTATCCTTTCAATGATTTACACTATTTACATTGTTTGGACTGTTGTCCTCATCTTTGTTGCCATATTCACAATGTTTCAGACATTGTATACTCCAGCCTTCTTCAGGTGATTGGAATTTCCAACTGAACCCTTTATTTTGTCCACCATAGTAGATTGTTCTAACTCCACGTGCCATGCCTTTTCTGTATGTCTCAGTTATCTCCCTTTAACTCAACTCTCCAAGTTTTCTGTTCACCACTGTAGTAGCCAGGTATTGAACTCACCACAACTCTTAACAATGTAAATAGTGTAAATTATTACAATAACTCATCTCAGAAATATAGACATCCTTTTAATGAGTCTATCAGAATCTTTTCCGATCAAAGTGAGGGCTCCAACCACAACTGGAATTACAGATGTTTTCATGTGCCACATTTTTGAGATTTATACTTCAAGATTCTTGAATTTTGATATTTTTTGAAGATCTTCAGTGATACATTACAGTGTGCAGAGACTGCCATGTCAATAAGAAAGTACATTTTGTTTTTGTTGTCTTTGATCACTACATTTGGATGATTAGCCTTGGTGATTCTGTGTTGTATCCTTAAAGAAGGTTGCAAACAGAAAAAGGTGGTACTCGAGTGAAAGGAACAGCAACACGGGCATAGATGATAGAAAGAGAGGTTTATTGCAAAAGAGAATACACTACTGAAAGACAGGGAAGCTAGTAATTCCCAAAACAAGTCTGCCAGTTATATCCTGTGCTTACTATATATATCTACTGATATAGTCAGTCCACATAGGCGATAGGGAGTGTGGGACATTCCATTACAACATTCTGTCTGTGTGTCCCATAAAATTGTTACAGATCCTATCTCTAACCATGTCTAGGTAGTGTTCATACCAATTTCCTTGCAGTTTTCTTCCCATAAAAGTTGCAAATTTTCCAGTGCAGATATGTTATGCCAAGTTTTATATGTGGTGGATGCTAATACCATACAACTTGATACAATATGGTCAATTGTTTTTGTGTATTCATCACAGAATCTGCATTTCAGTTTAACACAAATTTTCAGTATGTTTGCTTGGTAATTTCTAGTGTGACGTTGCACTGAGTTTACTAAGCGGGGAGTGCTTCTGGCAAATCAGTGAAGTGGCAGGGAGCGCCACGCCGTTGGTTTAAATACCACCAAATTCTTCTCCGTCTCCCGTTTTTTTGTCTGTCCGGAGGTGAACTTATGGGTTAGTAATTATCCAAAATTGGATGATGGGATTTTCTCGATTATCTTCGTTGGCTCGGGGGTGGGGGTGGTGACAAAGCAACAACACTGATGGACATCAAATAATCAAAGCAAAACAAAAAAAAGAACAATGCATGTACATATTCATACATATATTTACACAATGACAAATATTTAACACAACATACAATATGAATAAGAGAGCAACACGTTCGTGACTATATAACAAAAAATGTCTTTCTCTTTCTGTCACAAAGTTTATAGAGCCTGGCCAAACGTCTCTTATTCCTTTTCTTCTTTTTTTTTTTATATATAGATCTGATCCTTTCTTTTTTAACCCACGTGCGTTTACAGATCTTTTCTTTTTCTTTTCTTTTCCTTGGAAAATAGATCGAGTCATGAGGGTCTCGTTTGTTCTACTTTCCCTTCTCTTTTTTTTCTTTTCTAAGGCCCGTTAATCTTTGCATAGGATATATGTCGGAAAATGGCGGTTCTTATCTTACTCCCTTTTCTGAAGGGGGAGTTTGTCTTCTTTGTGGTAGAATTCTTCTTCTTACGGGGCTGGATGTGCCTCGGAGTTATGATGTCTTCGACTCTGCCTCGGGCGAACATCAGCTCATAACTGACTTTTGGCTTCCACGATTTTCCCCACGTGGGTCGCTTTTTGGCGCCAACATTCTTCCGCTTCACGATTGACCGACGTACCGACACTAACCCGACTGCTGGCACATTACTCGCTCAGAGAGAGTGGGCATTTTTCTCTCTCTTCGTTCGCCTAGGATTTGTATGGAGGGGACACGATGACTCTTACCGATTCCTTTCCCTCTCTCAACGGCTGCTACACCACTGACCTCTACTTTACTGGTCAAAGGGGTTGCAAAAGGGAAGGTGGGGGTGTTTCTCCCTCTTGCCTTCTACGACACCTCGTCACACTAGTTAGCAAACATTTGTCCTATGGAGCAAAAATAAAACATTCGGTTTCAGCTTTTAATCCTCTACTACATAACCACTGATGGGATGGAGTTTGTCTACATCAGATCTTTTGGCATGGGCAGAGTATTGACCATGAAGAGGTTCATTTTGGCATCATTTCTGCATTTGGTCCATTGCATTATTATTATTATTATAATTATTTGCTTTTAGGAGTGGATATTTGTTCACGATATGAATGGACAAAACTTTAAATGTGGACTGTTATCTTCATCCTTGTCACAAAATTTCAGCCATTGTGACCTCTGGCCTTCATCAGGTACTTTCCAATCCAGGTAACATTCAGGGAATTTGAAATGAACACTTTCTTTAATCTACAAAGATAGATTGCTCTCATTCCACTAATCATGGCTTGGGATATATTGTCTAGTTCTTATTTATTGTTTGCCTATTCCCATTGAATCCAAGTACACACTATCTTGCCTGGGGATTCAACTCACAATTACTATCTCACCAAATTCAGAAACCAACACTTTAATTCACTCGGTGATTGTCTTGCAGAAAATTTGGACAGGAACTTAAATAATGTTGTTTGTTTAAAACTGAAAGGATAAAGCATTGTGGGAAAATATTCAATAATATAGTCGTAAATTATTTCATGTCATTTTAATTATTCCTGTGCATGTATGTACTAAAAAGAGATCTTAAAAAAGACTACATGTAATATTAAGTTGAATCATAAGTAATTTCTGTATTTGGGAATATGTGTGTGTGTGTGTGTGTGTGTGTGTGTGTGTGCATGTCTGTATGTGTGCATCTATATATGAACATGTGTATGTGAATATATATAGGTGTGTGTTGTGTCTCTATGTGTGTGTATGTAAATCTCAATAAATTGTCTACTAACCAGTCATTTATTAATGCTTGATAAAATGTGTTACTACACATTGAAACATGATTGCATTTGTGTAGCATTATTCTACATGTTGATGTAATATCCTAGTTTATGTATATGTGTATGTATGTGTGCTTGTCTATATATATGTGTGTGTGTGTGTGTGTTTATATGTGTGTGTGTGTGTGTAAAAGTTCTCAGATATGGTAAAAGGCCAATATGAATAAAGACAAAAAGAAAACTTTAATAAAGCAAATGTGAGGATTTTATTTTGTAGCAAGTATTTATATACAAGAGCAAAAATGTTATTGGTTTTTCAGAATTTTTAGGTGTAGGAATACTGATAAATATTCATCAGATTAGCTGAAAAGTCAGGCAAGTTATAAAGTAACACAAATATCTAATAAATGATGTACACTATTTACATTATTCGAACTACTGTCCTCATCTTTGTCGCCATATTTATTACAATGTTTTGGCCATTGTACACTCCAGCCTTCTTCAAGTGGTTGGAATGTTGAACTGAACCTTTATTTCACTCACTGGAGTAGACTGTTCTAGTTCCATGTGCTCACTGGGGTAGACTGTTCTAGTTCCACTGTGCCATGTGTCCTCAAGGAACATTGGAACAGTGGATAAAAGCATTGGTTAGATCCAGTGACCCAAAGAGTGTGAGTTCAATATCTGGTTATGGCAGTGGCGAACTTACAGAGGGGAATTAACAGGAGATAACTGATAACTGACATCCATCAAACATGGTACATGGAACTAGAACAGTCTACCCCAGTGAGCGAAATAAAGGGTTCAGTTCGACATTCCAACCACCTGAAGAAGGCCGGAGCCTACAATGGCCAAAACATTGTAATAAATATGGTGACAAAGATGAGGACAATAGTCTGAATAATGTAAATAGTGAGTAAGTGATGTTTTTGAATTTTTTATATGCAAATTACTATTTAAATTATTTTAAATTATTTACTTATGCGTTATATATTTTGAATAACATAAGCTTATTGATTTAACTGTTTTATTTTTTTAACATTTTTGTAGTCATCTGTGCTGGCTTGGGAAAGTATTGATTCTTTCAGGAATGGAGAATTTAGAAAAATTCAGGCTGAAGATTTCTATTTTGATAAGATTCAATACCAGTACTCTCGAGAGTTTTCCTTCTAAGTAAATTACTTTCTCTTTTAATAAGTGTGACGTTCTTTAGATCAAGTTATGGTTGAATTTATTTCTATTTATAACTAGTATATTTGATAAATTTCTGTGTATAAGGTCACTTTTGTGTTCATAGATATGTTTTTTTAAAAATTTTTGCAAATGTATTGTGAGGCACATTTCTTGCAATTTATTTTATATTATACTGTAGAGGACAGTTTGCGTGTTGTTGTATTAGAAGCACGTGTGTAACTCCTGGTAGAATATTAAAAGGTCCAACTACAAGAAAATGGTCGGACTTGAATTAAATCCAACTGAAGATAAAGAAGACAAACAAAACCTATATATATATATATATATATATATATATATATAAACAAATGTATGTATTAAACAAAACAATTTTACAACGGACATACACAGACATATTTGTGTGTGTGAATGTTTGTGTCTGTTCTTTGGTGAATGTTCGTACGTACGTGTGTGTGTGTATAATATTCATGGCGTCTCCCACAATGGGAAGATGCGGATCTTCTAAGAGAGCTTACATTGTAGTCACTGAAATGAAGAAATGAAAAAGAGAATGAGGCAAGAAGTCACCCAGTATTTATAGTATAGTGAGAGTGACCCCTAGTGACAATTTGGGAATTAAGGAGGAGCTAACTCCAACAATAACTACTCCTGAATTATTATTGTTATGGGTATTTTAGGCTCTGATCATATCCATAATT
>OZ038478.1:18014119-18306619 GCA_964036315.1 Acanthosepion esculentum
AATTTAAAAATTCCTAGCAATATTTATTGAAAACTGTTTTTTTCTCCTCATTAGAAATTTTTGCAAACTCCTAATAAATTGGAGGCATTATTTTTTAAGGGACATTGACACAGACATTTTTAAAATTTTTTTAGTAAAACCAATAAAATACTTGAATGATTTCCTGAATTATTCTTGAATTTTGATCTGTTAAAAATTTCATTTTACGCCATTTTCATATTTTTGTTTCTGCTGTTGTATAACTAATTATTGGATGTCGGTTGAAGTATGGGTAATTTGAGATTGCCAATTGACATAGTTGCCTTGAGAAGAGGTAATTAATTTCATTGTTATACAGGTTTTACAAACAATTAGGATGCTTCTCAGATGACTTCTGTCAATAAAGGCAGCAAATGTTTAATTAGACATAAGCTTAGAATAAATGTTAATCAACTCAGCTAGAAGCAACTAACACAGAGTGTGTCTCACCACAGATTATATAGAAAAGACTTTGCACCCAGTGTGATGTCAGAGAACACAGACATACACATATACAATACATTCATGGATACAAAGTTACATGCAATGTGATGGACAGAGAATCTTCTGTTATAATATCATAATAATTATGCTTGCCTATCTCTTCATTAGTTTGCATGACCCTTACACTTTGTCAATACCTCATAAATAATGGACTATTCCACTTTGATTGCATGGAAAGACAAACCACATACCAGAAACGCTACTTGGTTTCAGTGGGAAAAAAAGAAAAGACAGAGGTGTTTAACGTCTCCTACGAATACTTCATAAGTAATAGACAATTCTGTTTTGAAGACAAAAGACATATCTTGGTTTCAGTGTGAAAATGAAAGAAAGAAGGAGAAATAGAAGTGTTTAACGTCTGTTTCAGTGAAATGGAAAATGTCAATTTCAAATCTTTTCATTTGTACCCCCTTACTTCTTAAAATAATGACCAACATTCATATTTATGACTGTTATTGCAATATTTTGTTAAAGTTGTTAAGTTCAGATATTTAATGATGTGATAGGGGAATTTCTATGAATATTTTATTGTCATAGAACTCACCATGAGCTTGCTCAACCATTAAAACTGTAAAAAATTACAAAAAACAACACAATGAATAAGATCTTACACCATTTGTTAGATCATATTAATAAAAATAAAAAATGGATAAAAATGTATATAATACCATAATACTGCTGGGCACAAATTATAAGACAAAATGTTTTAAATTTGCAATGTTTATTGAAAATCGCACTAAAACTACAACACTGTATAACATATTACATCATAATATAGTTAAATTGTTCAGTATGATTTCCCTTTGAAGTAAATGAGGGTCTTATTTGATGACACAATGATTTAGTAATAATGTTAATGTGCCTTGCATCTTGTCCATATACAATTTGTAAAGTGTCAGTAAATTATAAATTTTATAAGGCTTGCACTGATCACTGGAATTAAATTCCAACGCTACAATGTTGAACATAAATTTAATCGTCAAACTCATTTCCTTAAAAACAGTAATGATTTTGAAAAAAATATTTTGTGTCATTATTTATGATGTTAGACCCTAACTTCCAAATTGAGTGCAATACCACACTTTCGAAAATGGCCTGCCCCATTCCCCAACATATATATATATATATATATATATATATATATATATATATGATCCTATCAATAAAAATATTGTTTAGTTTGAAGGAACCCTTTTAAAAGGCAAAATGCATCTTATAGAATTATTCCATTTTGTCATTCAACTACACATTAAGTTTTGCATATAAATATATACACTACAGTTCAAATGTTTGAGGCCACCTGGTAATTTTTTAAATTGACCCCAAAAGTAGTTGTTTTGTACTTTAAATAAGAGAAAATTATTATACATGGTTAAAAGAAAGTAAGACTTGATTTTTTATTAGAAATTTTATTATGACAAAAAGAGAAAAAAAAGGCATTTTATGATTAAATTTTGCACTTGTCAAAATATCTTCATTTAGCTTTGATTACTGCAGCACAAATGTTTGGCATTCATTACAAAAGTTTCTCAAAATATGATAACTGATTCTATTCTCTTTTCAATAACTATAAGGGATCTTTTTAATTTTTTTTCTCTTTTCTGTCAAGTTCATCCCATGCTAATTCTGGGGGTGGTGTAAAAATTTTGAACTGTAGTGAATAATATATTTGTATATTTGTTAAATTCATTTATTTTAAAATTGTTGAAGTTATCTACAAAATTTTGTTAAGGGAATCACAATTAATTTAAATGGGCCTCTGCATAAATATTAAGTTTAAACTTTCTTGTAACATTTGGAACAAAGATTCAAACACGATGTTATATCCTGACTATTCATGATGAAGCTGTATTGTTTTAAAAGTTTTCTTGAAAGAATATCAGGCTAGCTCTTTTCACTGACATGAAGTTGAATGATTATACTGAATCGATTGCTAAGTCTGCTGTTAGGAACATTGGTTTACTGTGTCATACTAGACAATTTTTCTTGCCAAAATATATTTTACACCTTTAGAATCTACCATTCGTTCATGCATAGAATATTGCTGCCACATCTCATTTGGTGCTTCTGCTATATATCAAGAGATTCTTGACAAAATCTAAAGAAGAATCTGCAATGTTATTGGTCCTGACCTGGCATCTTGGCTTCAGTCACTTTCCACCACCATAACATAGCTTCCCTGTGCCATTTCTATAAATATTTTCTTGGTAATTGTTCTGACAGGCTTTCCTCTTTGGTACCTTGACTTTACGAATTTAAGCACAGTACTCGATTGGCAGTTAGGTTTCATCATTTTACTGTTGAAATTGCTAAATGTAATAATTTCTCCTCTTGCACTTCTCACTTGTTGAACTTTCTTCTGGCTTTCCAATCAGTTTTGATCTTCAAAAATTTAAATGTCAACTGCCATCTTCTGCCTCCTTAATCCCTGTTCTTTTATTGTCCTTTCTCCTTAATAATGATTTTTTTAAAAATTTTCACACTCAGTAACCTCTTTTGCCTTAGTGGCTTTATTGCTTTGCTTGGGGTGAAACGATTAAAAAATATGGCTGTATTTGAATGGCCACTTTCCTAACCAAACAATATTGCAAGCTTATTAATACTCTATCACTATTTCCATGACAAATGTTCAGATGAGCACTCCATTCATTAGTTTTACTAATTCAGACCTTTACAGTTAGGACATGATATGCTACACCCACAGAGTCAAATCACCCACATTTCCTCCATATTACATTTGTAAGGAGGAGGTTTCACTCAAACAGCTTTTTCTCAAGAACTCCTATTTTGTGGAACAGACTCCCATGTCAATGCTTCCTTGAACACTACAAACTTAATGTCTTCAAGTCGAGGGTCAGTTGCTGTCTATCTTCCTTAGCCTTGTAATCTTCACTTTCTTCTACCTTTTCTTACATTCTTATCACAAACCTCATTCAGTAATCCTCTACCATGAGTGGCTCTTGAGCCTTGTATTGAGTGAACTTTAATATATAAAAAACAATGTCTCTGTGTTGTGTTTTTAATTGAAAGGATTTTTTCTGTTAGTGTTCTTTTTTTTGATTGACATCACTGGATAATTTGATGTGTGATTTACATGGAGGGAAAAGTCAATTTATGAGTTCAAACCTTTGCAGCTACATCCACAGAGTCAAATCACCACATTTCCTCTATATTCCATTTGTAAGAGGGAGGAGGTTCTACTCAGACAGTTTTTTCCCAAGAGCTACTACGTTATGGAACAGACTCCCATTCTTAACCTCTTCAAGTCAAAAGTCAATTGCTGTCTATCTTCTTTATCCTCATAATCTTCACTTTCTTCTACCTCTGCTTACAATCATATCACACACCTCATTCAGTAACCCTCTACCACGAGTGGCTCTTGAGCTTCGTATTAGGTGAATTTTATTAAAAAAAACACTGACTCTGAAAATACAATGTCTCTGTGTTGTGTTTTTAATTGAAAAGAGTTAATTTTATTGCTGCTAGCATCCTTTTTTGATTGACATCACTGGATAATCTGACGTGCGATTAAGGGGGAGGGGAAGTCATTTATAAAGTGCCATCCTCCTTTTCGATCAGTGGTCCGGGTTGTCTGGCTTCTGGCCAAAGCCAAAGCCAGCCTACTAGAATAAAACTTCAGACTTTGTTATTTCTGCTAAAAATACAAAAAAAGAAAAGAAAATTTACATGTTGAACCGTGATTTGCAACTGAGACAAAGACCAGAAATGCAACAACTGCTACGAAAGAGTGACAAATAGAGATATTAATTCATTGTTATCTCATTGCTTTGAAGGACGACACATCACATTACAGAGAAAGCAAATGGCCTTTATTATTTGTAACTGTGACCAGTAAACTCCAGAACTGGACTCTATTGAATTACCTGAGCATTATGGTGTTTTCTTAAGCAGAGCATTGATGTGACACAAGGCCAAAAGTATAGGGCACCCAGTGAAGACCAAACTCACTACTCAGTTGCAATTGTTCTAGCGAGACAAACTTGATAACTATTACACCACGTCAAGGTGCCCTTAACAGGGCATTATGTTCAAGGAAGATTTTTGAAAAAAAAAATCCTAATTGGTGTCAGAGCAATTTTTAAAAGTTAATATTACAGAGAAACCTTTGTTCTTGAACATCTCACATGTCGAACAAATTGGTTTTCGAACAGAAAATCCAAGATGAATATACCTTGATTATCAAACAAAATTTTGGTTCTCAAACAAGATTGCCGAACCAAGCCAAACCGAGTTAAACCGAACGGAATCATTTCTGAGTCGACTGCCATGTTATATACATTTGTGTGTTGTGCTGTGCTTTTCTTTTTCAATTTTATTGTACTGTGACTTTTTTCTCTACATTGATTCTTATTGGAAAAATAGTTTTTGTTTACAAACATTTTGGGTTACGAACGGCCTTCAGGAACGAATTAAATTTGTGAACTGAGGTTCCACTGTATTTTCTTTAAAGGATGAAGTAATCCCTGTACTTGAGTATAAATATTTAAGTTTTTCTGACTTCTATAAAAAAAAAAAAACACAATCAGGAATTAAAATTTGAATGCATTGTGAACATTTTTAAAAATGCTTTTTCTTTAATTACACAAACATTGACCTCCAACATTTTCCTGGTTCATTTCAGTTGGATAAATGCTGGATAAGTTTTTAAAGTTTAAAACATTTTTCTTTGTCATGTATAGTTTAATTTTTTTCTCTGTTTTGCAGAAATTGAGCAATTATTTACCTATTTCATCTATGCATTCACTTTGTAGTTTTTGAACTGATCAGTTTTTCAAAATCCTACACTAACCTTTCAATTTGTCTTTTTTTTTTTTGCACTAAATGTTTTATTGACTATTTTTCACTGATATAAGTCATTGTTTTTGTCCACTTTAAGATTGGCTTGTTTTCATGTCTATTTATAAATATATTTACTTGTCTGCTTTTTGCTTTCTCACAGAAACCTTAAAGCAAAAACTTCAATATCTTAGTTTCTTTCTCAGAGCATCAAAATATTTATTTACCTTATTCCCTAGTGACCAAGTCTGGTCACCTTGATTCTAAGTTTATAACTGTTTATAAATTAATTAAATAAAAGAATTACTTATTCTTTGTTCTATGAATTATATATTTTTTAAATTTATGATATAATTTTAAAAATTTTTTAGTTGTTAAAATAACTTGCAAAAATTCTAAATTCTATAAACAAATAATCATTTTTTTTCTTTTTCTAACAAATGTTTTTCAAAGAAATTGCTCAGTATACAAACTTAGATATATATATATTTCACCCAAATATTATAGAGCAGGTTTTTCCAGACTTTATATAATTGGTGATGCACTTTTTAGAAACAACATTTTTTTCAACTTTGTTTGTAATGCCAAATATATAATTTAAAATGTATATTAAAAGAAATTATTCAATGCAAAATTTAATTAATAATTAAAGAAAGAATAAGTAATTAATTTTATAAAACTGTCACAATATATCAGTTTGGAAAGCTTTGCTATGGAGAGTTAACTCCACTGAGCTAATATAAAATATTACCCTAAATTCTATGAAGTGAAATAGTAGCCATTTTTATGTATTTAAAATTTTCACTTTGCAACAAAAATTTATTACATTTTTGACCACTTTTTTGATAAAATTCCAAACATAAATTCTCTTTTTTTTCTTTTCATTTAGTTCATAAAAAATTTAAATAAATACTTCATGACTTAAGCTCAATTATAATTTGTCCACATACCTTTAACACTTTTAGCCTAATATCAATATAAAAATATTAATAATATAATAAAATAATGTAGTTAACAGTTTAAGATAATAATAAAAATATATAATAATTTAATAATAAAAACATTTTATATAATAATTTAACATAATAATAAAATTAAATTGATTAAATCTAGATTTTATGATAATAATATAATTTAATTAATAATTTAAGATAATAATAAAAATATACAATAATATAATAATAAAAACATTTAAAATAATAATAAAATAATTTAATTCATTAAATTTAAACTTTATATAATAATATAATGAAGTAATTTAGTTAATAATTTAATATAATAATAAAAACATATTATATAATAATTTAATATAATAATAAAATAATTTAATTCATTGAATCTAGACTTTACAGCAAATATAATTTACCTCATCTTTTTTTCTTTCTTCTAATATGGACTTTTGTTTTATTTTTGTGGAGACTTTAATCAAAATCATTTTCTGTCTTTATACACAACTTGGAAGAAAAAGTATCTAAAGCCATTTTTCTAGAAAGAAAAAAAAAACTCTTGTAACAAAAAAATATTCAAATCTGAGTTTGGAAAAAGTTAGCCTCATTTTGAAAATAAACATTTTTCAAATTCAAAACTGCTAACAGATATATTTTTTTATCATGACAACAAATAACAAAATAGTTTTGGACAGAATTTCCATTCATTCAAACAAAAGAAAACTGAAACTCCAAAAAAAAAGTGAATCTGGTGTCCAGAATAAACCATTGCATAGCAATAGCTTCACCCAACTGGATTTCCCAAGACTCAGATGCATTTCAGACAGTAGCCTCATGTCTCTGACTAATTCCTTTCACCAGATAAGCCTCCAGTCTAAACATGGGACAGTGATTTCTCAGAGATCATCAAATTCATATCTATCTAAAGAGCCCAGTAACATAATGGGGT
The DNA here is from genome assembly GCA_964036315.1 of Acanthosepion esculentum. Taxonomy (NCBI): domain Eukaryota; kingdom Metazoa; phylum Mollusca; class Cephalopoda; order Sepiida; family Sepiidae; genus Acanthosepion; species Acanthosepion esculentum. Next base: position 18,021,335 of record OZ038478.1, read on the forward strand.
ATGCTAAACTGCTGAAAAAAAGGGAAAGATCCGTTGACAAGAAAAGGTTGAAAAATTTCAGTCAGTCTTTTCTGCCTTATGACCCAGAAGCGTACAATGCAGACGGGAGCCTACACACTATATATTGTCTTCCCTCTATGGAAGAACTGTGGGATCAGGCAAAACTTGCACGTTATTTGAGAACTCCAAGACGAAAGGAGGAAGAAAAAGATCTGCTTTCCAAGCAACTGTATCCCATCTTTAAATACCATCAGATGAAAGAGACAAAGCATAAAAATAAATTGTGAATATGAAGTTAATATGCACCATCAATTTATTTGTTAATTTTAACAATTATCTACAAGGGGTACTGAAAAGTTCCTGGCCTGATCAGTGAGTAATTCAATAGACAAATCACAGAATACAGCCACCCACTACTTTATAATTTACTGTTTAATAACCCCCTGAACTTATGACCACCGATAAAATCTTATAAAATTAAAAATTTTAACCTTTAGTACTCTGCATTTATCTATCTCTCTCTCTATATATCTATATATAAAATTCTGTGACTTCTATTAGTCAGTCTAACCATCCATCCATCCATCAGTCACACCCTCTAAAAATAGCCATACAATGACTGATCAAAACAAAATTTTGGAGAGAAGTGCAAACAGGTAAGGGGGTACAAAGTACAAATGATTTTACTAGGGTGTGTAGCAGAGTACTATACATTTTCATCAATATTCTGAAAAAAAATTAAAAGTTTTATTATTTAACATAAAAAATACTCCCACAATTTTAAAAACAATTTAATGATTAAAATAACAAATACTTATTTAATAAAAATGCAATATTGTTTTTGCATATCTTTTCTTTAAGTTTTTATATATACAAGAATCCAGTTTCCAGTTCACCCTACATTTGCGAGAACTATAAACAAATCACATGGTCAAACACTTCAGAAAGTTAGAATTTGGTTCCAGAAAGAAATATTTACATATGACCAGTTTTATGTTGCATGCTCAAAAGTAAGAAATCCTAAGAATTTATTCTTTGCTGTTAAAAAGGGAATAAAGAAATTTTCTTAAAGAATATTGTTTACTGTGAAGTGCTATAAAATTAAATTAAAGAAATTATTAAACTGCATAGTAGATTTTTTTTTCAAATTATTTTTCCAAACAAATCATCTTTTTCAAATTTCATTGATTGATTTGGGAAATTGAATGAAACAGAGTTTGTAAATCTTGACAACAAATGTTAGCATTAACTTCAAAAATACTAAATACTGTGAGGATTTCATCACACATCAGCATGTTTTTAAAAAATTCTAGTTTTTAATGTTTCTTCCTTTTCTACTACATTCTTTTTCAAAGTGTTTTCTGTTGCCATAGCAGGATATGACAACACAACTATGAAATTCAAATAAATTCAAATTCAGAGTTACTTTCAGTGGCAGGATAAACTTTTTGCACAGCAAATGAAGTCACATACAGAGTGATAAAGGTTAAAAAAAAAAAATTCAACCAATCACTATTATACCGTGATTGTGATTGTTTCAAAATGAATCAAAATTAATAAAATGGATAAAGTGAAAAATAAATAAAACTCTACTTTTTGTCTGAATTTCCCAGGATATCTCAACATTTATCACAATTTGGTGACATAGTAATTATGAGTCCAATCCCAGGACTAGGTAGAATGTACTTCGATTCAGTGAAAACAGGTGAGCAATAACTAAGCAGTACTAAAAATAAAAATCAGATATCTCTAGACATGGGCAGTGAAATGAGTCTAGCCCCTTAGACTAAATAAAGGGTTCAGTTCAGAATTCCTTGTAGGTTATCCAGATAGATATACACCAGATGATGGTCAGAAGATACAACAGCTGAAATGTGATAAAAGCAACAAAGATGAGGACAATAGTACGAATATAAATAGTGTCAATAAAATTTTACTTGTACTATATTTACAGTTTGCAAAGTGAAGTAATATACAGAATATAGAACTGATTTTTTAATTTGTTTATTACGTTTAGTATTTGACTGTATAAACATTTAGAGATAAATTAGAAATATATATATATATATATATATATATATATATAGATAGATAGATAGATAGATAATAACTGACTTATTTTTAACATATTGTCTAGATAAATTTAAACCATTTTGTAATTCCAAATATAGAACTGATTTTTTAATTAGTTTATTACATTTAGTGTTTGACTGTATAAACATTTAAAGATAAATTAGAAATATATATATATATATATATATATATATATATAGAGAGAGAGAGAGAGAGAGAGAGAGATAGATAGATAGATAGATAATAAGTGACTTATTTTTAAATATTTTTAACATATTGTCTAGATAAATTTAAACCATTTTGTAATTACGGTCTGATAAGGCAGGTATTAAAACTTACCTGCTGAAGTAAATTTATTATTGTTTCTTTCAAGATGTGTTAAGTTTTTTCCTTTGATATATATGTGTGTGTGTGTGTGTGTGTGTACTGATATAGAAAAATTAACAATGACAGGCTCTTTAGAAAAAACAGATGTCAAATGGCACCAATTGAAAGAAAAGAGGAAAGAGAAAAGAGAGAGAAAAGGCTAAGGAGTGAATGAGAAGTGAAAAAAAAAAGGACGAAAAGGACAAATAATCACAACATTTTACATATACGCACATCCGTGCAGACGGGCGCATGGGTGCATGCGCGTGAATGCACATATACACCCCCCCAAAAAAAAACCTTGCTCCAGTGATAAGTGAATATAAAAAAGAAAAATCAAGAAGTATAAAGAGTCATTTGCTGATATCCCCTATTTTCTGTCCTTTGTAGCTCTTAATAAAGTTGACTATCTCTCCTAATCCCTATTCTGCCGACCATTTACACAAGCTTGTTAGGTTATTTGCTGCTTTCCTCTGTCCCACTTGACTTCAAAATTTGGGATTTATTTTTAAATTTTTATTTTTTAACATATTGTCTGGATAAACTTAAACCATTTTGTAATTATTACAAACTTACCTGCTGAAATAAATTTATTATTGGATTTTTCATGTGTTAAATTTTTTCCTTTGATATATATATAAACACTCTCTACTCATTTCTATAATCTACTGTTTACAAATCCGGTATAGACATATATATATATATATATATTGAGACAATTTTAACTGCTTCAGGTTTGGAGATTGTCATTCCCTCCGCGGCAGGAGCAAGGACACATAAAAATATTAAAACTTGGAATTTTGTATTGGTTAAAGATTTTCCTGTATTTTTGAATAAAAAGTTTAATATTAAGATTTTGTTTTATTTTTTGATTTAAAGCTAAAAATATAAAGATTTATCTTTTTTATATCAATAAAAAGTACTAATATATTGTTTTAATGTTTGATAAATATATAAAGTCATTTTTTTCTTTAGAAACTTATCAGAAATTATGTGCATATAGAATTCAAAATTACTAGACGACCTGTGACCCATTGGGTCAACCTTGTTACATTATTGTTTACATTTAGTTTCATCAAGAGTTTGTGAAAGTAGAGATATTTTAAAAATATATTTATTTGCAGTTATTGAAGTTGCTTTCAACATTAAAAAAATTGTCAGTTTGAAGAAAGTTTAAATAAAAATACTTACTGTATAAACAAATCATATTTTTAAATCATATTATAAAACATTGAATTTGCTTTCAACATTAAAAAATTGTCTGTTTGAAGAAAATTGAAATAAAAATATTTAAAATATTGTTTGTTTAAAGAAAACTGAAATATAAATAAGCACGCACGCAATCACAGGAAGGTGGAAAGAGAGAGAGGTGGGTGGAAAGAGAGACCTTTTTTTTCTCCATTTCCTTCTCTCCCCCCACTTCCTACATGATAATAAATACATATCTTTCTTTCAACCACTCTCTACATATGACTTCTGGCAAACACACAAGCAACGTTCACAGACTTTTATAGTAATAAAGATATTACTTTAGAAAGAATTTTAAAATGCTACTTGTTTTCACATTGCCAAACTGAACTAAAGAAGAATATATGAGCAAAAATATTGGCATAAACACAACAAAGACAAGGATACTAGTCTGCATAATTCTACAGAAAAAAGAGTAAGAGAGCACAGTCGCAGTTTATAAATCTTTTTTGATGGATATTTAGTAAGAAATAGTACCAACTCGGTACCTGCAATGAGACTTGTGGGATATCCCACTTGACTTTCCTAAAATAAATGTTGCTAGAGAGGACACTCCTTAAACTTATAAATAGGCAATGATACTCCCACTCATTCTCTTTTACAACTCTCGCTATAAGATGTAGTTGCAGGTGGAAAAAAAGTGTCCCCCACTGTGGCATGTTCATTTTTAATGTCTCACTTTTCTCTCGTGACTTTTTGTACTCTTTCACACACTTATCTATGACGCAGGCCTAGACAAACTTCACACATACAAACACACATTCTCTAATTTAAAATCTTTATGAAACTAGTCTTTAAATGTATTCTTCTTTTCTTGTAATTGTAATACTTTTGTTAATACATGCATTGTCGTTTGTTTTATATTGTTTTGTGTTACTCATTTATTACTTGAACTCACATTCGGGTCTACAATAATTGTTATGGGAAAAATAATACCAAGAGGCACATGTTTTTCACATAAACACAACAAGCATTCACATCACAGATTTTTTTCCTTTATTTAATTTTTTATTACTAAAGTTTGCTCACATTATGGCATGTATAGTTGAAAATGACCTCCAATCAAGTTGGGAGAAGGTTGTTAACTGGGGCAAGGAATGGATTGTTAATTTTAATGCTTCCAAAGCAAAATTGCTATGTTTTTATCCTCATAGTGAATCATTTTTTACATAAATCCTGTAATATAGTAACAATTCTAAGTAGACTAATTTGACTAATTCAGCTTTAGTGCTGGAAATGTTTATTTTTTATAGTGGATGGTTATAAGCAAAGGGAGAGGGGATGTACTTATTTTATTGCCACACATCCTCTTTACATGTTTTTCCATTTATCTTTAAGGTGATTTTTCTCATTTCACAATAAATGCACTTAAACCTTTTCAGCATTTACACTAACAACTTGTCCAAAAATGTCTCTTATAGCTAAGAAATAAGAGGCAGGCTGTAAATTGTTATTTAAAAAAAACACTTTTGAGTTTTCTTCCATTTCCTCCTACTTCTCCTCTGCCCTAGACTCCCCAGGAACACATCCCTATCACACTAGGTTCACAGCCTCACTACAGTGTTGCTGCTATGGTTTCTCTAGCAAAAGCTACTTTTGGTAGGGTGATCTTTCTAACCCCATGCCTAACCAATTTTGAATTCAGCGCTGTTCTTCTCCTATACTGGTCACCAATTAAAGCTATCTTCTCTACAATTTAACCCTTATGTGGGAGTTATGTATTTTAATCCACCAATAAAAAAAGTTCAAATTGAAAGTTGATTTTATGATATGGACAGTGGTTCTTTAACTGGCCATATTAAAATAAACATGATTTTAATTTTAAACAAGTCTTTAACTCACCATCTGTTCTTATTTTTGTAAAACATGCATGCATATAAAATCCTTGATACAAAAGAGTACTTAACATTTTAATGTCAGGTAGTTTTCTAACGGCAATAAATAATCTATTTTAACAAGAAACAGGTCGCATTGTTTTGTTCTTCATAATAAAAGCCACTTTTACTTTAACCAATGACAAAACACATTGTGTATTGCCTTTGTAAACTGCTGTTGGCCTAAAAAAAAAACATAGTAACAATGTCAACCCTTAACTAATATGGAACAAACACTGGATGTCATGGTGACATTTCAAGAAATTAACCTTAATCATTAATCAGTCAGAGAATTATGTGAGGATTCTTGTCAGGACATGTTACTGATTTTTCTTCATGTGCCTATTGATAACGATTGGTTTGCCACTATGCAGTGCTATCATCCAACTTTTTTTGTTAAATTTGAAAATAGCTTGTATTCTAATCCATTGTCTTTTTTCATTCTATTAATTACAACTGACCTGTTAGAACTGCTGTCATTAGGACAGTTTTCTGTTTATTCAAACCAATAATGACTTTGTTCATCATCTAATTCAAATATGAACTCTGATAAAGTAAAATGCTTAATCTCATTATTCAAACACCATTGGCTTTAGAGCAGTCAAATCCTGATTCTTTCAATTGAATAATAGGATTTTAGAAGTAAATTAAGAGTATTTTCTGAAATTCATAATAATAATAATAATAAAAAAGTGAAAGCTTTTGATTTCAAACATTCAGAGAGAGAGAGAGAGAGAGAGAAGCAAATCTTTTGGTTAGTGTTTTAAAAAAAAATATTAAGAAAGAATTCTCTTCTCAAACCTTTCTTTCCAGAACAAGGAACAGTCTAAGGCAATCCTTTCAAAAGTCAGAAATGGCATCCCAGTGTCCTCTCTGAGTTGGTTTTTCCATTTCTAAGGTGATCTACCATGTGGTAGCAGACCTAGCAGTTAATTTAATATAATAATTCCACTTCTTGTCAGTAGAAAACATGAGACTAACAAGGTGAATTTCTCTCCTGGATGTTAGCATCAGCCATGGTAATGGAAAGCAAAAATGGTTCTCAATGAGGATGAAAAATAGCAGTTTTGTTTTGGAAGCATTAAAATTAATGGTCCATTTCTTGCCCCAGTTAACAGTCTTGTTCCAAGTGATTGGAGGTCATTTTCAAGATCACATGTCATAATGTTAGCAAATTTCAGTAATAAAGGAAGAAACCTCATTGCAGGTTGGTACTATTCCTTATTAAATATCCATCAAAAAAGATTTATAATCCTGTAATGTGCCCTCTCTTTTATTTTTCCATAGATTATGCAGACTAGTATCCTTGTCTTTGTTGTGTTTATGCCAATATTTTTGCTCATATATTCTTCTTTAGTTCAGTTTGGCAATGTGAAAACAAGTAGCAATTTAAAATTCTTTCTAAAATAATATCTTTATTACTATAAAAGTCTGTGAACGTTGCTTGTGTGTTTGCCAGAAGTCATATGTAGAGAGTGGTTGAAAGAAAGATATGAATTTATTATCATGTAGGAAGTGGGGGGAGATAAGGAAATGGAGAAAAAAAAAGGTCTCTCCTTCCACCCACCTCTCTTTCCACCCACCTCTCTCTCTCTCTCCACCTTCCTGTGATTGCGTGCGTGCTTATTTATATTTAAGTTTTCTTTAAACAAACAATATTTTAAATATTTTTATTTCCACTTTCTTCAAACAGACAATTTTTTAATGTTGAAAGCAAATTCAATGTTTTATAATGATTTAAAAATATGATTTGTTTATACAGTATGTATTTTTATTTAAACTTTCTTCAAACCGACAATTCTTTTAATGTTGAAAGCAACTTCAATAACTGCAAATAAATATATTTTTAAAATATCTCTACTTTCACAAACTCTTGATGAAACTAAATGTAAACAGTAATTCAACAAGTTTGACCCAATGGGTCACAGGTGGTCTCGTAGTTTTGATATCTATATGCACATAATTTCTGATAAGTTTCTAAAGAAAAAAGTGACTTTATATATTTATCAAACATTAAAACAATATATTAGTACTTTTTATTGATATAAAAAAAATAAATCTTTATATTTTTAACTTTAAATCAAAAAATAAAACAAAATCTTAATATTAAACTTTTTATTCAAAAATACAGGAAAATCTTTAACCAATAAAAATTCCAAGTTTTAATATTTTTCTGTTACCTTGCTCCTGCCGGGGAGGAAATGACAATCTCTAAACCTGAAACAGTTACATTAAATCACCTGAAAACATCCAACAGTGTGGGATGCAGTGTTCCTGTTCTGCATCCCGGTGTGGGCTGCTTTATTTATGCAGTAGTTATGTACCATGCGTGATAGACGCTTAGGAAATCATGTACCGTTTGATACATGACTGACGAAGCAAATTTTTTTCCCGCAGTAGGTTGCCATTTCTTTCTGCGGTAGACCAGTTGCCATCCAAGGCTATAGAACCTGGTCTGTCCTGCTATTTACCCATAACTGGAAGGAGAAGTAGAGTATTCATACCTTTCCCAAGGCTATTAGTACATATATGAATGTAATGGATCCAGCTGGAATTCGAACTCAGCTCTCCGATCCCTCAATCTGAGCCACTATCCATTCCTCCAATGTGCCTCATTTATGCATCACCAGACTAATTCCATGTCAGGACTTGATGCTGTGCACTTACTTGATCGCACAATTGTTTTAAGTGTTAACTGTTATGTCATATCAGTCCCCCTATATGGCAATGAATGCTGGATAATTTACTCACAGATGAAGTGAAAACTGGAGGCAGCAGAGATGTGGCTCTACAGAAGGATGCTAAGAATACCATAGAGTATGTGAGTAATGAGGAAGTTTTTTAAAGGAAAATGAGAACTAAAAGGTAACTGACAGTTACAGTCAGAAAGCAAAAGTAAATATCTGTGAAGCATTTTAACAGACGATGGAAAATGTGAATGCTATTTAATGACGCCCTCGCATGTAGCAATGAATGCTAGACAATTTCCTCACAGCAGAAGAGAAGACTTGAGGCAACAGAAATGTGTTTCTACAAAAGGATGCTGAGACCTTCACAGCTAAGCCTCTCTATTGCTATTTCCATGGTAAATGTTCAGATGAGCTACATTTCTTAGATCAACCAGTTCAGTCCTTCACAGCTAAGCCTGTCTCTACTCTATTGCTATTTCCATGGTAAATGTTCAGATGAGCTACATTTCTTAGATCCACCAGTTCAGTCCTTCACAGCCAGGATCCACCATGTCATGTTCACAACATCAAATCATCCCATTTGCTTTGTATTCTTTTCATAAGAAGAAAGTTCCACTCTGGTAGCTTTTCCTCAACAACTGCTACTTTGTGGAACTGATTCCTGTGTGGATGCTTCCCTGAACACTACAAGTTCTTCAAATGAAGGGACAATTTTTATCTATTCCCCTTGTCATTATAATCTTCACTGCCTTTTTCAATAATATCTCATATATCATTTGTGTGAGTGAGGTGTAATGGGAAGCAGCTCAGAATGAGAAATCAGAGAAGTTGAGTTTGTTACATTTACTTATGTGCAAATATCCTTGAGAAAGGCAAAAATCCATCTCTCCCTCCACCCAGCTATGGGTTAAATAATAAGACTTGTATCTAGAAAAATGTTTGTTATCTCCCAAAAAATATTAATTCACTCACAAAAAAAAAAGAATTTTTTACAATGACCACCAAAATATGTTGTGGTTTTTATTTCGGGGTTGGCATTTTTTATAATAAATTTAGGGTTTATTTGCAGCGTTACTTTTAGTGTGAAAATAATGTTAGGACTTCAAATGAAGCTATAAATCAACTCATAAAATTTTGCTATTGCCGAAGTTGGTTATAATAAGCTTGGCATTTGAAGCCAGATTTTTTAATTTAACATGTTAAATAACTCACAAAGGGTTGATATGCCATAAAAAGACAAATCAATCAAACAACAATCTTATTCCTAATTACTATTTTAACAGTAAATTCTACTTTGAATGGTACTTTGCATTGTAGTTTTTTAAAAAAAAATGTTAGTTTTAGTAATGTCTCAGTTGCAGTTGGTGGCAAGTGCTTAGGTACAAAATAGATTTGTCATGTTATAGACACATATGATAGCACGAGAGAACAAGTGAAATAAAAATGTACCACCTGTGAGGCAGAAAGAAAAAAAAACATGATTTGTTAAGATGAAATTCTTTGTATTGCCAATATAGAGGATCAAAACAGAATGTCTCCTCCTGGAAGATGCGGAGAGTCAGTAGGGCCTGGAATTCATCTGTGTTGGATTGATTGACCAGAGTCACTATTGGTGACACTGACAACTTGCCCACTTTCTGCGATTGTTTTCAGTGTTGTGAGCAGTGTCTTTAAAAGCAGACTGGGTGGATCATGACTCAGCATATTTTGTCATACTTTTGATTTAGTGGCAGTGTTTGTGATTGGCTTCTTTTATATTGTATTTTTTTGGAGTGGTTTGTTTTGTAAGCTGGATGTGATGCTTGGAGTCCCAGTGCTGAGAGCAAATTTTTTATTTTTATTTTTATTTTTGCTTTCTTAGCGTTTACATCTGGTTGATATATTTTGATGTAGAGCAAATCAGAAAGAGATCTCATTTGAAACAGAGTATAACGCTAATAAAGTCCATTATTTCTTTTCTTACATTTTTTCTCATCTTTTTTTTAGGGGATCAGAACTTAATTTCTTAGGTGGTACTTGGAGCATTTGATAAAATATTTAAAAAAATAAAAAAAATTAAAGAAATGAAGCCCACCCAGATATTTAACCAATCATTTGATCTTTGCGAGAATCGTCTTTGCCCCCCATATAATTTGTAAGCTGATTTATATTTTGTAAAAATGGTGTCAGATTGTTTAGAAAGTTTTACTTACTTGGCCTCGTTGCATTTCCATCTACGTGAATTCCTGTATACATCTTCTGGACTGATGTACTTTGCAATAAATCTGATCATGCTGATCAATTTGCTATTTAGTTTGTTCTTTGGGCTTCTGTGTTGCAGAGTCAGAGACGTGTAAAAGGAGCAATCGCAATTGTTAGAATAAATGAAAATCAATGTTTAATATGGGAAAGCAGTCAGTCTGGCCTGGACGAAAGCCAAAGTCGAAGAGCATTTGAGAAAGCTGTAATATGAACAAAAGATGATGAATAAAAAAAAAACCCTCTCAAATAATAATAAAGAAAATAAAAGAAGACTTATTTCATGTCTGGGGTGTTTGCCTACTTCACACCGGTGTCAGTGGCAGCCATTGATGCCAAGGTTAAAAGCCCAAATATTTTAGTGCTAATTTTCAACACAACCAGATACTCTCTTCTTCAAAATACAGCACAACACAATCATCTTACTCCTGTTTCCTCCAATTTTTTTTTCTTGTGCCACACTTTTTTTCTCTTTACATGTCATGTCCCTTCAGGAAGTAGGTGATCATGGCTCTCCACAATTTCCTGTCCTTTGTCACCCTTAATAAATTTTGTCTTTTTTGTTATTTTTCCTAAACCTTATTCTGCCATCCATTTACTCAAGCTCACTAAGTAGGTTATGAGTAGTTTTCCTTCCTCCATCTTGCCTTCTTGTCCTGGGTATGACAATAAACTACAACTGGCTGCAAGGCCTCTGATCAGGAGGTTTTGAGGAGCATGAAACCACCTCTAAATTGATGCTGTTACCACGTCCACCCTGATCCAGGGTGGTAACACCAGTTAGGGTCCCAACTATGGGCAAATAGTGAACCCCCAAAACTTAGGTCAAAACATGGAAATATAAAAATACATTAGAAAAAATTAACAGCAATACATTTTCATAGTAAAAAAGTTAAAAATTACCAGCAATACATTATTGGAAAAAAATACCAGCAATCTTTAGGGAAAGGCCTAAGAGCCACTCAAGGTAGAGTGTTACTGGGTGGGATTATTTTAAGGAAAGGGAAAGGAAGGGCATATTATGAGGATAGATAACAGTTGACCCTAGACTTGAAGATGTAAAGATTGTAGTGGCTAGGGAAGCATCCTCTTTCTGGCTTTAAATAACCTGCAATGGGTTGATAAGCCATAGAAAACAAATCAATCAATGAAATACTGATTAGCTACATAGGTGTGGCTTTTAGATTTATTTACATTTTCTAGAATATAAATGTATGGAAACTACCGTGGTGACAAACTGAGGGATCAGTTTATGTATTGATTGTAATATAGGATTGATCCCCCACTTATAATTTCTTGTTTGACTCATCCATATTATAATTTTTTGTTTGTTTATCCAATTTATATTAGGTATAAATCTAACTCTTCTCCCCCCAGTTATGGGTTAATTAGTCAGTCTTGTATCACTAAATCATTATTATCTCCAAAAAAACATTCTTACAATCTAAAAATACTTTCTGGCTTTAAATAAACTGCAAAGGTCGATAAGCCGCAAGAAATGAATGAATGGATCAATCAAACATGAAGACATTGTTACATTTTACTCTTGTTCTGTCATTCATACAAACTTGTTAAGTAGGTTACTCTAAATGTTCCCTCCTTTTCAAATCTAAGTAGCCATTTAAAATAAATCAACTTTTCCAGTTGCATTTAGATGAAAACAATGCTACATAATATTTCTTATTAAATTTCGCTAATTTGCTGTGGTTGTCTGAAGCAGATTAATATTTTGTTCAAATGGTGACAAAAGGAATTTAAGTTTCAACAAAATAATGACTCATTTATTAACATTTAGATGAAAATATGAATGCTATTGTGGAGGTTTGCACAGAATGGTTTCTTTACATTCAAAATGAATGAAAACTTAGTGAACATTGTTTTGGAAGGTTTATTTAAATACAAACTTGTATCCTTCTTGTTGGTGAGTTCATAGCTTGTGGTAGGTTGAAACAGAGAGAGAGAGAGAGACTCATCCTTTTTTGTAGCAGGCACAGAGTGAGAAAGAGAAAGAGAGACTCCTCCTTCTTTGTAGAAGACTGAGAGAGAGAGAGAGAGAGAGAGAGAGAGAGAGAGACCCATCCTTTTTTGTAGCAGATAGAGAAAGAGAAATCTCTCCTTCTTTGTAGCAGGCAGAGAGAGAGAGAGAGAGAGAGAGAGAGACCCTTCTTTCTTTATAGCAGGCACAGAGAGAAAGAGAGACTCCTCCTTCTTTGTAGCAGACAGAGAAAGAGACTCTTTCTTTTTCGTAGCAAGCAGAGACAGAGACCACTCCTTCTTTGTAACAGGCAGAGAGAGAGAGAGAGAGAGAGAGAGAGAGAGAGAGAGAGAGAGAGAGAGAGAGACCATTCTTTCTTAGTAGCTGGCAACAGTCCTGATTAGTTCTTTGGTTGTTAGAGTGGAGTGGACCAGTCTGTTCTACTTTCTGTTGAAAGGGTAAAGAGGACTGACATTGAAGACCTTTTTTATTTCCGAGTTTGTATTGAGATTGGTAAGTGGTCGGGTAGTGTGGTGAGTATGTGTGGGGTTATCCTTCACTTTGGTACAAGGTCTTTGATCTTTTGTTTTTGCTTAGCCTAGTGTCTGGTTTCAGAAATTAATTTAGCTGATTGAACTGTCCTCAAGAATGCCACTGTTAATATTAGTGTGGTGTTAAGCTTACTACTACACTAGATTTTGAATTCAAATTTTCCCTTTCTTCACCCACCGATTTCAAAAAACAGTTCCTGTGTATCACTTCAGGTATTTTATTTTCTAAATATATTTCCTCAGTCATTTTTATTACCTTTATTTAGTTCCACTTTCTGTCCATAGTCTTACCATCCTGTTGTATTTCTTCATAAAATCATATCCAAATTGACTATGATTTTTTTCTTTGTGAAATTTAAGTTGCCATTCACATAGGTGTATCATTCTTATATGAACATTCATGATAATTCAGGCTTTAAGGCCATATTATGTTGAAACACCAGTTCTTGTACGATCACTGAAGTTAAGCAATGTCAAGCTTGCTCGATACCTGGATGGGTCATGCTTGGGAATACCAGGTGCTGTAATCTTGGACGTGAGAGTGATGTAATGGACAACAGTCCAGAATTGGAAACTGAAGAGCCAAGTTCCAATCTCAGTTGGGCTCATTATATTCATTTATAAAATAAATACAGAAATGTTGGATAGAAATGTGTGAATCCACCTCTTCTCCCCCAGCTATGAGCTAATTAGTAAAACTTGTATCAGTAAAAACAGGATCTTGGTCAATAAACTGAGTGACAGCATTTTACTAGACAATGAGAAAAATGTTCAATGAGAAGAAATTTCAATAAGCTTAAATAAAGACTAAAGGTTAAATCCAATTTGTCAGAAAGGGAGACAAGCTAATGCAACTGAGATAATTAGATTCACTGACAAATGAAACAACATGCCAGCTTCTCTAAGTCAATACATTTGTATTTCGTTTTCTTTTGTAAATTGTGATTAAAGACATTTAATAAATGTATGCTCTCTCTCTCCATATCAAGTACAAGTCTATATCAATAAACATTAAAAATAAGACTGTTTACTATTAAAAAAAATATACAACTTAAGAAAATCAACTTACCTTTACATCCACAGTGAGACTAGCAGAAAGCTGGGAGGTGGGGCAATGATGCCAGACCTTGTAATTTTTGCTAAAACTGAGAATTAAATAGAAGACAATTTATCCTCTTTGTGTATGACAATTCTATTGGTTCTCATCATTGTATATTTTGTCAAAAATTATTACAGCCATTATTTTTTAAATAAATCAGAAAATTTCACTTTCCCTTTTGTTTCTTAGAAACATTAACTATTAAAACCTTTATATAATTCTTATATGTGGAAAAGTTTTATGTGTCTTGTAGAGGAGTTCTAACTCTGAGTAAATAATTATACGCCCTTCTAACCAGTGGCATAGCTAGGAGGCATTTTTGGTCTGTGGTGAGTTTTCAGAAAAAAAAAAAAAACAATAGCATAATTAATTTCAATAATTTTTGTAAAAAAAGCAGCGATAAGGAAGAAGATAGGTTTCAAATGAAGCCAATTTGTCTTTGATATGGCTAGACCCTGGCTCAAAGTCAGCCAGCCAGCAATAAAAACAAAATTGTCTCCAATTCAGCTGGTGGGGATAAACCCCACTTACAAGACGTGAACAAAAGGTGTGAAAAAAATTTGAACATTTTTAAAGGGCTTGAAGTGGAGTTGGATTAAGTGAATTTAGTGAATCCACAGTTTTTTCACAACTATGTGAGAAGTCGAGACTTTGGTGTCAGTTCTTTGATTTTAATTTTTCACGTCTGTGAACTGTTAGTGAAAAAAAAATTAAATAAATAAGTGAACCAATTGTTGTTTTTTTTTTACCTTATCATAGGCTTAGCTTTAATATGGATATAAAATCATTACATTTCATAAATTATAAAATAGATAGATAAATTAAATAAATTGAAATAATTCCAATGCTCTCTAGTCTAAGGACATCACATGCATTCTATTTTTTCCGGAAATATCGAGATATAAAAGAAAATTGAAAATTAATATATATTTTTTTAAGTGCAGAAACTTTATTTAAAGTCCAAAAATGGGCATTTTTTTCAATTTTACAATATGGTACTAAAACAATGCAGTTTTATTTTTTTGTTTAGATAGCTGAAGTTTAAGCAATCATAGACTAAGAATAAAAGTATGATAACATTTTATTTCAGTTTTTAAAAGTGAAATTAATTTGTTAAAACTTTTAACTTAAAAGAAAAACGAACCGTGTTTCTGTTACAACATGGCATTTATTAATTTATGACTCCTCACTTGTTCGAAATGAGATAAAAAAAAAAATGATAAATTATTAGTACAATGTATTTTTTCGTTTTTCTTTTTGAGTACTGTAAAAAACAGAGGGTATATAAACAAAAACAAGTTATCTTTCTTTATTTAATATGATAAATTTTTTAAAAGTTTTCCTGATTTAGAATAAGAAGTAACGTCTTCGTTTTTTTATATCCCCAGTTTTATTTTTAAATAAATAAATTAACAATTAACACAATTGTTTTTTACTTCATAATTTACAAGTGAGGAGTTATAATTAAATTACCATATTAACTTTAAACATGGAAAAAATTTAGCATCATACAGGGATTATTCTGAGAAATGGATAAAAATATTAAAAAATAATTTCGTTATTGACTAAAAACCTAAAGAGCCAGGCAAACCTACCTAGATTTCACCTAAACGGATCGTCAGGGTAGCAAGAAAACAAACATTGCTAAAGAGCTACAAAAAACAGGAATTTGTAGAGAGCCATGATCGCCCACGTCCTGAAGGGACACAACACATAGAAGAAGAATGAGCTTGTGCAAACGGTTGACAGAACAGGGATTAAAGGAGATAATAAAAAGACAAACATTTCTAAGATCTACAAAGGACAGGAAATTGTGGAGAGCCATGAAGGGACACAACACATAGAAGAAGAATGAGCTTCTTCTTGTCTAAATGATTTGCATAACAAGTATTAGTAGAGATATAGCAAAAACACAAACATTGCTAAGAGTGACAAAGGACAGGAAATTGTGGAGAGCCATCATCACTCACGTCACATCAAAGAAAAAGAAGATGAAGATCTGATTTCTCCCCTTCCACGTTTAACATCTGATTTAGAGTGTATTTCATTAATTGGTGGGAGACAGATCAACCAAATTCAAGTAATCTTCTTTGCCTGATGTGGGCCAATTAGAACTACTTTCATCAAGGGGGAAAAAAAGAAACGTCGGGTAGAGAAAATCCTTTAATTCTTCCTATTTACAGTATTTCAAGCCCATCATAAGTGTAACCCCCCCCCCCAAAAAAAAACCCCACCTCTTCTATGCCTAATAATCCATGTAAATGTATTAATTGGAAAATAATGAAAATTTTTCAATAATATATGCATATTATTTGGAATGCACCTTTTGAGTCAAAGAAGGCATTGCGAATATGACTGAAGCCAAGAATCCAGGTCAAGACTGATAACATTGCAGATTATAAGTGGATCAAGTTTTGATGTTTTTCGAATGTGCTAGAACGGTCCTGATTGGCCCTAATTTACTATTTATAATTTGATTTCTTTTTTCCTAACACAACTAGAACTAATGACTTGGGGAAGAAGACTTATTTCTCACCCTACAACCCCTTTCCCACAGGTATAACATCACAAGCCTATTGTTGCTCTCTCACTATTTCCATGGCAAATGTTTAGATTACCTCCATTCTTTAACTTCATCAGTTTAGATATTTACAGCCAGGACCCAGCATATTACTCCCATGGAGCCAAAACGCCCTTGTTTACTCCGTGTTCCAAAAGTAAGACAAAATTTCCACTTATTGTTTTTTTCTCTCCAAGAACTGCCATTTTATTTACACTATTTACATTGTTGTCCTCGTCTTTGTTGCCACATTCAAGATGTTTTGGCCATCTTCAGGTGATTGAAATTTCGAACCGAACTCTTTATTTCGTCCACTGGGCAGATTGTTCTACTTCCACATGCCATGCTTCTTCCAGATGTCTCAGTTATCTCTCTTTAACTCAATTCTCCAAGATTTTGTTCACCACTGCAGTAGCCAGGTATTGAACTCTCAACTCTTGGGTCAAGTCACTGGAACCAACCAACACTTTTATCTACTAGGCCATGTACCATGTCCCTTCAAGATGTGGGTGATCATAACTCTCTACATGACCCAGTGAATAAATTATTCTATGGCAGTAGGAATGTGACTGAAGCCAAAATGCCAGATCAGGACCGATAACATTGCAGATTCTTTTTTGGAGTTTATCAAGAATCTCTAAATACATAGCTGAAGTACCAAACCAGATGTGACAGCAATATTCAAAGCATGGATGAATGGTTGACTTATAAATGTATAAGATTGATTCTGTTGAGAAAAATTGTCTAGCACAACACAGTGAGCCAACTTTCCTAGTAGCAGATTGATTCGATATAATGTTTCCACTTCATGGCATCAAAAATGTTAACTAGAGAAAGTGCAATGATTCATTCTCCTGGTGATTAGCATCAGTCATGCTGATGGAAAGCAAAAAGGCTTCTCTCAGACAGTGGTTCTCAATCTTTTTTTGCCGAAAGAGCCCTTTGTACCTTATGTCAGAATGTCATTTCCCCCCACCTTTACAAGATTCTTTGACTCAAAAGGTGCACTCCAAATAATATGCATATATTATTGAAAAATCTACATTATTTTCTAATTAAGACATTGACATGGATTTTTATGCATGGAGTTTATTTTTTTGTATGATGGGTTTCAAATACTGTAAATCGGAAAAATTAAAAGATTTTGTCTCCCCAAGGTTTCTTTTTTCCCCTCCTTGAAATGAAAGTGAAAAAAAAGATTGGGATTCAATTTTCAGGATACATGGTATGGTATGCCAAAATGAACTCTGACTTCAAGTCCGTATTTATGCAAATCTAAAGATTATCTAACTGTACAGAAAACATAATTTTTATTTAAGTTAACAAACATATTTAAAAAGTAAACAACAAAAAAAATGCACTGTAGCCTGCCGTGACCAGGATTCGAACCTGGGTTACCACGGCCACAACGTGGGGTCCTAACCACTAGACGATCACGGCCACCAGTTACAAGCGAAAGTAAAGCCTGCAAAATCTCATCAAATTTCTGTGTTCGACAAGGATGTTTGTAAGAGATGTTTTTTTTCACACTATTTTTTATTATTAGATTCGAAACCATAGTGCTTGCTTTAACTGGCGGAGTGCCTTCTCCTGCTACAATTGTGGTGTAAACTATGGGACACGAAACGACGAGATCGTCGATTCATCGACTTATATGTTGTAAAATCTGTCAAACAAATCTGTTCAATTTGATTTATTTTAATTATCGAACTGTCTCGTTCTTTTCGAATCGACACTAGTGTAAGTGCCGACGTACATTAATAAACAATATGCCTTAACAAAACGTGCAAAGACACCAACCTAGAAAATTCAACACATTTTGTCACTCCTGCTTTCGCTTGTAGCTGGTGGCCGTGATCGTCTAGTGGTTAGGACCCCACGTTGTGGCCGTGGTAACCCAGGTTCGAATCCTGGTCACGGCAGGCTACAATATTATTGACTTTTTTTTTCTTTTCTTTTTTTTTTTTACCCCCATTGCTTTTTTTGAGAAAATAAATAAAATAAAATAAAAACAAAGTGTCGTTTTGTGTTTGTATATTTTTTAAGTGTGTTTTGGTTGGAAACTAAAAGTTAACTTTTAAAAATAAAAATAACTGAAATAAAATAAAAAGTACTGAAACTGAAAAACAAACTAAAATAACTAAAAAATAAAAATTTATTGCTAATTTTTAATTTTTTAGGAGTGTGAATTTTTAACAAACAGAATGATGTTCTGAGAATTATGAAAATTGAAAAAAATATGATAAATCTTTCTTTACTTTAATTTGAACTTTGACTTGGTTCTTGCCCGAATATGGTCTTCTTGACACTATTTAATTTTAGTATCTTCGGGTATTAAGTTTAGCGTTTTTAAACGATTTCTCATTTCTGCATACCAAGCAAAAACACAACCACTTTATTTGTTGAACGGGTTTCATATTGTGAGCTCTCTTAAATAATTCAGTCGACAGTTTGACACGCTGTTTCTTTAAATGCAAGCAAAAAAAATCATTTTTAGATTATAATGATTTCTTAGTTATATAGCCATGAAACAAATTAAACACGAAATAAACAAACAAAAAAAAAAAAAAAAAGTTACGAAACACCAAGGTACTAGCCAAGCAAGAATTACCATCCTATTTTTAAAATAAGAGCGTTTTTATGCTCCACTGAGTTTGATTTGCCTCAAGTTATGTTCCCAAAATTCTGTATCGATTTTTTTCACTAAATAAAGTTTTATTATTGTTTGCCGACGAAAAAAAAAATAGTTGCATTTTGAACGCTAATTTCCGTTTTATTTCTGATTTTCTTTTCAAAGCAAAGGAAAAGGTCCACCATTTTTTTATTATTATTTTATCTAAACGTACTGGTTATAAATGTTGATTTATGTTATTTTAGTGAGGAAAAGTAGTAAAGAATTTTCGTGTGAAGCGTTTCGTCCATTTTTAGGACTTTTAAAATGATAGGTAGATAGAGACGGAGGTAGATAAATAACGCACTGTGTAACACATCTTACCACAATTTCGATAAAAAGTGCCAGTCTGATTAAAAGACAAAAGAATTTGTAAAAATGCATTGAAGAAAGTTTACTGATCTTAGAATTACACTTACACGGTCAACCTCAGACCGAGCTTATGTACAATAAAGAAGAATATAATCACCCATTTTTTAGCACAACGTAAGTTGAAACAATAAAAATAATAAAACTAAAAGAGATCTACTCGGAGTGGGCTAAATTTTCAAAATCAGATGTTGGTGTCTTCAGTCATAAGACTAAAACATCAATACTCAAGACGCAAAATCAATAAAAAGCCAAGAAAATGAATGTTCCTTCTATATTGTATTGTAGCTTACCGTGACCAGGATTCGGACCTGGGTTATCACGGCAACAACGTGAGCTCCTAACCATTAGACGATCTCAGCCACCAACTAACAACTAAGTAGACGGCAATTTTGTTCAATATTCTGGGTTCTTAGAGTTGAAGTTCATGTAGGCAGTTTAGAAGTTTTGTTTTTCGTAATACTACGACTTGATTTCCAAGTTACAGAGAAAAAGATATAACTTGAAAAGTATCCTTTTAGGCTTCCTTACTTTTTAAAAATATTGACGTTTTTTTTTATAGACTGACGAAAAAAACCATCTTTTCATAAAATGAACACAAAGTCAGTGTATAATTTTGCGTTAACGTTGTGATATCACTATCAGTGATCTCAAAACTTTTTAAAATTTTAGATTATCGACTCCTTCATAGAATCCTTGATTTCTCATGCAGCAGCCATATACAAAAATTATCAATAAAAAAAATACTTTTTAATTTTATTTAAAAGTTTAGAAACTCCTTTGTTATTTGTTTCTCGATAAGATTTTAGATTTAAATAATAATTTAATTAAGATTTATTTTAACTTTACCTAAATAGAACTATAAAAACTCCTAACAAAACTGAAAAAAGCAGAAAAAACCCTTCCGACTTTGTAAAGATTCCAACTAAAAATAACAATTCTCATAATCAACTTGTATCAGAAACTGATTGATCCTCAAAAATTTAAATGAAATGTCAAAGTTGACTGGATAGGAAGAAGAGAGTTCCATAAACAAAAAGTGCAAGAGAACTTATGGTTAGATTTTTAGCCATTTCAACTGTAGAATGATGGATGACCTTGCCATCTTAAATTCATAAAGTCTAGGTACCATAGTGGAAGGTTCATCAGAACAATTAGCCTGAAACAGGGAAGCTACGTTATGTCAGTAGAGGAAAGTGACTGAAGCTTAGATGCCAGGTCAGGACCAATAACATTGCAGATATTTGATTTTTTTTTTTAAAATGAAAAGTATCAGATCAAATGCGACAACAATATTAAAAAAATATGTAAAATAGACCCTGGCGACGAAAAAATAGTCTAGCATAACACAGTGAACCAACTTTTCTAGAGGCAAACCTAGCAATTGGTTCATTATATTCTTTCCACTTCCAGTTTAACCCATAAATGTTCACCATCCAAGGTGATACTAAGATATAAGTATATAAGTTACTAGACTACCCATAAATCTGTTGGGTTCCTTTTAAAAGTAGTTCATGATACAAAATGATGAGGTAACGATATTATCAATTTTATTAATTACATATTTTAATTTGGATTTGCAATACATGTTATTGAAATAATTATTATTACTCATAATAGACAATATTACTAAGATCAATCGCAATAATAAATTATTAATAATTTTTTGTCATACATACTTTTTTCTTCCTCACAATTATTTCAAATATGTAACGGCAGCAAACCAGCGTGCACCTATTTATTTAATTACCATCAAGTCATATGACACAATTTTCCAGCCAAACAGATTATGTTTTACAATGACACACCCACAAAGTGTCTTCACCTATTAAGT
Source organism: Acanthosepion esculentum (assembly GCA_964036315.1). Taxonomy (NCBI): domain Eukaryota; kingdom Metazoa; phylum Mollusca; class Cephalopoda; order Sepiida; family Sepiidae; genus Acanthosepion; species Acanthosepion esculentum. The sequence continues at coordinate 18,042,883 of OZ038478.1, forward strand.
TATTTGTTTATAAAAAAAAGTTCTAATGTAGTGTAGTGAGTTGTATAAATGTATGTTGTGTTATGCATATCGAAATTTATTTAATAATGTTGATATAATGTATTATGCATATTTATTATTTTTCACACCCATAATCGGGTGGCAAAAAAGAAAGCCACTTACTGAAGAAAAGAGCACGTGTGTTCTGTACAATATGCTGAAGACAAAACAGAAACAAGTCAGTTGGTGATGTTGCCATAAATGCAATATGCTAATATTGTTTGTCCTCATCAAGTATCGACCAATGAAAAAATTGTTCTGTCAATAAAATCGGTTGGTGTTCATGAATTTGACATTTCTTTCTGTCTCTGGATCTTGAGTTTGGACTTGCGATTTGTTTAATTGAGCTGCCATATCAATTTTTGAACAAATAGCTGGAATATAACATGCAAGTGTTTGTTTATGTAGGCAGACTGATATAAGAATACAAATAGAAAACAAATAAAAATGCCATAAAACAGCAAAACGGTCCCAGCTCAAGAAACTCTTGTCTAATTTTAATGAAATTCGGTACTGCACTCAGTAGATACAGTAGGTTCCTAAATTGGTTAGGGTATTATGTATTGTTTAAGCTGTATCTTGGGAACACACATACATACATACAAGATTAGTGTTTTAGTATTATATAGATAGGTATCAACTTGTCACTGTCCCATTTATACTCTTATTATTTATATATATAATTATTTTATAATAATTTATTAATCTATAATTAATACTGGATTCTTATAAAACTATAATTAAATATCAGATTTTTTTTCCTATAAACCTATACTTAATATCAGATTTTTATTAGCCTATGATTATTTTTAGAGAATCATAATTTGTAAAGGCTTTATATTTTCCTTTTTATAATTAATACCAGGTTTTATAGAGGACATTAATGGGTTGAAATAGAAAATATCCCATGATAAAAATAATCAAGAAATAAATAATTAAAAAATTAAACATAAAATAATTGAATAAAACAATTTAAATGATAAAAAGAATAATGAAAAACTAAATTGTCAAAAGAATTTTATAATAATTTTTTTTGATAATCCCTTATGATAATCAAAAGATGAATATCCTTTTTCCATAATCCTTTGTGATAATCATCTAGAAAATCCTTTTTTTTGATAATGTCAACAATGCTTCTTAAACTTGCAAGATTAAATTTCAAAAAAATATTGACTGCATTCATTTTTGAATAATTTTGGGCTCCAGATGTCAGCATAGAAAATAAGATTTGAAATAGTCTTTTTTGCACATAAAAAAAATTAACATCATTGTTACATTTGGGCATTGCCTAGAACCAAGCAGACAAAAATAAGGTGACAGATGTTTGAAAGTTTTGTCTATAAAAAAAAATTTAATTTAATCCGATTAAAATCAGTTTTTTCCAGCAGAACCATATCGGTTGTTTTTTGTCTTTTTTATTGTTTTTGTTATACTTACTACAATGCATAAAAAAAACCTTTTGATGCTTTGTTATGTGGTCAAATGAAAGGATACAGTAGAACTTCTAAATTTTTATCTCAAGTGGTCACATGTTATGTAGTCATATCAAGGTGTAGAACTTCTTAATTCTTAAGGTATATGGTCATAAGTGAGCATATATGTGGTCACATCATATGTGGTCATATTAAGGCATAGAGGTTGGTTGGTTGATTTTGTTTAGTGTCATATCAAACTAATTAATTAATGCCGAAATCTAATTATTTTTAATGCAATTTTATGCCATCAACTACAGATATTTTGTACATAATTTTATGCATTCGGGGCAAACGTTTTTTAGATATATACTTTGTAGATGATAAAACGTATTTGTAATTTAATAAAAAAAAATGTATTGCTGGTAATTTTACTATAAAAATGTATTTTTATACTTTTTTTTTAGTGTTGTATTGTTGGCCATTTTACTATAAAAATGTATTGTTGGTAATTCTGCTATAAAATATACTGTTAGTCATTTTGCTATAAAATGTATTGCTGATCATGTTCCTATAAAAAACGTATTGTTGGTTATTTTACTATAAAAATTTATTTTTATATAAACCTTTTTTAAAGTTGTATTGATTCTCATTTTTTTATAAAAATATATTGCTGGTAATTTCATTACAAGATTGTGTTGTTGGCAATTTTTTTATAAAAAAAATGTATTGCTGGTTTTATTACAAAAAAAAAAAAAACGGTTTTGATTTTTTTTTAGGGGTTCACTATTTGCCCAATGCCCATAGCTGTGACTCTAACAGATGCTTCCACCCTGGGTCAGGGTGGACCTTGTAGCAACAGCCATTAAGAGGTTGTTCAACACGCCTCAAAACCTCCAATATCGAAATCAAAGGCCTTGCTACCAGATGTAGTTTAACATCATACCCAGGATTATTAGCTGTAGAGCTTTTCAATCAGGATTATTAGCTGTAGAGCTTTTCAGGTCATAAGTTATCATATGTTATATGATCGTATGAAGGTGTAGAGTTAATTTTTTTTATTTCACAGCTTATTTCTGATACTAAATCTGTTATGAAATTCATCCAGAAATATTAATTTTAGTTAAAAAAATATCCTGCTGAGGGTAAATGGACTTTAGTCCCTTTCAAAGTATTCCCTTTGAGATTATGTACATTTATCTCAACATCTCTCCCACTTTTGAAATAGTTTGTAAAATCCTCTTTTGGGATCACCATCAGCTGCCTTGTCACAGTCTCCTTAATCTCGTTCACCAGATATTTTAGATTTGAAAAAGAAAGAGGAAGCAAAGCTGGAGCAAGCCATATCTGGACTGAAGTGGGAGCCAACAGGCCTGGGCGAGAGGTGATACTTTACAAGGCATAAAGAAGCTGACTTGAGCAAATCTTGTGTGCAACTTCCAAGTTTGCGCTTTTTGGTCTTCAGTTCTTCAATTTCCATAAGCATAGATTTCTGTTTTTGTCCATCAGCTGTTTCGGGACCTTTTTCTTCTCAGTCTCAATGTATTGGTTGTATACTGTTCTGGCATTGGAAGCACTGCAGAGAAGAGCTTTAGTCATGGGAACATTCCCAGCACCCCTAACTATGGCCAAATAGTCCATGATAATGTGCTGTGTGACCAGAGTCTGTGGTTTCATAATGTCAGTGTAAATTTCCTTATTGATTGAGAAACCTCTCTCCACTGAGGCCTTGTCCATGAGAGAGTACCAGCAATCTGTGAACAAATTTCCACAGTTTTTGATATTCTTTGTTGCTAGACAAAGTGTTGAGACGGTCTTCATGCTTGTTGAAATTCTTGAAAGCAATATTTCCAGCAGCCTCCTCCTCGAACACTTTATACTGACTGATTATATCATCACAATAAGACTTGCTGACTTGTTTTCTATCCATAATGTTGGAAAGATCTTTTTAGACTATCTTCCATGGCAGATTTTTTTTTTTCATAAATGGACCTAGGCTTCAGCCATACAAGTGACCTTACAAGATAGTATCTAAGGGGAGATTTTGCCAGAAGTTTCTCAATGATGGCAGTGAACATTACCTCGCATGCAAACAGATCTTTTGTTGATATTTCCTTCCTTGGATAAATTTTGCACAGCCCTATTTGCCAGAAATCCACACTTGATCTTTGCAGCATCATTGGGTTTGACAAAATTCTTACAAATTCATTCAGTTTGGAAAATGTAATTATCTTTTTAGTGTGCTCTTTCTTTACAAATCTTAGTTTCATGATCACACTGCAGCTAAAAAGATCATCTGCAAGGAAAGGAAGTGACAGTTTATCGCTCTGATATTTTATCTTTCGAAACAGACAAAAATCCACAGTTTATCTGGAAATAAAGCATCATTCATGTTTGACAGCACTTCAGAAAAGGACTTGGTCTGAGGACATTTTTTTAAAAATTATGTTCACGAATCTCATGACATTTGGGCAAATGTCTAGGAGTTGTTCATAAGTTTGTACATCTTCTAGCCATCTATGGCAGAAATACAAAAGTAAAGGGACAGGGTTACCAGATTTAAATTTTAATTAATACAAAGCCAAGCAATAAAACCAAATAAGTTGCAATATATTTAATTTTTTCACACTTACAAAAGCTACAGGTCATTATTAGCCGGCAAGCTTTAAAAATAACGTTCTTATTTTTTCAAAGACGGTTTTCTGTCCTATCTTAAGACACATCAAAGGTACATTTTCTATTCCATAATCCTTCCAGTCTACATTTTATTCCAGTCTACATTTTATTTCAGTCAAACTTGATTCTTAAACTTGTTACTTTTGGCAACAATTTACAGAAACATAGTTTACACATAGATACACATTGACACAGACGCATAAATTATCTTTATTTTTTCTTTAAAATTTCTTCAATTGTTCAAATTTTAAAACCACTGAAATATACTGAGATACTACTAAATGTAAAATAATTTATTTTTCTTTCAACTATAAATTTAATGAGTATGAATTATTGGGAATCTTTACTTGTCTCTGACACGTTTTGCTCTTTTCTTGTTGAGTGAGGGTAGCAGCTAGGCAAAGACATGCCCTCATATTTCTCCCTTTCTTTCTCGTCATCTAGAAGAGAAAATACAGAAGTAACTACGAGGTCATGAACTCGTTCTAATCAAAGAAATAAACGTCCATCTATATCATAAGTGCCAATGTCAGTGTTTCACACTTTTTCAATTAAAGGGACACAACTCTCATTAGCTCCCCATCTTCTGTATAATAAATGCCAGTGTCAGTGTGTTAGCATCATGCTTTTTCCACTTTACTCCTAGAGGCCATAGCCCAACATACCATTTTGGAATCAGGCCGACTCCATGAGCAAATTAAAAACATTCTAGGCCGGAACTACACCCACAATCCTGAAATTTTAAATTCCTAAGTTTTCATTGAGATTCTTTTTGGCGATTTTTTACGACAAAATTTTTGTATGATAACTATTTTTATAACTTGGAAATAAGTTTGGGAATAACTGAAATTATGAAATCCAGTGAAAGTCACCCATGAAATAAAAATAATTGTTTGTATGGAAAGTAAGGACCTACGTAAATTAAATTGTCTTTAAGTTAAGTGGTGGCAGAAGAATTATCATTAGACTTTTAAAAGGTAAATATTAATGAAATACTTAAATGCAGCAATTTTGAGTTCTTCTGTAGTTTATTGTTGCCTATCGCATCTACTCCTCCCTACTTATTGTGATGAAGACCCAATAAAGAGCCCTCTGCAGAAGCTAGCTTAAATGCCGCCCTATCGGGTGGTTTTTAAGCTAGTTTGCAATAATTAATAAATATTACTGATGACTAAAAAACATTTTTCTTAAAGGACAATTTTAGATTGCAAAAATGCCAGATTTCTGGGATTTGGCATTTTGCCTTTTATGAATTGAGAAAAGGGATGCATGGGCTGCCCAATTTAGAAAATTCCAGGACTTTTCAAGCCCCGGAAAAGGACCTGTCAATTTTCCAGAGTTTTTCAAGGTTTCCAGGACCTGTATGAACCCAGTTCTTGATAAAATCCAAAGAATCAACATTATCAGTCCTGACCTGTCATTTGGACTTCAGTCACTTTCCCACCACAGCTTCCTTTTGCTTCTTCTATAAATATTTTCAGGACAGTTGTTCTGATGAACCGTCCTTGGTACCTTATACATATGGGAACTAGTTAGGACTTCATAGAGACTTTGAGGTATTATGGTGGCTGTAGTAAGAATGGTAAGAATGTGTTTTGATGTAAAGAATACTGTGGTATGTTTTGGTCAGTAATTGTGGCTAGCCAAGTTTAATTATAAGACAGAATGAAGCCCCACCTTCCCCTATCCTCCTTTTTGAACTGGTGCAATATTTTTTGTATTATCAAAATAAATATTGCTTTCCTTGATATCTTGGCTTAAAGAATTCAAGTGCAATATTAGACTGGCAGCTAGGTCTCATAATTAAACTGGTGTAATTGCTCATTGTAGCCATAAGTTCTACACTGATAGCTTCTCTTGCACTTCACATGTGTGAAACTCTTTCTGCTTTTCTATTAGCTACGATCTTCAAAACATTAAATGCAATGTCAATTGTCATTTTCTATCTCCTTGAATGTTATTCTTTTATTGCTCTTTCTCTTTTTTTCACTTTCAGCAACCCCCTGCATGCTATTGGCTTTTATTGCCTTGCTTGGCGTTATATAATTAAACTTTTAGCATTCAACACACACTCAAACCCACCCTGTAAATATAGGCATCTAATGTTCAACCCAGCATAACCCTCCCCCATGTATACTCTGCCATAATATATGACATTATTGCAAATAACACAGGAAGTCACGTAAACAGTGAGACTTTAACCATGTGTTACTTCCACCATCTCTTTTTTGTTTAATTACTGAAGAAAATACACGTTTTACAATCTTTTTTTTCATCTTTTTTGATGAGAAATCAAGCATCACGGCAAAATGGAGTCTAGTGATTCAGAGTGCTCATTTGTGGGATATACAGCCCAGTTTCTGCTCGAATAGGAGGAAAAAGAAATAAAAAAAACTAGAAGAAATGCAAGATGAACCACATATCGACATTTCTGACATTAATAATGATGAACTGACTGATTCAGATGAGGGCAATAATGTTGAAACATATGTGTCAGATCTTGAATGGACAAATGATTTCCACAATGTTAATTTACAAGCATTTTATGAACCTAAAGGACATACACAGTCAAAGAATGTCAGTTAAGTAGACTGTTTGTCTTTGTTTTTGACAGATTCATATTATGAAACTAATTTTCCTTTCTTGTAATTCATTCATTTTATGTGAGTGTGTGTGTGTGTGTAATGTGAATGTTTAAGGATTAAAAATAAAAACAAACCAGGAACAAAAATAATTGCTTTTACAATATGGCAAAATGTAAGTATTAACCAATGAAAAACCAAGATTAATGAAAGTATTAACCAATGAAAAACCAGAATTATAAATTTGGTGGGGGTGAAGAGTAAAAGTTAGGTTTTGGTAGTTTTCTTTGTTTTATTTTATTCATTTTTTTCATTTATTTTTTGTTAAAATCATAAAAAGGATTTGTCAAAATCTAGTTGCGACACTATTTAGTTATGGTAATTGATTAACTAATTAACCATAAAAATTAAACAAGAAAATACTGAGAACAGAAAAGAAGATACCACAAGATTTTATTTTTACTTTAAAAAAAAACTCAAGAATTGGCATAAACAGTGGACTCACAAAAAAGGCCACATGCGAGCTTTTGACAACTGATTAATGATGTTTGTAAAGGTACTGGTTAAAGAAAAACCAAAAACAAGATAACAAGGCAAGGCCATGTGTTAATTGGAATATTTTCTCATGCCAAAATTTTTATAAAGTTTTTGTCGATACTGGGTAGAGAGAATCACCCTTGTTTATTTTTCTAAGATATCATTTTAAGTGCCAGAAAGGCAAGGCCATATGTTAATTATAAAAATTTTGGCATGAGAAAATATCTTGAAAGAATTGCTGATTTGAAGATAAAGAGATTTATTTTTCTTTTCCGAGAAGCAAAGGGCTCCCGCATACCTTGACAATTGATTGATGTTGTTTGTAAAAGCACGGGTTGAGACGACACAAAATAACCAAGAGTGTCGAAGATATCAGAGATTTTAAGAGAGAGGGCCATGTGTTTTTTCATAAGAATTTTGGCCGGTTAGAATGAGAATTTTGTAAACAAAAAATTCTAGTTTATAATTTTAATTAGGTTAGCTTAGCCACACCCGCATGTCTGGGACACCATTGGTCGAGTGGTAGCAATGGTGATAGGCGGAGGTAATTTGATAAGAAAGACAGGGAAATTATTAACGCCCACTGAAGGGATTTGGTATGAGGTACCAATGTGAGAAAGAGTTTAGGAGGATAGCTATCCTGCAACCTCTCCTCACGAATGAAGGGATCCCCCCCCAAATGAAAAGTGATTAATTTTCCAAGATGGGAAGTAATCAATTTTCCTAGCCAGACAACAAAGAGGTTTCTTGTCAGAAATCGGGAATTACTGAAAACCTCAGGATGCGTCGAACCCCACATCGGGTTTTGGTTAGTGTCCATATAAGCAAGCGCCCTTGGGCAGTTTGCAAGTTGAAGTTGAGCAGTTGGAGTAGCAGTAACCAGAGCATTGCCTTGCAGAAGCTGACCAAGAGATTCCATGACCTCCGACTTTGCTTATCCTACCAACAGCAAGTTATACTGACGAACAAAGCTAAGCCAGCACTTAAAAACTAAACCAGTTGACTTAGAAGACCAGAACTTGCCTAAGAAGCATAAAAGTGTCACTCTCCGAAAAAAAAAATGGGTTGGAAGAAAAACATACACTCCTGTATATAACAGATGGATAAAAGTTAATTTGTTTCTTTCAACATACTTGAACCTCTTGGGTTTTTATTTGCTTCTTTTCTTTACACTTGCGTGATATCACTTCTAGTTTAGACTCATCTTACACTACGGCCCTCATTGATCTCATCTACCTAAGAACAAAATCACAATGTGGGTAGGTTAGACTTGAGATCGAAGTAGTTGCTTTAGTAACCAGACATTGGAAGTGAGCTGAGAACGACAGAGCTGGTGTTGAACTGGTTTGAAATCGACTGCCCATCCCACTTGGTACCCGACCAAAGGATCCCGCCAGGTAGCGTCAACCACCGATCGACTGGGACACAGGTTGGTGGCAGCGACAAAGAGTTGCCTCCAAAACACTGGTAGGCATCTGACCCTGAACTGACCAGTGTCACATATTAACCTTATGGTAATGGCAAAATTATCCATTTCCTAATAAAGAAACATTCAGCCTTCATCAACTGAACAGTTACCATTACTCTAGCTGAAATTTATAATATCTTTCTCTTAAAACAGTTTTTCAGGAAAATAAGTTCCTCAAGTCCACTATTATCACTCTTTCTAGTACAGGGGAGTTTCCTTCCTAACATTTTGTTTAAGGTAGTGTGGAAAGTCAACATCTTGATTATATCATTGTTTTCCCTTCTAATTACATTGTGCTATCCATTTTAGTTGTTGCTGCTGTTGGAAGTCTTCAAGTGATGTGATTTTTGTTATTTGGTAATTATTTTTGTGATTTGGCTGTACCAATCTATAGGGTCTAATGAAGGTTTGTCCTCTAAGATCTAAAGGATTCATTTACAAAAAGCCAATTTTAATCATGCACCTGAGAAAAGAGTTGTATGTAGGTGATAGTTTAGAAATTACTGAAGGAGTTGGATGCCATGCATGACAAAAAAAGAAGAAAAAAAGAAAATGAATACTGGTACTTTTCTTCGTTTTATTTTTCAATTTTTTGTCAAATGTATAAATGGATTTGTCAAAATCTAATAAGATTAGGTGTTTCCTTATAAGGAAGCATTCTGCAATCATTGGCCAAGCACTTTGCATTACTGCTGTTTGAAATTGAGAAAATCTTTTGGTTTTTCAGGAAAATCAACTTCTCAAGTCCACTGACTTATCATTCTTTTCTGTGCTGAAGGGAGTTTCCTTCCTAGTCTTTTAGTTTTTGGCAGTTTGGAAATTCAACATCTTATTCATTACTTTCCCTTTTAGTTACATGTTTTATCCATTTGAATTGTTGTTGCTGTTGAAAGTCTTCAGGTGGCATGGGGCTTTCAGATGAAAGATTCTCTTCTTTCAGACGAAGAGGATTCATTTGCATGAAGCCATTATTAATCATGGACCGGAGAAAACAGTTGTATATAGATGATAGTTTAGACATTACTGAAGGAGTTGGACATCATGCATAACATCCATATGAGTGCCTATATTTCTGAGATGAGGTATTATGTACACTATTTACATTATTCGAACTATTGTCCCCATCTTTGTTGCCATATTTATCACAATGTTTTGGTCGTTATACACTCCGGCCTTCTTCTGACATTCCAACCACCTGAAGAAGTCCGGAGCTTACAACAGCTGAAACATTGAGATAAATATGCCAACAAAGATGAGGACGATAGTCCGAATAATGTAAATAGTATCCATATGAGTGTAGATCTGACAAGAATATGACTTGAGTTTTCTGGTTGTAATTTTGGTTTTTTAGTATCATATAGTGTTGGATAAAAGAACTCCTAGTGCAATCTCTCTCCGTGCTCAATTTCCTAAACTAAATTTGTTGTAACTGATCCACAAACAAAGATATTTAAAATATTTAGTATTTACTAATTCCATTTTGAATTTTTATGATAGATTCAAGTTATGCTCCATGACTGAATTCATTCCAATTCCAGTTTTGTTTTGAAATAGGTTTCTCAAGTCTACTGTTATCACTCTTTCCAGTATTGATGGTAGTTATCTTCTCTTGCTTTATGCTTGACGTAGTGTGGAATGTCAGCATTTTCATTATATCATTCTCTCTCTGAGTTACATGTGCTACCCATTTTAATTGTTGCAGCTGTTGGAAGTCCCCAACTGATGCAATTTCTGTTATCTGCTATGTTCTTTCTTCATTTTGCCAGTCCACAGTTTTTGAAGAAGGATGCTCTATGCTAGGACCTACAGGCTTCATTCACTCATAGCCATTTTTAATCATCGATCTGAGAAAGTGGTTTTATGCAGGTTAGCTATTTCTGAACATGTTTCTCACCATGCATAATATCCATATGAAAAGTCTGTTGGATTATTTTGTGTATTGTGTACTAGTGAGCCAACCCAAATGACTTGACTCGCTTTATAGTTCCCCAATTGAAGGTTAACCAATCAGGAGACGTGAAATATTCAATCCGTTGTATATAAAGGCGGCCATTTTGTTTACTCTCTCCGAATATCCAGTGCCAACCTGTCAGGCGAAAGAACAGAAGGAAGAACTACGCTCTGCTACTTTATCGAGATATCCACTGCTAACCTGAACTACGCTTCCCTACTGTCTTCAAAATATTCACTGCCAACCTCTGGATTCTATACTCAAAGACTACCGTCATCATGAACAACAAAGTCTACATCTGACTGTTTTTAAGCTAATATCTTGGTTTTGTAACAATTTGCAGTTTTGGGCAAAACTACCCCTAGCACTGCCTATCCTATGTGCAATTTCCTTATCTCCTATACTAAAGTTCCTATAATGCTTAGTATTTACTAATTCCACATTCTGAATTCTTCTAATGGATTTACGATATTTCAAGTCCAGTTCCTAAAAGGAATTCAGAAACATCTTACTTACATTTAACATTCATTGACCAAACAGTTTGCATTCATGTTGGTTGAAATTTAGAAAATCGTTCTCTTAAAACAGTTTTTCAGGAGTTTCTCAAGTCCACTAACTTATTACTCTTTCTAATACTGATGGGAGTTTTCATCCTAATCTTTTGGTAGTGTGGAATGTTATCATGATTATATCCTTATTTTCCCTTTGAGTTAGATGTGCTACCCATTTTAATTGTTGCTGCTGTTGAAAATCATCAAGTGATGGTTTTTTTGTTATTTGGTACAGTCCTTTTGGACTGTGAAGCACCAGTCTATAAGATCTGATGAAGGATCATCTTCTTTAAGATCTAAAGGATTAATTCGCTTGAAGTTATTTTTTAACTATTGATATGAGAAAAACAGTTGGATATATGTGGCAACTTAGTCATTTCTGAAGGAATTGGATGCTATACATGATGTTCATAAGAGAGCCTAGACTTGAGACTATAGAAGAATATGACTTGAGTTTTTAGGTTAATATTTTTGCTTTGTAGCATCTTATGGTACTGGACAAAAGAACTCAGAGCCCGAATTATTGCATACTTGATGTTATTTTCTCGGCTACTAAATTTGTTAAAAAAGGAAAATAATCACTTCTGAGAAATTAGGCATTCCCATGCTGCACCTGCAGAGCAGATTCATCAGAAACTTTCAACTGGGATGGGGGGGGGGATATTGTCCCGGTTTGCTGCCTATTTGTATTTCCTAAATTCTGCCTTTGCAATTGATTGCCGATGCACTTCATCGGGACCATCAGCCAGTCGCAGAACCCGTGCCCAGGCAAACATGTTTGCCAGTGGCAAATCAGAATGAAGACCAGCTCCGCCATAGGCCTGGAAAACAAAAACAACATTTCTTTAGAATAGAGAATTGAAAAACATGAATGGAATTAATCTTTATGAAGAAATAAATATTTTATCTAAACTATTTACATTGTTCAGACTGTTGTTCTCATCTTCATTGCTATATTCAAGAAGCTTCTTCAGCTGAACAATCTACTAAAAATAAACGGTTCAGTTGAAATTCCAATCACCTGAAGAAGGCTGGAGTGTACAATGGCCGAAATAAATATGACAACAAAGATGAGGTCAACAGTTCAAACAATGTAAATAGTGTAAATAATTACAATACCTCATTGCAGGAATATGGTTTGTTTTGTTTTGTTTAGCAGCATATCAACCTCAATGAGTTATTTAATGCTGACCAGATTTAAGATGGATTCGTATGAATAGAATATGCATTAATATTTAAAAAAAAAAAAAAATGTGATGCTGGTAATTTTTATTTATTTTTTTACTATAAAAATCTATTTTTATACTTTCATGGTGTTTTGACCCTAGCTTGAGAGTTAACTATTTGCGCATAGCTGGGACCCTAACAAGTGCTACCACCCCAGGTCAGTGTGGATCTGGGAACAACAGCAATTAAGAGGTGGTTCCATGCTCTGGAAAACCTACCAATCTTGCTGCTGGATGTAGTTTATCGTTATACACAGGATGCATCTCAGAAATATAGACAGATAAAATATTTTAGTTGAAAGTCGCCATAAGGTCATCAGTCAGTTGAACCTGAAGATTCTATGTGGTATATAGTGCCACAGTCTTACCACAGGTGGTGTGGCTGTGGATTTAGTAACAAGTGGGTTTTAAGGGTTGAGTGACTAGCCCTAAACCCCTACCAGGTTTGAATTCAAAGTTTTCCTTTTCCTAGAAGAAGTACCAATCACAGCTAGACAGCCCAGTTTGCTCTGTTATTTAATCTTATTGGAGAAAAAAAAAAAAAATGAAAAACAGCTCTTAGAGTCATTGAAGTAGTAGTGTGTGTGTGTGTATATATATATATATATATATATATATATATATATATATATATATATGATTTGAGGTAAAGTTTTACAAGGCTAGATGTTCTCCCTGATGCCCAACTCAGATGCTCATGGTAGTTCAAGAACACAGTGTTTTTATTGAGACACCATCTCTTGAAATGTTGTTATTCAAGACTCTCATCCTAATCTTATAAGATCATTTTTCATTTTTTTTTCACTGTGTTCTTGAACTACCATGAGCATTTGAGTTGGGCATCAGGGAGAGCATCTAGTCTTGTAAAATCTTACCTCAAATCATTATGACAAATCCTTTGTCAAGCAGGACTCACCTTGCTTTGTGCAAGATTAAACCTGGTCCTGCTTCAACAAAAATAAACGTACCCGTGTATGTACGTAATGTTTTGATTATTCCTGTTTTTTGCATATAAAATGAACCCAGTAGTTTTGTGATGGTGTCATCTGGGGTGGGGATGGGGGGTATAATCAAATGTTGCTGTGTTGTACCCAGTGATGAGACCAGGTTCTGCCTTCAGGTCATTTGCATATGCAACATAGTGAGTAATGGTTAATCAATGAATCATGTTCACTAGTTTCTTCTTATGTCCTGTTTTCCTTCAGGATATGAGTGATCATGGCTCTCCACAGTTTCCTGTTATTTGTAGCTCTAAGCAGTGTTTGTCTCCTTACCATCCTTCCCAATCCCTACTCTGCCATCCATTTGCATAAACTTGCAATTTAAGACATTTTTTTGTTTTCCCTTTGCACATCTTTTTCACTTGTCCATAAAAATGAAGATGAAAGTAAATATGCATCAAACATTAATAATAATGGCTGACAATGCTTCATTTAATAAAAAGAAAAATAATACAAGGTATCCATAAAGTTTGTGTGCACTTTAAAAAATTAATAACTTTATTTGTATTTGCGATAGAAATAATTTGTAAAAAGGATTAGAAAGAAGTAAATCTATATTTTTTCAGGTTTTATTGAAATTTTATTTAAATTTCTACATGTCCTCCATCATTAGCAATAGAAAGGGTAATACGACTTTGTAATTCACGGAAAACATTTGCCAACTGATTTACTGTAATGCCTGAAATCACATTAGTTATTTTAGCTATACTTAAAACTAGGTGCATTAAACTTTATAACATCTTTTACAGATTATTTCTATCGCAAATACAAATGAAGTTATAAATTTTTTAAAGTGCACACGGACTTTATGGACACCCTGTATTGTTGCAATTAATTATACGAGTCTAAAAACAAATAATGTCTAGAATGAAATATAAATTTGTCCCCAGCTGAATTTCTAATATATTCTACAAATCCCTTTCCATAGATTTTCAGCCTGAGTAAAAGTTGCAATAAAATGCAACTAAATATTTTAGATGAAAATAAATATTAGGCAAAATTCATAATAAAAATAGTTGAAACTTATTGAAATTTTGAGGAAAACTGAAACCCTTACCTGAATAGCTCGGTCAATCACACGTAAGGCCATGTTTGGGGCAACAACTTTAATCATGGCTATTTCAGCTGCAGCTGCCTGTATTAATTAAAGAAAGAGAAATTGGTTGAGAAAAAATTTTCATGACTTTGAAAGAAATACCTAGATTAATTTATCTGCTCATAATAAATATACAACAAATTTTTGGAGAATAAATTTTATAGTTTAACATACATTAGACCAGAGTTTCTCAACCTTTTGAGCAACGGCACATCTAGGAGAAAATGAAAATATCACGGCATGCTTAGTAAAATCTTTGAAGGGTATACATTTAAATGTTATGAAACATTTTACTAATAGCCATGTTGTTAATTTAAATACTTTGTATTAATAATTTATTTCTGCCCTTTGTAGCTCTTAATCAGTTTTGTCTTTTTATCTCTCCTATACGCTATTCTGCCATCCATTTACTCAAGCTCACTAAGTAGGTTATGTGTTGCTTTCCTCTGTCCATCTGGCCTTCAAACTGTCCTGTGAGTATCACATTTTCCAAGTGCTCTTTCCTTATTATGTGTCCTAGAAATTTCAACTTTCTCTTTCTGATGTTAAGTATAAATTTCCTTTTTGTTTCCATTTTGTCAATGCTCAAATGTTCAGTCCATGGTATTCTCAGCATCCTTCTGTAGAACCACATTTCCGTTGCTTAAAGTCTCTTCTTTATCTGTGAGGAGATTGTCATTCACTGCTATATAGGAGGACAGATATAAGATCAGAATTTTGGAAATAGATGAGGCTGAGAAATTTCTGCGCATAATATGAGGTAAATTGATGACGGAGTCCACTGATGCCTGGAAAACTTTTGAGTGCCAACCTGCATGGTGGTAAAGCAACAACTGAATGATAAACACCAACCAGTCCAAAGATGAGAAAGAAAAAGAGAGAGAGAATGAAAAGTAAGACAAGAGAAAGAGAGAGAGAATAAAAAGTGAGACAAGAGAAAGAGAGAGAGAATGAAAAGTGAGACAAGAGAAAGAGAGAGAGAATGAAAAGTAAGATAAGAGAAAGAGAGATATATACACATACAGTGTGCACCAGGTATTTGAGAATACATCTTCAATGGGACAAAAATGGAGATATCCTACCATAATACAATCCAAGTTGAACCAAATTTCAACATTCTCATCTGTCTATCCAGTGTATTGAGTGCATTAACATGGCAACTTTCATTTTGACACAAGAAAGAAAAAAGTACAGCCATATTTTGTGGCACTAGCCACCAATCACACAAACTTGTAGACAGTTTGGTTTGTTTTACGGCTTAGCAACCTCAATTGGTCATTTAATGCCAACAACTTTTTTCCTGGTAATATTTTTGTTTTGTCAAAAATCTATTTCTGGTAATAATTTTTTACAAAGTATTTCTGGTATTAAAACCTATTTTTACACTTTCAAAATGCTTTTTACTTCAGTTTTGGGGTTAACTATTTGCCCATAGCTGGGACCCTAACAGGTGCTACCACCCCAGGTCAGGGTGGACCTAGCAATTACCAGCAATTAAGAGGTGGTTCCATGATCCTCAAAGCCTCCTGATCAGAGGCCTTGCTATTGGACGTAGTTTGTCGTCTTACCCTGGACGCGGATGTAGTTTATCGTCATACCCAGGATGGAAACTTGTAGACAGAGAGCACAAGAGAGAATGCATGAGAGAGAGAGAGAGAGTGAGAGAGAGTGAGAGAGAGAGAGATAGCATATGGATGAGTGCAGGCATGTATCGGTCGCATTAGGTATTTGAGAACATACCTTTAGCAGGCCTCATTCCTTATTCAGATCTAAGCTATCAGCTGTATACAACTTCCTAAGACCAATGGTCAGAAAAGGCTTTGAGCAAGTAAAGCCTGAGGGTCTTGGCAAAGGTCCTCCTTCTGAAATGCTGAATTGTGTTCTTAAAGAGTCTCATCAGATTGAGACTTTCATATGGATGTCATGCATGGCACCAAACTTGTTCAGAAATATCTAACCTGTCAACTGTATACAACCATTTTCTAAGATCAATGGTTAATAATGGTTTTGAGTGAGTGAAACCTGAGGGTCTTGGCAAAAACTATCTTTCTTTAAACCTCATGGACTGGTGGTGCTACAGAACTGCAAACAAAGAACTACAGCGACAACTAAAATGGATAGCACATGTACCTCAAAGAGAAAATAATAACCTAATCAAGATGTTAACATTCCATAGTACTTCAAATAAAAGGTTTGGAAAGACCCCCCCCCCCATACTGGAAAGAACAATAAAAGCTACTGGACTTGAGAAAACTTTTTTTCCTAAAAAGTGTTTTATGAGAATGATTTTATAAATCTCAACTGAAAACAGTACTGGCTGCTTGAATGAATGACTAATGTTTTCTTATAGGAAAACAGTTAATATTACTAACAGCATTAGTACTAGATTAGCAGTTACGTGCCATCATTTTACTGCTGAAATTGCCAAGTGTAACTGTAAATTCTATGCTAATAGTTTCTTCTGCAGTACTTCTTGTCTGTGGAATTACCTTCTGGTTTGTTACATTCTTGTCAACTACGATTTTAAAAGAATTAAATGCTGTGTCAATTATTTACATTGTTTGAACTGTTGCCTTCATCTTTATTGCCATATTCACAATATTTCAGCCATTGTTCACTCCGGCCTTCTTCAGGATCTGTCTATATTTCTGAGATGAGGTATTGTAATTATTTACATTGTTTGGACTGTTGTCCTCATCTTTATTGCCATATTCATGAAAGATTTTACAAATCACTAAGCGGTACTGGCTGCTCAGACAAGAAATGCCAAACGTTTCCTTGTAGGGAAATGGCTAATATTACCGTTGCCATTAAAAACATTAACATAGCAGCTTCCAATCTGACACAGAAAATGAAAAGACACACAACAATTGTAGAACTAGCCAACAACCACAACAACTTGGAGACAACCAGCTTCTTGAAAGTTGCCAGGTGAATGGCAGGAATGACAAGTGGCTCTGTGAGTGAAATTAGATCAAGAATACTCTTTGGAAGTCATTGGTGGTTTTATGCCTGTGAGACCTGAGTACTTTACCAAAGAGACATCTGCAAACTTGAAAGATTGCATCAAATGAAACTTTGTCAAATCCTGTAGAACATGTGGCAGGACCTGATGACAAATAACAATGTGCAAAGATGGTGAGCCTAGCCGACTTCACTGGACTGGACACCTTGCCTGAATGCCAGACATCCACCTACCCAAACAAATGCTCTTCTCGGAGCTTGCATCTGGCAAGAGACCACCTGGAGCTCTCCATCCTCTACCCTACCATGCAGCAGCTGTGGATGTCTTTTCAGATCCGACATAGGACTCATTTCACACAGAAGCAAATGTCAATGAGCACCCCAATACTCAGCAATGAGTTCCAATAATGACAGGCGTTGTGCTGGCACAAAGTCATGTTATCATGACCAAGGCTTTGAGCATACTGGCCTTCTTTGACTACTGGACACACCTGATAATATCTCCCCACCCCCGGAAACTGTAAAGTTTGCTCAGCATAACTTCAGTATAGATTGACTCTGTGGATATTGAAAAAAAAGTAAATGAGCAACCAGAAGTTTTTCTTTAGTCATGAATAAAGACAAAAGGAAAACTTATCTTAGTCGACACGTTTCGTCATCTGATGGACTTTATCAAGGGAAATATAAGGATTTTATTTTGCAACAACTATTTATAAACAAAAGTAAAAATTTTATTTGCCTGATGAATATTTATGAGCATTTCTTAAATTTAAAAATTTTGGAAAACTAACTGAGAAGTTTAAATAAATTATGGAAGATGCTAAGTGATGTAATTTAATGTCAAATAAACAAAAGTGAGTAAATGAAGTTGAAGTTTTTTATGTAATCAATATTTAAATTATTTTAGTTTAGGATTAATTTATGTATTATATACTTTAAATAACATGAGATTACGAATTTAACGGTTTTCTCTTAATATTTTAACATTTTTATAGTCATGTATGGTGGCTTGGGAAAAGTAGTAATTCTTTCAGGAACGGAGATACTGGAAAAAATCCAGGTTGCAGATTTATATTTTGATAAGATTCGATAGCGGCACTTTCAAGAAGTTTTTGTCTATGTAAGTTACTTTCTCTTTTAATAAGTGTGACATTCTTTAGATTAAAGTTGTGGTTAAATTTATTTCTATATATAACTAATGCATTTGACAAGTTGTATATATGATCCTTTTTGTGTTCATAGACACGTTTTTTTTTTTAAATTTCTGCAATTTATCCAATGTATTTTGAGGAACAGTTGTGATATATATTTTAGCTGTGTGCGTGTATGTGTGTGCGTGTACACATGCAGGGATGTGTTTAGACTGCGGCACCACGGCAAAATGCCACAGTGCCCTTAAAAAAAACAAATCCTGTCCACGGCAATTTTTGGCTTCAACTTCAAAAATTTTAAATTAAGAACGAAAAATATTACGTTTTTCTTGTAAGGTAGTCATGGGAATTTCCCTAAGAAAAAACTGGACTAGAATCCTATGCAGATACATTTTCAAAGAAAAAAGGTAAATGAAAGGAGTTTCAACAAATGTTACAAGTTTATTTCAGTCTTGCAACCACTATGTCTACTGGAATTGAAACGAAAATCATATGTATGCACACACATTGTATAGTAATAATACATTTCATTTTAAAACGGCAATACTTAAATAGACTGGCCCCCTCAAAAAGGAAAGAAAACTACATGTATGTCAAAAATTCAGAGATCAGTTTGACATTTATATTGTAAACAGGTCCCCCCCCATCTAAAATAATAGAAAATTGTTTTTCGATTCTGACAAATTGCTTTAGTAGATGAAGTTTTTTGAATGTGAAGCAATAAAATTTATCAAGAAATTACGAATTAACTTTCATGTCGGAAAGTAAGGGATGGTTTTGATATTTATTGTACATATTTTTTTGTTTCAATACTTATATTGATTTTATGAACAAGCTTTATATTTTTTATACAGTAATACAACAATCTTGTTCTTTTCACAACATATGCTAAGCTAATAATGATGTAATGTTTGATTTCTTTTTTGAAAATTTTCCACTGCAATGTATCATTGCTAATAATTCTAGTCATTATAATCTATGTTATTTGTCAATAAAAATATAAGATTTTAAAACTTTTATTTTTTTTATCAATTTTTTAAAGATTCTACATTAGTATCTGTCTATATTTCTGAGATGAGGTATTATGTTCACTATTTAGATTATTCGGACTACTGTCCTCATCTTTGTCACCATATTTATTACAACGTTTTGTTTGTACCTTCAAAAGCTGGATGACACTTTGCAGATATATCTCCCCAGTAAGACCCTCCCCCATAGAGGAGAACATATCTAAAGACTGTGTGTACGCTGTCCTGTGAAGCAGCGGAAAGAAATATAAAGAGGAGACAGGCCGCCTCCTTAAGGCAAGGCTTCAAGAACACTAGAAAGCTGTAACATGAGGACAAGTGGAAAAATCAAGCATGGCTGACCACTTATGGAGAGAAAAGGGAGATCAACGCCCTCTGTGGGATCAGGTTGAGATCATAGACAAAGAACATCATTGGAAAATTCATAAACTTAAGGAATCAGTACATATGCTAGGCCACAAAAAATCTCCCGAGTCGACCAAGCATAGAAATGAATACAATATGGGAACCAGTAATAAGGAGTGCCAGAGAAAAGCAATAATAACAACAAAAATTGCAATATGAGCTCTGGTAAAAACATGAATTGATAACAGCAAAAATTGCAATATCAGAACTGGTAAAAATATGATTGCGTATAAGAGGTCCACCAAGTCAATTTTTGTTTGCCCCTATCTTAGGCTAAACACATCCATGTGTGTGTGCACGCATATGCAGACACACACAAGGGGTTCTAAAAAGTCCTTGGATTCGATTCAAAATTTTGGGAAGTGGGTTAATCAGAGAACTTTTCAGCACCTCCTTGTCTGTAGCCATCCCCAAACAATCCCGCTTTCTAAAACAAGCTATGCCATCATCTTAAAAAAAAAAAAAAAAAAAAAAAAAAAAAAAAAAAAAAAAAAGCAAATATGTTTGTTATAACGTTTCATATATTTTCACTGGCCTTGTCCAGATCATGCCAGATAATGCACTCTCTCCCAGAAACTGTAATTGAAAGGTCCATTCAGCATAGTTGCAGTATAAACCACAGGTGGGCTCTGTGGGTGTTGAACAAACACAAATGTGTCTGAGCAGGCGTCTGCAATAGGGATTAGCTAGCTGCCCTAGCAGGAAGACGTTTATGAATGGCCAGCCATTACTTATTCTCAATCAAATTTTTTATAAGAGAGGCGCAAAACGGGTTTACCTCTTCTCTTGCTTTTTAACTCCATATTTCTCTACCATAATTAAGTTCTGTTCTGCAAACGAAATCACTCGGAATAAATTTGGTATTACCTTATTTCCAACAGTATCCATCATATGGGCAGCCTTTAGTACCAAAAGACGAGCCTGTTCTATTTCCAACCTGGACATCGCAATGTCTGCTTGAATTGTTCCTTGCTCAGCAAGAAGTTTCTGGAATGCAGTGCGACTTTTCACCTGTGAGTATGTAGTGGTTTTTTTTTAAAAGAAGAAAAATAGAATTAAAAATAAAATAAATTATGAATTCATGGTTACTTTTTTTTTTTAAGTGTTCCTTCTTTCAAAACCATTTTTAAGACTTTTGGTAACATTAATAGTCTTTGTATTATCTTAGTTAACGCATAAAATCTTCCCAAATAAATTTGTGCTATTTACACAATTTATATTTGGATTATTGTCCTCATCTTTGTTGTTGTTTTCACAGTGTTTCGGGTTACTGCACCCTGTGGCCTTCATCAGGTGTATATTGAACCAGTTAACCTACAGGGAATTCCAAACTGAACCCTTTATTTAATCTACGGGTATAGACTGTTCCTGTTCCACTGCCCATGTCTAGGGACATCATCTATTTCTTATTTTAGTACTCAGTGGAAACCGGTAAGCAATAACTGAACAGTATTAAAAATAAGAACTAGACAAGATATCCCTAGATGGATGTAACAGGAAAAGTCTACTGCCTGTAGATTAAAGAGTTCAGTTCAGAATTCCCTGTTGGTTACCGGAATAAATATACAGCTGATGAAGGCCTGAGAGCACAATGACCAAAACATTGCAAAAACATGACAATAGTCTAGACATGGGCAGTGGAATGATAACAGATTACCCCTGTAGATTAAATAAATAGTTCAGTTCAGAATTCCCTGTAAGTTACCCAGATCGTTATGCACCTGATGAAGGCCAGAGGGAACAATGGCCGAAACATTGTGATAACAACAACAGATGAGGACAATAGCCTGAATATAAATAGTGTAAATAATGACATAAATTAAATTTGTTCTCTCATGAGAACAAATTTAATTTCTGTCTGAATTTCTGAGATGAGGTGTTATCATAATTTACATTTTATTTAAAATAAGTGTAAGCATAAGTTCTATTTGAATTGTTTCTTCTCTGCACTTCTTACCTGTGGAACTCTCTTCAAGCTTCCTGCTTTCCTATCAACTACAATCTTCAAAAACATATTGCAACATTAATTGTAATGTTCTGTTCCTTTGAATACTGTTCTTTTTATTGTCCTTTCTCTTCAGTAATGTTTTCATAGTTTTTTCTGTTGTCTTTCATTCTCAGTAACTCCTTGCATCTTAGTGGCTTTATTACCTTGCTTGGAGTGAAATTATTAAAAGAAATATAAGAAGCCACAACCATAAGAAGCCTTTTCCCTTCTATTTTCGTTTTTTGTTCATTTCTCTGGCTGTTTAGTTCTGGGAGTAGTCATTGCACAGTAAAAGGTTATAAAATGTTCCAAAATGGACTCACCCTCTGAATCATCAACTCAAGAGCACGCTCAGACATGCCGATGAGACGCATGCAGTGATGAATTCGACCGGGCCCCAGTCGACCCTGGACAATTTCAAACCCTTGCCCTTCAGAAAGCAGGAGATTAGACGCAGGGACCCTCACATCTTTGAATGTCAACTCCCCATGGCCAACTAGCAAGAAAAAAAACAAAAAAAAAAACAAAACAATTGGTTACTAAAACTTGTATAACAAAACATAAATACTGTATTTGAAGATATATATATATATATATATATATATATATATATATATATATATATATCACACATGAAATGAACAAAGTCTGACAATTATTTTAAGACATTTCTATGTTTATACATTCTTTTTATAGATACAAATATTTCAGCAAATGCTCTGTTTTATAATAAACAGTATTAAACAACATTTACTGGCCTGAATGTTTGAGAAATTTTCATAGAAAATTTTCGGCCTCTGTATATGACGGTTCTGTATAGGATACAGGTTCGATTCCTGTTGGAGGACGAAAAGGCTACTGGCTGTTTCATGCTGGACGTAATCGTCAGGCCGCAAATGGTGAATTTTTCCTTGGCTATTTATATATATATATATATGGGTCAGTGGTGCATTGTGGGTAATCTATTCTAGCAGTTATATATATATATATATATATATATATATATATATATATATATATATATATATATATATATATATATAGTTTGATTGAATAAATTATATTTTTCTGTATATTACAATTAAATAAGGCAAGAAATGCACTATAACAGTGAGAATCACTTTTGTTTTTCAAGTACTTTCCATCTCTTTCTGAGATCATCATCAAGGGTGCAACTAGTAAGGCAAAAACTATGTGTAACTATCCATTACTACACAGTTTTTTGCCTTACCAAGTCAGCTGCTAAGTTGGTTCACTGTGTCGTGCAAAACAGTTTTTCTCTTCAAAATCTACCTTACATTTCTAGAAGTTTACCATTCATCCAGTGCCCCTGCTATTTCCCTAGAGCTCCTTGATAAGATCCAAAGAAGAATCAGCAACATTATTGGTCCTGATCTGGCAGCCTGGCCTCAGTCACTTATCCACCACTGTAAGGTTGCTTCTCCATGTTTTTTTCTATAAATAATTTCATTGTTTGGATGAGCTCTTTTCTATGGTACCTTGAATTTAAGTGGAGTACTAGACTGGTATTGAGATCTCATCAATTTAGAGTTGAGGTGGCTAGATGCAACCATAAAATCTATACTAACAGTTTCTTTTCTTGCACATCTTGCTTGTGGAACTCCCTTCTGACTCCAAGCTTTCCAACCAACTTTAATCTGCATAAATTTAAACGCAATGTGAATTGCATTGTTATCAACTGTCCCCCTGATTACTCTTTTCTCTTCCTGCCCATTATTATTGTTTCTGTTCTTAATTCTTCCACATCTGGTAACCTCTTGTGTCTTAGTAGCTTTACTACCTTGCATGGAGCCATCCTGGGTATGACAATGAAATACATCTGCATCCTGGGTAAGACGATAAACTACATCCAACAAGGCCTCTTATAAGGAGGTTTTGAGGAGCGGGGAACCACCTCTTAATTGCTGGTGTTCCCAGGTCCACCTTAACCTGGTGTGGTAGCACTTGTTAGGGTCCCAGCTATAGGCAAATAGTTAACCACTAAACTGGGGTCAAAACACTATGAAAGTGTAAAAATAGATTTGAATATCAGAAATACGTTTTTGTAAAAATTATTACCAGAAATACATTATTACCGGCAATACATTTTTGAAAAAAAAAAAAATATTACCAGCAATAAAAATTGTTAGCATTAAATAACCCATTGAGTTATATAATAAAAATAAGCCATAAAACAAACCAAACCTGCATAGAGTGATACTGATTAAAAAAAAAAAATCATGAAAATATAGACTTGAAGCAAAACTTGTCAGCTTAAACTGGCATAAGGAGGGTATGGGTAGGGGTTAAGCCAAAAACATAAATTTCATGTTTAGTCAAATTTGGGGAAGTTCCTCAGTCTGAGTTCAACATGACCTCATATTCACCATTGAATAATTATGAATTCTACAACATTGGATATGTCCACTACATAGATATAAGCCAATTGATTTGTTTTCTACAGCTTAACCATTGCAGGTTAAATAAAGCCAGGAAATATTTTTAGATTGTAAGAATTTTTTTTAGAGATAATGATTTACTGATAAAAGTCTTACTAATTAAGCTATAGCTGAGAGGAGAAGAGATGGATTTGCACCTAAGTGAATATAATGAACTCAGTTGGAATTTGAACTTTGCTCTCCAACAAGATGTTATCATTACATGATTGAGACATCCAAGCATCTGGTATTCCCAAGCAGTCAACCATCTACGTACTGACCAGGTTCAACATTTCTTAACTTTCTCATCAGAGAATCGGTGTTTCAATCAATGCTCAAATGGAACTTGTGGTTTGCTATAATGTGTGTGGCTTGGCGAGTCTTAGCTGTGAAAGTTAGAACTCACGGAAATAAGTAATGTAGTTCATCTGAACACTTTCTACGGAAATAATGATAAAGTTGCAAGAGGCTTGCAACATCTCATCTGTGGGAAATAATTTGTTACCCACAAGGCTGTGGAGACGCTTTTTGACTCTATTGAGACTGGAAAGGGAAAACTGGGGAGCGCCTGCTCATATATGGCAACAGCAATCTATTTTTGGCCTGATCCGGCTCTTGTAAAGGTAGAGGATAGTAGGTGTCAGGTACTTACTGGAGTGGTACAGAGAACCAACCTTTTTCTAGTATTTTTAGTGATGAATTGTATTATAGAAAAAGGGAAAATAACTACAACTCTCCAAGCACTATTTTTTCCATTTTTGTTGGTTCTTATAAAACTAAGAAAAAAAAAAAGAAAGTGGCATTTATAATACTCTACCTGAATATTTACTTCATTTAAAGAAAAAAAGAAAGATGACTTACCTGGTGCATCATCATAGCCATAAACATTGAGTGGACGGATGACAGAGACACCTGGTGTATCCATAGGAACCAAAATTAAGCTTTGCTGTTTGTGGCGAGCATCAGTCAGTGATGTTTTACCCATGAAGATACAAAGTTTACAACGGGTATCTAAGGCCCCTAAAAAATTAAAAAAGAAAAATAGAACTAATTTGAAGTTCTTAACCTTTTGCCAAATTTAGCTTTACAGAAAAATATTCAATCTTTTTCCAACATGTGGCATGACTCCAAATATAACATGATCCATTTCTGCACCTTAAAAAAAAAAAAGAAAAAAAAAAGAAAAAGAAAGAAAAAGAAAAAACAGAGGAAAACATTCATATTTATACACAACATCAGAAACATCAGGAAAGTCCAAGATCACCACATTTATGATTGTCAACATAAGGCACACCATGAATTGTATGCATGATACTTTGAAAGTGAAATATCTAATTACCAAAAAAAAAAAAAACCCCAAAAAACCAGCCCCCCCCCAAAAAAAAAAACAGGTTTTATAATGAGACAATTATCATCATTACCCCAAAATCTAGATAAATATTATCATAAAGTGTTATTGATATATTTAATATTTATATGTTTGTTTACTATAAACACATATGAGCTGATGTTCCTGTTTTTTTTAACCAGTACTAACCTAGAGATCAAAGGTATTAATACAAAAAAATGTGTACCAACAGGAATCAAACTGATAATTTTCTTTTTAATTGGGAGACTGCACTCAAGTCAGGTGTGCTTTACCATTAAGCTACAAGAAGTCATTACAGCAAAGCAAGTCCTATTTAAGAAAACCATTTCATTGAGACCTTTTGAAATTTATATCTGCTATTTTCATGCCCAAGACATAAAATGGTATAAGTATGTATAAGCACTGAATTTTTCCATGTGGAAGGAACTGCACACCGGTATTCACTGACATCTATAGAATGCTTGCAGAGATCACATAATTGACAGAAGCTCAGTTAGGCAGTGGGTAATGGATTTCAACTGTGACAACAGCCATGGTCCAAGTAACTTTGCAAAACTGTTAAACCAATGAAGCATAAAGTGAACAGGAAACTAAGCTAACCCACAAAATATGAAATATGGTCCACTGATCTAATTCCCAACTCCCTACCTCCACAATTAAAGGGGAACCATTTTGGAAGACTTAAATTTTTGCCTACCTGATATCCACCATTTGTGGCCATTGATCACATAATGATCACCATCTTTAACAATGGAGGACTGAATATTAGTTGCATCAGAGCAAGCAACCTAAAATTACAAAAAAAAAGAAAAGGACAAAAATGTTTTATAAAAAATAAATGATTGATTCATGTGGATATAATTACTAGAGGCAGTGATATGCAGGTTTTATGTTGTAGTTTTGTTGAAGTTATACACTCCTGGTCAAAAATTTAAGACCACTTGAAAATTTTTTTTAAAAGACTTTTTCATGGAAAAATTTTAAAAACATTTCTTACTTAAGGTTACTAATTTTATAATCTAAAAGGTTATATGGACAAAAAATTATAATCTGAACATTTTATTGAGAAATTGACATTTTTATAAAATGAGGCGTTTTACACTTGATCAAAATTATAAGACCAGAGATAAAATTTCTACGAAAAGTGTACGAAAACATTCAACAACCAAATTTAATAATGAGTTCTACCTCCACTGGTTTTGATGACTTCAAAAATTCTTTGGGGCATGCTAGAAATTAGTGTTTCCATTAAGCTGCGAGAATATTGCTCCAGCTTCTGAAGATAACTTCACAAACTTCATTTTTTGTTGAATATTGTTTGCCATTTTGATAAATGTCTCTTGCCATCCATCCCCAAACATTTTCAATTGGGTTCAAGTCCGGTGAGCATGCAGGATGTCTCAAGAGATGGACCACATTTTTTGTAGAATGGTCAAGGTCCAGCATGCAGCGTGGATTGCAGCATTATCCTGTTAGAATAGCCATCCATCCCCACACAAATGATGGCCCCCTGTCACCAATGATGCTTTTTGTAGCATGCTAACATAACCAGCCACTGTCTGATGACCCTGCACCACCTGGAGCTCCATTGTCCCTCTGTAAGTAAAGGCACCCCATACCTTTAGGGACTCTCCACCACTATGATGTGTGGAGAAAATTTCAGGAGGCATGTTTTTGTTATGCCAATATCGTTGGAAGCCATCAGGACCATCTAGATTGAATTTTTTCTTATCAGAAAACAGAACTTTCTTCCACTTCTCAATGTCCCATGTTTGGTATTCACGACCAAACCTTAAATGGTTCACTTTGTGACATGGAAGCAGCCAAGGAATTTGTTTGTGCTTTTTATTTACCATGCCTTTTTGTTGTAAGTGTCATTGGATGGTTACTGGACTGCAATCAGCATCTGAGGCTGCTTTAATTTGACTAGAAGAAAGTCCACTGGCTTTCACAACAACCCGTCTTATTATCCTACTCAATGCTGGAGAAATTTTTTGGGCCTACCAGTAGACTTTATGTTTCCATAATTCACACTGACCTTTAGAAAGTTGTAAATCACAGTTTTACTGCGATTTACCTTAGCTGTGATCGTCCGCTGTGACAAATCTTGATTATGGAAATCTAGAATTCAAGCACGCTCAACTTCGGTAAGTTTGCTTGCTTTAGGCATAGTGACACCTTTATGCAGTGATTGCTAATCTCTAACTGAACTACAAACATTAGAATTACCCGAGATCTAACAATTTATACCCCCTGGTCTTATAATTTTGATCAACTTAAAACACCTCATTTTATATAAATGTCCATTTCTGAATAAATTGATTGGATTATAACTTTTTGTCTACATAACCTTTTAGATTATAGAATTAGTAACCTTAAGTAAGAAAAAGTTTATAATGTATCCATGATAAACAGTCTCTTATAAAAAATTTTTCAAGTGGTTTTAAATTTTTTATCAGGAGTGTATTTCTGGCCATTGATCACATAATGATCACCATTTTTAACAATGGAGGACTGAATATTAGTCGCATCAGAGCAAACAACCTAAAATAAAAACAAATAAAAAAAGACAAAAAATATTGACCATTTTGATAAACCCTGTGAATCAAAATGTTTTCTACCAACCAACTCTATCACAACTGCAATTGAAATGAATTTATCTAAGCTAAACATAAAAAATTATTACAACTATTTCTAAAACATTACAAGAATTAATACAAAAAAATTTACATTTCTATATATATATATATATATATATATAAAAAAATGTAATTTCTATATATATATATATATAAAAAAATGTAATTTCTATATATATATATATATAAAAAAATGTAATTTCTATATATATATATATATATATAAAAAAATGTAATTTCTATATATATATATATATATATATAAAAAAATGTAATTTCTATATATATATATATATATATATAAAAAAATGTAATTTCTATATATATATATATATATATATATATATATATATATATAAAAAAATGTAATTTCTATATATATATATATATATATAAAAAAATGTAATTTCTATATATATATATATATAAAAAAATGTAATTTCTATATATATATATATATAAAAATTACATTATATATATATATATATAAATTACATTTATTATATATATATATATATATATATATATATATAAATTACATTTTTATATATATATATATATAAATTACATTTTTATATATATATGTATATAAATTACATTTTTATATATATATATATATAAATTACATTTTTATATATATTTATATATATATAAATTACATTTTTATATATATATATATATATATATATATATATATATATATATATAAATTACATTTTTATATATATATATATATATATAAATTACATTTTTATATATATATATATATATATATATATATAAATTACATTTTTATATATATATATATATATATATATATATATAAATTACATTTTTATATATATATATATATATATATAAATTACATTTTTATATATATATATATATATATATATATATATATATATATAAATTACATTTTTATATATATATATATATATATATATATATATATAAATTACATTTTTATATATATATATATATATATATATATATATATAAATAAATTACATTTTTATATATATATATATATATGATGAAAATGTGGAAAAGACAAAGCAAAATCCGAATATGTGAGTTTACTGTTTTTATTTTGTTTTTGTTTTTGTTATTCTGTCGACGTCAGACGTTTCGGTCAAATAGACCTTCTTCGGGACATGGTTAATGGAGACATATTTATAGTAGATTTAAGTTTGATGGAGAGACGATATATACAGGACTGGTCAGAAACAGAAAAACTGAAATTCTAAAGTCAAGTATTCTTTCTTAGAGTCGGATATGCTGGCGTCGCGTGGGCGGCAACTACGAAGACCTGCGCACAGGGAAAAGATTGTGTCCTAAGTGGAAGGTGAGGGGGACTATTTAAAACTATAGCTTATCTGTACGTTTGTCACGCATTAATCTTGCCACAGAGCTCGCGATCTGAAAGAAACCAGGTCTATTATTTACTGTATGTGAGGTGGCTATCATGCCAGCCTCATAAATCTGTCTAAGCCACAAATATAGCACACCTTAAGAGTATATTTGTTTATATATATATATATATATATATACACACAAAAGCATAGATATTAACATTCATCTTACCTCAGGCTCTGTCATGGCAAAACAGGAGCGAATGGTGCCATCAAGTAAAGGTTGCAGCCAAATCATCTTCTGTTCCTCATTTCCATATTTCACCAGAACTTCCATGTTTCCAGTATCAGGTGCACTACAGTTGAACACCTGACGAGAGAAACGTTCATGTTTCAAATTAAAATGAGAAAGAGAATTAGATTTTATAGTTTATGAAAAAGAAAAAAAAACAAAGATTTGCTTAACAAGAAGCATAACACAAACCTTGCATCATTTGAGATTATCTGTTTGTCTATTATAGAATGTGTTGATCCACTACACAAATCTTTTAACTCCAAATCCACTTCATTCCTGTGGGGATCCGCTAATTGCTGGAATTTTGAGAAATTACAAAATGAGCAGGAGATTCCCACGACCTGACTGCTTTCTTTGAATTGTTGATTGTTTGATTATTACATGTCAAGCTTGTTGAGCATCCTGGGTATGACGATAAACTATGTCTAACAGCAAGGCCTCTGATAAGGAGGTTTAGAGGAGTGTGGAACCACCTCTTAATTGCTGGTGTTCCCAGGTCCACCCTGACCCGGGGTGGTAGCACATGTTAGGGTCCCAGCTATGGGCAAATAGTTAACACCGAAACTGAGGTTGAAAGCATTGTAAAAGTGTAAAAATACTTTATTATTACCAGAAATTAATTTTTGAAGAAAAAAACTGTTACCAGCAATACATTTTTGAAAAAAAAAAATATTACCAGCAATACATGTGATTGTACTCAAAAATATGAGTAATTGAAAAATGGTTCAAATATTTATGTATACATACACACCTTTTTTTTTTACCAAACTATTGGTATGAATCTATTTCAAAAATTTTGTTGGCATTAAATGACCCACAGAGGTTTTGATATGACATAAAACAAAATGAAACAACCAAGTTTGTTGAATTTGATCAACAGAAAATGATTTTGCTATAAAATACATTTTCAATGATTTTATTCATGAAAATGCACTGCCAAAAATTTTTCTATAAAAATTCATTGCTAAGGATTTTATTATGAAACTGTATTGTCAATGATTTCACAAGGAAAATGCTAAGTTTACTATGAAAACACATTGCTAATGATTTTAGTAGGAAAATGCATCATCAATGATTTTACTACAAAAATGCATTGCACACTATTTACATTATTCGAACTATTGTCCTCATCTTTGTCGCCATATTTATTACAACGTTTCGGCTGTTGTACGCTCCGGCCTTCTTCAGGTGGTTGGAATGCCGAACTGAACCCTTTATTTCGCTCACTGGGGTAGACTGTTCTAGTTCCATGTGCCATGTTTAATGGACGTCAGTTATCAGTTATCTCCTGTTAATCCCCATCTCCAAGTTCTCCACTGCCATAACCAGGTATTGAACTCACACTCTTTTGGGTCCTGTCACTGGATCTAATCAGAGAAATTATAACATGAATACAACAAGTAGAGTGGAAAAGCAAGAAGTGAGAGGGTCTTACGTGTAATATTTGGGCTTGTCCTCTCTACTGCTGAGGACTTGAGATGATGTCTAATGCCTTAGTGGTCTATCATCATTGGCATGGGCAGATACCTCTATGTGTGCTAACTAAATAGCAACTGAGGTTTTGCCACGCCCATAAACTGATGCTGCCCACCGGCCATTACATAACCCTTGTGACTGCATCTTAAGCAAAGGGAAAGAATTGCCCTTCAGATTCCTACAATATATTTCCTGAAAATTATACTCATCCTTCATTGGGATGGCTTGTCTCAAGATCAACACTTCAGAGATTGATTATTTTCCCAAGGCTTGAACACTGACCACTGAAAATGAAATAGTCTCTTAAGTAAGCTTTTTTATTTAAATTTATCATTACTTACCTCTGGTGCGAAAAAACAACGTCCCATCTCTTCACATATAAAGGCGTATTCAACATTAGTTAGTCCAGAACCATATTTCACCTCGGCATCACTTTCTAAAGGAAGGAATAAATTCCACAGACCCTCTGATTTGGCTTTTGCCTGAAGGAAGACAAAAATTGGTCATTAAATAATGTACTTACAATTAGTCAGGCACTAATAAAATATTTTCAGTATAGCAAACTTTATTTTTTTTTTATCTTTATCATAAAAAAAATGCATTGCCAATGATTTTACATTTAGGATGTGCAGGTAGTTGACAACAGGAGAAATGTAATCAGCAAGCTGAGTTCAAATTTCAGGCTACTATGTTGCATTCATTGTCGCACTAATGCTTATCTAATAATGTAATGTGCTGGTTTGTTGATTACACAACCACTACTGGTCAGTGCTGTTCAAAACTGGTTGTGGCTCATTTGAAAGTGGATGCTCAGCTGTGATTGGTTCTTTCTGGCTGGGGTCACAGGTCATTGTTGTTTTAGTTTAGAACCAATGATCAGCTTCTCTCGACAGATGTTCCTTTGGTTCCTTCTATATTTATTTCCACCTGGTGTTTCTACAATGTACGTTCTCGGCTGATATCCTTTTCTTGAACTACTCAACAAGATTCCATGCTAGTATAGTTAACGTGCAGATGTATGGGGGCCACCAAAATCTTTTCAGTGCTTAGTGCACAAAAATCTTTTAAATCCTTCAGGTCCCTATGGGTTTTGATCTGGCCCCAACTTACATTGATACAAGGATTATCCAGAAATTATCAACCCATTTAATATTAATGGCAAAAGAAAATAAGCCTACCTAAGGCAATGATACTTTAGTCTAATTCAAAGTACTCAAGAGAGTACTTATCCTAACATTTCCTCTCTTTTGGGATTACCATCAGCTGCCTCATCACATTAATCTTGTGCATGCCGTTTCAATGGTAATTTTTATCTTTGGGAAACACCAGAACTCACAGGGTGCCAAATTTGGACTGCAGAAGAACTGATACACTTTGTCATTGTGAATGTAATTGCCACACAGGAAACACATTCATGGCACCTCACTGCCAACTGAGTAACCCCATGGGAGAATTTCCTTTCACACATATACAGTAAGGTCCTCTCAGATTAGTAGCCATGCATGGTTACACAACTGATTCTTCAGATATTCTTGGGAGACCTCATAGACACACCAGGGATAAAGTGTATACACTGATTAACAAGATGGTTTCACAAACCATCACTATCGTATTGAATCCAAACTTCTCTGAGTGCCCAACACTGAAGATCTTGTCCCAGATTTAAACTAAATACCAATACAACTAAAGAAACTGAACGAAATGGTGTGTGAAAATGTAGTAATGATGAAGATACCATTCAAAAAAATGTGCAGAATAAAAAAAAATAAATTGGCAGTGTTTAAACTTTTTACCCACAAAAAATAAAAACGATGTGTCAAAAGGATGGTTATTCCCTTGACACTGCTATTATTGTATCACTTACGACTCTTGAGGTAATGTTCAAAGTTTTAAAAAGCAAAATATGTAATATGTGCTTATTCAAATTTTCTTTTTCATTGATATATTTATAAAATTATGAATAAAAAACATGTTATTTCATGATCACAAGTCCCATGAATCTTTAGTGTCATAGGGGCACCACATGTACTGCAGCTATATCAGTAGTGGTATTTTTTTAGGCAAGATAGCCCAACCTACACCAGGTTGGTTTGAATTCAGAGTTTTCCTTCTCCTAGACTAGTTGCCAACCAAGGCTGTAGGACCAAATGACGGATATTGAGAGTACCGTAAACAATTGATCATGATCACAAATTCTATAACTCATTAGGGTCATAGGGACACCCATGTACTGTAGCTGTAGCAGAAGTGATGTGTCTTGGGAAAGATAACCTGACAGAGTCCAACCCTCTCCAGGAGGGTTTGAATTCAAAATTTTCTTTCTTGTAGATTGGTTGCTAAATAATCATGTGTCCATAACCAATTAGAGTCATAGGGGCACCACATGAACTGCAGCTGTAGCAGCAGTGGGGAATCTTTGGCAAGATAACCTGACAGACTCCAACCCATTCCATGTTGGTTTGCATTCAGAGTTATCCTTCTCCTAGATTGGCTATTACCCAAGGCTATAGAACCCAGTCTGTCCTACTATTTACCCATAGCTGGGGGGAGAAGAGCTGGATTCATACCTTTCCTGAGGGTGTCAGCACATAAATGAATGCAATGAACTCGACAGGAATTCAAACTTGGCTCTCCAATTCATCAAGCCAAACCGTAATCCATTATTCTACAGTGCCTCCCATAATAGTTATTTATAAAATGGCACATAATAAATAATAAATATTGCATTGTAGTTGCTTTAAGTATTTTGATAATTTTGTAAATAAATATTACCAAAGGAATCAAAAGTGTATACAGTATTAGTTCAAGGGAATAGCTGTACTTTTGACACACCATTTTTTTGTGGAGTGAGGGGCTCGGAGGTTAAATATGGCCCAAATTTCATTTCAGAGGGTTCAAAAACAATACTTTTAATGTTTTAACTTTCGGATTCACTTCTTGGAGAAGGAAAGAAAAATTTAGAAAACTACTTGTAAAATTTTATAGTCAACGAACATGCACTTAACATGGACTTAAAAAGAGAAAAACATAACAAATATCAAATCTTCTGACCTTGAGAGCTTCTAAAGGTTCAAAGGGAGACCACCGCTTGTCTGATTGTATGTGTTTTATAAAGTCTCCTTCAAGAGGCATGATGGACTGACAAATCAATTCTTTTACACGTTGATGCATTTCCTGCACACGGGGAGAAAGACTCTTCACAGAAACTAGAATAAAAAATTAAAAAATTACATACACACATTATATATATATATATATATATATATATATATATATATATATCTCCAAGTATAGGATTGGTGTATATGGAATAAATTCCAATAACCAAAAATACTATTCTTAAAAGTAAATAGAGTAAATATAATTTATTCAAAAATTATAACATAAATATGTTATTAAAATCACTACAAAAATAGCCATTTTGCTTCAACACTTCTGTTGTCTTATGAAGTGTTGAAACAAAATAGCTTATTTTGTAGTGATTTTATATTTATGTTATAATATTCGAATAAATTTTATATATATATATATATATATATATATATATATATATATATATATATATATATTATTACTTAATGTTATTTCTAATGGATGCCTACACGTTTTTTTTTTTTTTTTTTTTTTTACAGCATGGTTCACCCTATAGAAGGGCAGAGTCTAGGGGTAGTTGAGTTAGAGAGTTTACATTAAGAAGTAGTCCATGTGGATAAGAGAGGAAGATAATGGTTAAGCCTAGACTTGAACATGTTAAGATTGTAGTGATTGGGGGAAACATCCTCTTGGGAGTTGGTTCTACAGAGCAGTGTTTTTTTTTGTTTTTTTTTTTATAGTAAGGGTCACCCTGTACAAGACCCAGGGGCCACTTGAAGTAGAGGGTTACATTAAGAGGCAGTTTATGTGGATAGGAGAGGAAGATAATGGTTAACCCTAGATTTGAACAGGTTGTAGTGATTGGGGAAGCATCCTCTTGGGAGTTGGTTCCACAGTGTAGTGGCTCATGGGGAGAAGCTGTTCAAGTGGAACTTAGTTGCCACCAATGGAACACAGAGGGAATGCCGATGGTTTGCTGCAATGTGAGTGGCATGGCGGGTCTTAGCTCTGAATGTTAGAACTGGAGGAGCTGTTTAATAAATAAACAGAGTGTCTACTCAAATATGGGTAACCAATATAAATAACATTTAAGTAATAAAAATCTGTTGGATTAATAAATAAACAATCTATCCCTTTCTTTAGAAATTACTTTGTTTACATTAGGATAGAAAACTGAGCAGACAGGAATGTTTCAAGAGTCTGAAAAAGATTTGCATTTATAAGGCATTATTCAACTTTGCTTGATACACTTTGTGGCTAAGATGGTCTAAAATATGTTGGATCTAATGACGGTTTCTCTTGCCGACAGGTATGCAGGTTCAAATCCTACCGGAGAACACATTTATCTTTAATAAGATTTCTTGAATATTGAGGGCGGTAGATGAAAATAAATATACCGTTTAATGAATAAACAAAATATCTATTCAAATAAATTGTTACATAAATGGTAATTTTTTTATTTTCTAGAAAGGGGAATACTGGTTCAATCTCTGATGGACACATTTTATTTACTTAAATTTCTTATATGGCTAATTGAAATATTACACACTGTTTAATAAATAAACATGGCAGAGATCACAATGCCTGGTCTGCAGACCAATGGAAGCAAGTCATATTCTCAGACGAGTCCAGTTTTTCTCTTTTCCCAACTTCAGGGCAAGTTTATGTGTGGAGGCAGCCCAAAGAAGGTTACAATCCTGACTGCCTTCTTCCAACAGTGAAGCATGGAGGTGGATCAGTGATAGTTTAGGCCGCTGTATGTTGGAAATGTCTCAGCCCAATAGTTGCCCTGCGTGGTAGAATCAACAGCAAAGATTACCTGAACATTTTGGGTGATCATGTTCATCCAATGGTGCAGACTTTATCCCCTGATGGTGCCTGCATCTTTCAAGATGATAATACTCCAATAAATACCACTTGAGTGGTTAAGAATTGGTATGAAGAGCATGAAAGTGAGCTAGAACATATGGCGTGGCCTCCCCAATCTCCAGATATCAATATTATTGAACATTTGTGGTGCATTTTGGAGTAACAAGTTAGGAGCCGCTATCCTCCACCGTCGTATCATAAAGAGCTGGCGAAGGTGTTAATGGAAGAATGACTGAAAATTCCTCTGGATGAAGTCAGGAAGCTGTATGATTCCATTCCTAGACGTATTAAAGCTGTATGTGAGGCTAAAGGAGGACCAACTCCATATTAAATAAATTTTCTTTGAATTTAACAAGTGTTTCAATTATTTTGTCCAACCCCTGTACATTATATATATATATATATATATATATATATATATATATATATATATGTGTGTGTGTGCATGTGGTGGCAATAAAGTCACTATACAGTCACAATAACAATTAAGACAAAATTGCAACGATGTAGAAATATCTGGTTTGGTGTCCAGGTGCATGATAAGCTTACTAGTAGTGTTTAACCCCTCAACATTTGGTATGATAACCAACTAGGAGAAAGAAAACTCAGATGTAACCTTCAGTTTGACAGCATCCAACGATGTTGACTAGTTCTTCTTTTTGGTTACATTATGTTCTTGCTAGGAGAGTTGAATTGACTTTATTTAATAAACACTATGTTTACTCAAAAATGAGTATCCACTTAAAATAACATAAGAATCTGTTGGATTAATAATTAAACAATTTATCCCTTTCTTTAGGAATTACTTTGTTTATGTTAGGATACGAAACTGAGCAGATACGAATGTTTTGAGAGTCCGAGAAAGATTTGCGTTTATAAGGCACCATTCAACTTTGATTTCACATGCTGTGGCTGAGTTGCTCTAAAGCACATCAGATGTAATGGCAGTTTCTCCTGCAAAGTGGGACACAGGTTCAAATCCTGCTGGAGGGTACATCTTTTTCCTTAAGATTTCTTGAATATTCAGGCCGATAGATGCAAATAAGTATACTATTTAATAAATAATAGAGTGACTATTCAAATATATTTTGGGGGACTTAATGAGTGAAACATTGTCCAAATTGTTGATTCCAAATGCTTTCAGTTATTCTGTTAGCCATTTTTAAGTTTAGTTCTACTACTATAATAAATGTAGCATAAGTGTTATTGAGAGAGTTGAAAAGTTGCTGAAAAGTTGGATATATTCTTAATGACCAAATATAACCTATGGCCAAGCTCATAATTGATGTTTGGAAATTAAGAATATAATACTTTTAATAGGAAGGAGGGCCCGAAGAATCTGATACTTACAGGTCGAATAGAGGGAAAGAGAGACAAGGGAAAACAATGCGTGACATACTTGGCGGACTTAAGCAAGTTGTCTGGGGGAGGAAATAGAGGGAAGGAACTTGTTGAGAGCTACAAGGGATAGAGGTAGGTAGAGAGCCATGGTCGCCTATGTCCTGAAAGAACACAGCACATAAAAAGAAAGAATACTAACGTTCACCGAATACAAGGCCCAAAGGGAGAGGGTTACTGTGTGGGATTGTATGAGTGTAAGAAAAGGCAAAAAAGTGCAGTTCATGAGGTTATGTAGGAACGATAACAGTTAACCTTAGACTTTAAGAGGTCAGGATTCTTGTGATTGGGAAAACATCCGACAGGGACTCTGTTCCACAAAGCAGCAGTTCTTGGGAAGAAGCTGCCTGAGTGGTACTTATTTCTTATCAAAGGGAAAAAAAAATATCCATTTGACACTCCGTGTTTTTCCAATATGATGGTCTAAGATTGCCAAAAACTTTTTTTTATTTGATAAGTTGTCAGATAATCTGCAGCTGATTAAATCACAACAAAAGTACATACCAAGCATACAGCAAAGCAAATAACAATCCAGTCTAGATACAAATTTCCTCCAACCACCTACCAACCGCCTACCAAACAAATCACAATCTCCCTCAGTCACAGATTAATTAACACTCCCCTCTTTGTTCATGATGGAAAAATCATCCTCTGTTCACTGCCATAATAAAAATTAAACAATAACAAAATTTTCAACTTACCTGGAATGTAATTTTCACTCGATTTCACAGCTGAGGTAGAGAAAGACCGCCTGCTCAGATGATTGGTACCCGAGATAGGTGACTGAGACTTGAGAAGGTTTGAAGAACTTTTCTCTTGCTTCATAAATTGAAGACCCATTTCAGCCAGAATTGTCATATATTTACCACTGGCTTCCGCTTTGGGATTGGTCCCTTGACCTGCAAAACAAACAGTTCAAATACTTATGACAACATAAAAACCAACACGTACACATACATATGCACATATAACTATACACACCTACACTCATCACAACACAAAGATGAGGACAAGGCACACAAATTTGGAACCAATTTGTCTTAGTTTTGTCTTGTAAAAAAAAAAATGTCAGCATTCTGAATGATTCTTCATCTTGAACACTGCAGATAAAAGAATTCTATTAGAATTTGATGTTGAGTTTGTTTTGGTTGGAGTCTACCATCCATCTATGCATCAAATATTCCTGCTACATCTGGTCTGCTGTTCTGCTATATATCAAGAGATTTTTGACAAAATCCAAAGAACAATCTGCAATGTTATTGTTCCTGATCTGGTATCTTGGCTTCAGTTACTTCCCCAACAACATAAAATAGCTAAAATGTGCCTTTTCTATAAATATCTTCATGGTAATTGTTCTGATGAGCTTTCCACTTTGATAACTTGACTTTATGAATTTAAGTGCAGAACTAAATTGGAAGCTAGGTCTCATCATTTTACAATTGAAATAGATAGATATAAACATATCTTCTATACTAACAGTTTCTTCTCCTGCACTTCTTGATTATGGAACTATTTTGATTTCTTGCTTTCCTGTCAAATACAATCTTCAAATGTGTACAATCTTCAAATGCAACATCAATTTTCATCACATCTCTCCTTGAATCCTAGTCTGTTAATATCCCCTCTCTTTTCCATATTCTTTCAGTTTCTTTCACTTTAAGTAAACTCTTGTGTCTTAGTGGCTTTGTCACCTTGCTTGGGTTGAGATAATTAAACAAATAAAAAATTAAAAAAAAAAAAACTATTCCAAAAACGTTGTTTTTTAGTTGCATAAAAAAAAGAAAGTTTGCCAATCTCTGTGTAGCAGGAAAGATGGGATTCGGTAGCACAGACACTGGAAACACCCTCGCAACGAATTCTGGTTTAGTACGCAACGACGTGAATTATGATGAAGGCACAAAAGTCCTTCTGCCGACTCACAAGAACTCGTCTTTTAGCCGAGCCAGAGAATTTGCATATTGGGCCTGCTGCCAGCCTTGATCTGACTCACTGATGCATGCACCTCGTCATTCCAGCGACGGTGCTCAGAAAGTCTGCATTGCTAGCAATTTGCTCGCACATATAGGCTATGCTAGTCTAGCCCTCTTGGACCTACGAGGTAATTCTGCACACTCTGAAGACTAAGAAAAAAAAAAGAAACAAACAAGACAAGTTAATCCCCAAAACAATGAATTGGTCTGTTTTTTTGAAGACACAGAACTCTAATATAAATATTTTACAATACTTAACTGAATTACATGAAATCAGGAACTTTTTTACTATATTTAACATAGGTAACTCCATGAAATCGCTAAAAAAATGGCATAGCATGATAAAAAAGACGCCAAAATTGACTAAAACAAAATTTTATCGTCTAAATGCTTATGTTATTATGAAGACGAAAGACCAAAGTTATTTTAATTATTTTTTAAAATTTTTACTTCTTTTTAGATTAAAAAAACCTTGTTTCTCTTTGTATCACCGGAACTACTAAATAACATACAATTTTTAGTACGTTTTTTTTGTATCACACACAGTAATTTGGAAAATCTTGCAAAAATAAAAATAATTGTTGGAAGTTAAGAAAATTTCAGAAACTATTCATAGATGATGGAAATTATTATAAATATGTTTTTTTTTTTTATTAAAGTCATGGTAGAAATATTTTTTTTTATATTTATTACCCCCTCCCTAACTAAATTTATGAAAACTCTAGAAATTCGATCGCATTGGGTTTAGTGATTACAATAGTTAAAAGCACAAGGCTTTGAGGA
Organism: Acanthosepion esculentum; assembly: GCA_964036315.1. Taxonomy (NCBI): domain Eukaryota; kingdom Metazoa; phylum Mollusca; class Cephalopoda; order Sepiida; family Sepiidae; genus Acanthosepion; species Acanthosepion esculentum. The sequence continues at coordinate 18,083,642 of OZ038478.1, forward strand.
ATGCAAATCATGTTTTTTTTTTAATTGGACCCCACATACCTGAAAATCAGCTCTGAATTGTAACATACAAAACTCAATAAAACAAAGATATTATTTCATTTCAAATGCTTTTATTTGCTTTTAGTTGTTTTTATGAATATGAACAATATTTTCTGAAAGCAAAAGATTTTTTCGATGAAAAATGAATTTTTAATACAATTATTTGTTATTTCTTTAATTATAATAGATTTTTACATTTAAGTTGTTAAAATATTATAAAATCAGTTAAAAGCCGCATCGGGTTTCCTAAGTGTCCTTATGAGATAGATCTTTTTTTTAGTGTGTTGTATACTATATCGTTTTGACTAATCAGAAGATCCGCAGTAATTAACAAATGTAATTTTGTGTTTATAATCAGGCGGTAATTATAAAGTACGGAAGACCAACCAGAATACACTTAAGTTGCGTTATTTGAGTTCAGCATTGTTCTCCACTGTCTAGGCCTTTACTTTTGCGAAACACGTGTGGAGAAGTTAATTTGATTTTTCAGTTTCAACTGAGAAGGGTACCTACAAGTATCAGTATCATCCTATGAAATTTATATGATCTTATTTTTATATTAATCTCAGTTATGACATTTTTCCATAAATGAAATATCAAAATTAATAATTAAATGAATGGAAAAACACATAACACAGTAAAATGTAATAAATGTACATAAAATTATAGTATTTTATGTACACTTCTGATAAAATTTCATAAGAAAGGTACCTATAAATTAATTAGATACCTTTCTTATGAAATTTAATCTCACTCTTAACAGTCTTATTTTTTCATTTCTTTATAATATTTTCCATAAAGCATCGTAAACGTAAAGGTGAAAGCTAAGTACAAAAAAAAAAATTAGGGCTGAAAGTTTTCCTTAAAAATAACGAGGTAAATAAATTGTTCACTTAAATCTAAATAATTTCACTTCGTTCCATCTGTAGAAAGAATTATCCTCCCGTAAGTTATCTAAACGTCATGAAAATGTCTTTTGTCACCTGTGAAGTGATGTGAAAAGTTTTGGAACAGATGGGAAAATATCAAACCAAGGGAGGTAACTTACCAGATATTGCTCTCTTGTAAACACCTTGCAAAATGGCTGCATACCTGAAGAAAGTGTACACAATGTAAAAATGCCAATTCGTTATAGGAGGAAGGTTCATAATTTGGGTATATTGATCCAGGATTTGCTGCACTGTTGGAATACCATACTGGCTAACGTCTACATCGCTGATCCCTTGACACAACAGGATAAAAAAAAAAGAAAAAAAAGAAGAGACAGGTTTCATATGTAAACAATAAAATGCTGATCTTTGACAGCAAAGTCTGGTTGAAAAAGATCAAGTTTGTATGAAACAGAAAATAAACAGAGAAAACATTTTATTTCAATCATTATTGAACTGCAATTCTGTTGATAATTGATTTCTATGAAGGTAATGATCTAAAAAATTTTTTATCTCCCTGCCCTTATTTTTAATCAGCATGTTAGATACTTTGAAATAAAATACAGAAAAAAACATGACAAAGTCTAACAAATGGTACTGCAAAAAAGATGTGTTCAAGGAAGAGGTTTTCTCTCAACACAACTATTACTGTATACTTTGGTAATTTTTATTGTTTTAAAAAGCTATTTTTAGAAGTATATGTAACTGGATTTATATAGATTTTGTTTTTCTTGACAAAAGTATTAAACATTATTTATTTATTAGATTGTTTATTTACGAAAATAATTTTATATTGACAAGTTGATAAAAATATGTGAACCAACTACAATGCAGTATTTATTATTTGCCATATTATAATGAAATAGCCATAAAAACAATTGTTTTATTTATAAAAATGTCAGTCTATGAGTAAGAAAATTTAACACATAATGAGAAACGGTAATAAATTTTGAATCTTTCGTTTGCTTTTGCCACATAAAAATCACTAAAATAGGCACAGACATTTTTATAAATACAGTTTCATATGTTGTGGTTCTAAAAATAACTTTTTAAAACCATAAAAAATTGTCAGAGGAGTATATAGTGATAGTGATGTCAATAGAAAAACCATCCAATGACATTTCTTCTATGATATTTTGCTACAATATTAGCTTTTCTTACAAGCCATTAGGTAAGATGCTACACAAACAAGTATCCATGGCTATATTGCTACATCTACAAACCAAACATTGTCACCTACAGGTGCTGATTGTCTGATCTGGCTGTAGTATGTGGCATCCTGCCAAGATAACATCAGCAAGAGACAAACAAATGTTCAAAGTTTTAACTTCAGATAACAAAATAAAAACACACATTTCTGTATAACTCTTATGCTAATTTTATTCTTTGTAAAGCATACATGTTTATTTTTAACATTATTTTAATTTTCAACTATATCAACAGTTTTTAATATTAGTATTACTTATTATCAGTTTATTAACATCAGGTAATTATTATTTAATTAGTTCTTATTTTTGATATTATTTTAATTCAATATTATTATATTACTTTTATATTAATATTGTTTTAATCTTATATCATTATTTAATATCACTAATTATAATCAGTCTATTATTTTGTTAATATTTATAATATAATTTTATATTTTAATATTAGTTTATTATCAGTTTTATTTTTAATATTATCTTAATTTTATATCATTTTAAGATTTATTATAATTATTATCTATTAAAATAAGTTATTCATAATTATTATTGATCTTTAATATTAATATCATTTTAATTTCATATTATTTTATTAATATTATTTAAGTTTTTATTATTATTTAGTTATTATTTTTAATATAATTACATACTTTATTTTAATTTATATTAATATTATTTATTATCAGTTTATTATGATCAGATTATTATTTTGATATTATTTAACATAATTTATTGTCAGCTTATTATTATCAAAGATAAAACTATATTAATGATTAACATTGGGTCTAAAGTGCTAAAGTCTAAATCCTCCCCAAATTGTTTTTGTTAAAAGTTGGATGAAAAAGCTTAAGAGTATTTCCATCTATTGTATCTGGAATTAAAATTATTTTCTTGATTCAATTTGATATTTTCATTATTTAATGAGGTTTCAGCAACTGTCGACCTTTTTGGCCCAAGTAAACATTTAATGACCATACTTTTTTCCAGATTGATTTGTGGACGAAATGGATAATGACAGTTTAAATTTTAACTTGTGAATTTTTAAATTGTTCCATTGTTTGAAGAGACACAAACACGCTCTTTGATATTCTCACAAAACAGGTGAATGCACTATAGACTTACAACAATTATGTTTTTATTATTTTTTACTTTTAATATAACAGAAAAACGGTCAATAGCACTAAGAAAAATTAAATTCGTATCAAAATGAGTTATCTACCTTGAACTGTAATAGTTATCTCCCTTGCGTTGCTAATATATAGATACTAAATTTGTAAAATGTGTTTTTATACGTTAATTTTTTTACTTTCCAAATTTTAAAATTTAGTTAAACGTCATAAAGACAGCTCAATTACAAACGCGATAATAATAAAAAATCGAAACAAAACGATGAGAAACTAAAATAACTGAAATTGTAAAAAAAATATTTTACTTACAAAAAGAAAAAAAATTCAATATTAACAATATAGAACTAGCCAAAAAGCCGCTACTATCGGGTGGCATTTTAGCTGCTAACTCCTGCGGAGGTGGTTTCTTGATTGGGCTTTCATCACATTAAGTACGGAGGAGTAGATGCGACAGTCAAAAATAAACTACAGAAGAACTGAAAATTGTTCACAGCATTTGAGTATTGCATTAATATTTAAGGTTTCCTTTTAAAAAAGTTCTGATTCTAAAATTGTGTGATATGTTGGGCCATGGCCTCTAAGAGTAAAGTTGAAAACTGTGACAGTGACACACTGACATTCGCACTTATTCTGTAGATTAGTAGAATCAGTCCCAGAAGACAATGGCTATGGTACCTACTAAAGTGGATAACTAAATCCCTATTGCAGACGATTGTGTTAGCGTAACTATTGACAAGCTTATGAACAGTTTTACCTAACCAATATGTTCCAATCTGTGGTATGGTTTCCAGGCGCTTCAAAACGGTGCCACACAGATCATCTGAGGCAGAAATCATCAAGAAATATAGAACAGAGTTTGAAGAAAGATGGTAACTGATTATTGATGAGAATCCTGCCTGATTATAACAGTTTTAATAGCCTAATAGGTTAAGCCATCATCCCTGAAAGACAAACTGCCCATATATGAAAGTTTTGTCTAAAGTGACTTTTTAGACTGTTATCAGAGGTAAAATGAATGGCTAAAAGATTGACTGATTAAAACAAAGAAAAAACACCTTGAGAAGAAACTAAGAAAAACTTATTAACTTAATTGTAATAATGCAATTATATTAACTATATTGAATGATTATTAACAAAAAAAACAAAATTTAAATAATTTTTAATATAAAATCAATTTCTATCTGAATTTCTAGGATGATGAGTTATCATTATTGACACTATTTACACATGGACTGTTGTCCAACATTTTTGCTTTTATGTTCCACTTATTGGGTCTTCTGGACTTCATCAGTAGTTGGTCGATCTGGATAACCTACATGGAATTCAGACAGAAATTATCGAATCACTACCCCTGTAGATGAAATATGACTGATTTTTTTTTTTTTTACGGCTTATCAATCTTTTACAGGTTATTTACAGTAAGAAAATATTTTATAGTAATTTTGGGGAGATGATAATGATTTACTGATAACAAGCCCTAGTAATTAACCCATAGCTGGAGGGAAAAGAGGTGGATTCATACCTTTCCCAAGAGTATTTGCAGGGAAATGATTATAATGAGCCCAAGTGGAACTGGAACTTGGTTCTCTGGTTTCTAATTCCGAGCCGTTACCCATTACACCACCTACAGATTCCAGCCTACAATATCTGGTATTCCTAAGCGGTCACCCATCTAGGTACTGACCAGGTTCAACGTTGCTTAACTTTGGTGATTGTACAAGAGCCAGGGTATAACTTGAAGGTTTCTGTTTGGAATTCCCAGTAGGTTACCTGAATCAACTTATACCTGATGAAGTGTGGAGGGCACAACAGTTAAAGCATTATGATAACAACAACAAAGATGAAGACAATAGTCCGTAATGTAAATAATAAAATCAATTGTTAGACAATGCTAAAAAAACAGAAATGTCTTTGTCATCCTTTTTTTACATAGCATACATGAGCTACACAGAAAAGCAATAAACTAAATATTAAATAAATACATAAAATATAACAAAAATGACACAACTTTGATGTGGAAAACATGATTTTTAAAAAAAGATGAAGATAATTTACTCAATGATATGAAGATAATATAGGCAAAGTGAGAGATGTGTAGAGAGAGTGGTTTAGAAAGGCAGGGAGAAGGTCTGAGAGAGGCATGATTTATCTTCTATGACATTTTTTTATCCAATGATTTTCCTTTTGACATTTTTTCATCCAATGATTTTCTTTTTATGACATTTTTTTATCCAATCATTTTACTTTTATGACATTTTTTTATCCAATCATTTTACTTTTATGACATTTTTTTATCCAATCATTTTACTTTTATGACATTTTTTTATCCAATCATTTTACTTTTATGACATTTTTTTTATCCAATGAGTTTTTTCTTGCATCATTCTAGGCATTAATAGGTTAGTTTTACTTTAGATGTCAGTTTTCAACAATGATTTATAGCCTCTTCACTCCGCTTAACATAATAGAAACTTCTTATAGCATCCTACTACCACTTTCTTATAAATGTCGAATTTTGTACATTTTTGTGCAAAAAAGTGGATCAAAGAGCCTACTCAGCTTAGTAAATATTTTCAGGAAATATCAGCTTCTAATTGGTCAATAAACACACAAGTGGGCGTTGCAATAAACCCACGCACATATTTTTCCAGCATGTGACCAAGTCAAGTTTCCTGCCAAGGTGCTGTGATCCTGTCACGTGATTACATTATCTATAAATAGCAGACAAGTTTGCTCATTCTCTTTTACTATTCCAAATTCCTGCAAAGATGTGATCTTCAGCATTCTCATCTCGACCATGACAGACGTTAAAAGCATATTCACACATGCACGTACGTACAAACTTTTCCAACCTACATTACAAACATACAGAACATTTCCAAACATGCAACAAGAACTTTTCTCTTTGAAATATTCTTCTAAAACTACAGTTTATTAAGTATTTCTCAGTTTTATAATTCAACTTTTGTGAGTTCAGATAAAAATATTCCCAGTCTAAGAGGCATAACTCCATCAGATCTTTAACTTCTACGCATGTACATTAACACACAAATAAATACAATGTTATGTTTTAAAACCATTTTGTTTCTTCTTGTATCTCATGCTTTGTGGTATTTTATGTTTAATATAAATTATGTGGTCATGTTATTCACACAGCCGTAAACAAACATCTACGATTGTCCATTCTTATTACCAAACCACTACATCATGGTAATTCCAATGTCTGAAACAACTAGACCACTATATTCTCTTGATATAACTTGACAACTAATCAAAGCAGAAATTGCTACACGTGCAAGAAGAGACACTGTTCTACAGGGTTACTCAATCATCTGTTGAATGAGCTTGTCTACTGTGTGATTGATTATTGCATTCACAACAATGTCTGAAGCAGGGATTCAGGGCAAAACATCATTTCACTCGAACCTTTCACTGAAACCCTCATGATCACAATGTTGATCTGGAAAACAGGATTTTATAAAAAAAAAATCAATATAATTTACTCAAGCAAAGAGAGAGAAAGAGAGAGTGGTGTGTAGAAGGGTAACCAGATAGAGTGGTGTGTAGAGAGGTAGGCAGACAGAGGTAGTGTGAGTCAAGGAAAGAGAGAGAGAGAGAGCTGTGTACAGGGGCAGATACAGAAGTGTGTAAAATGGCAAGAAGAGAGAGAGAGGGGTGTGTGTAGATAGTCAGCCAAAGAGAGAGACAGTGGTGTGTAAAGAGTGAGGTTTGAAGAGAGGCGGGAAGAGGTTTGAAGAGAGGTGTGTAGAAAGGCAGACAGTGTGTGTGTGTGTGTGTGTGTGTGTGTGTGTGTGTGTGTGTGTAAAGAGAGAAAAGGTATATTGTGGCAGGCAGAGGATGGTGTATACAGAGACAGAGAGATATATGTAGAGAAGGACGTAGAGAGAGAGAGTGCATAGAGAAGGACGTAGAGAGAGAGAGTGCATAGAGAAGGATGTAGAGAGAGAGAAAGAGAGGTATACAGTGTGGCAGGCAGAAGGTATAGTATACAAAGACGGATAGAGGTGGATAGAGAGGCAGATGTTGCTAGCCTGTGTCTGCCATAAAAGGGCACCATATCACAAAATAAACCATTTTGACATGTCTGCCTCTATTCCTCCAAGACTCCAAAAATCACTAACCTTGTAAAAAGGGGAAGTCGGACGGGATATAATACATAAAACAACATGTTGCTAAGTCAGTAAGTGGATCGCCAAGGGTGGAGAGTTCCCAATCAATAACTGCCAATGCTTTTTGGTCAAGAGAATCAAAGATGATGTTATCAAGTCTGGAAAAAAAAAAATGAAGAAGGAAAATTGAACAGATTAGATATTATTCATATGCAATATTTTTTTTTTATTTACATATCAACACTTATATTAAAAAATGACGTTTTCTATTATACACATTATCCATTGGTTGTGCATATTCAAGTCTTCAAGCAACCACTCGGCAGATGGTCCCCTTTTAATTTTTAGTGGCAGGAGGACCTTAAACCCTATGCAGGGGACACCAATAAAGTGCCCAATATTTGACTTAAGTCCTGATGAGGAAAGTGTGAGAAATTATGAAACCCAGAGTTCACATCAATTGTCAATTGTACTGAAATGTTCCTATTGGAGCTTCTGGTGTGAATGCCAAGCAGTACAGCATGCCATTTCCAAATTTCTGGTGGAGTGAATTGCGTTATGGTTCTTTTTTTTTTTTTAATTTTAATTTATTTTTTTTTTTTACAGATGGTGCCCAAATGACCCTACTATGCTGTGCAGTCAACAAAAACAAACAAACAAACACATGAAATTAAATATATAATATGGCGACAATTTACCAATCGCACTCTGTGTGTGTGTGTGTGTGTGTGTGTGTGTGTGTGTGTGTGTGTGTGTGTGTGTATATATTTTGAACAATAAAAATATTAAAAAATTAAAATCTTCAGACACACTGGGTTGTATATTAATAATTTTTTGTTTTTATTATTATTTCATTTAGATCCAACATGGCCATCATCAGGAGAAAAAAAAATTTCTGCTTGCTGGTATACTTGGATATATATCTCCAAGTATAGGATTGGTGTGGAAGGAATAAAATTCCAATAACCAAAAATACTATTCTTAAAAAATGCTCAATACAGAGTAGAGCAAATATTATTTATTCAAAAATTATAATATATATATATGGAAAAAGGTTTTGTGTGAAATTTAAAATTCTCAGCGTTCCCTTGCCTTCGTGTGCATGTGTAGTCAAATCAACATAAACATCAATTTAGTCTGATTAAGTCCTAAAAGGATGTAACACGCCACATGAAAAACTTTTCAACTTTGTCATACATTTTCCCTAAAATACAAGTGTGTGTGTGTGTGTGTGTGTGTGTGTGCTCGTACACACACACACATTTTCAACCCCACCTCCCTGTGCTATCTATATATCATTAATGTTAATGTATGTCATACTGATGTAAATATTCCATCAGCAACAATAAGATGACTTTCACAGCTTTCATCATTATCTACTGTTTTGAATTGCAATCCATTTTCCTGCCAGAGTAAGAAGATCCAAAACTTGTAGACATTACAAATTTCATTAGGAATCTATTTATGATGTTTCTTGATGAGTGCTGCCATTTTTAAATTCAGTTTACAAGGTAGTCTCCAAATACTATTTAACAGATGTAGGTATAAACATCACCTTGTAAAAGCATCTCCCTCTTTCTCTCTCTGGCTAAAATACAAAACGATTTCAAATACAATATAAAGATACAACATCAGCTGGTTCTAAATGTCTAAACAAAAGATAGAAACAGAGGGAGGCATAAAGAGAGATTAGTGTGTAGAGAGGCAGGCAGAGAAAGAAAGAGTGGTATGTAGAGAGGCATGCAGGGAGAGAGAGAGATGTGTAGAGAGGCAGGCAGGGAGAGAGAGAGTGGTATGTAGAGAGGCATGCAGGGAGAGAGAGAGAGATGTGTAGAGAGGCAGGGAGAGAGAGAGAGAGATGTGTAGAGAGGCATGCAGGGAGAGAGAGGTAGGTAAAAAAGATGACAGAGAGTGGTGTGTAAAGAGGCAGACAGAGAAAAAGAAAATAAAGTGTATTCAGAAGGAAGCTGAGTGAGAAAGAGGTGAAAAGACAGAGAGAGAGAGAGAGAGAGAGAAAGAAAGAGAGAGGTGTTTAGATGAGCAGGCAGAGAGAGAGAATGAACAGTGTATTGAGAGAGAGAAAAAGAGGTGTGTAGAGGGGCAAGAAGAGCCAGTAAAAGAGAGATGTGTAAAGAGGAAAGCAGAAAGATAGAGAGAGATGTGTAGTAGGAAAGCAGAGTATGAGAGAGAGAAAGTGATGTGCAGATGGCCAAGCATAGTGAGAGTGAAATGGATGTGTAGAAAGGGAAACAGAGAGAGAGTTGTAGAGCAGCAAGCAGTCAGAGAAAGAGAAATGTGTAAAGGGGCAAGTAGAGAATGAGAGATGTGTAGAGGGTCAAGCAGAGAAAGCAAAAGAGAGACGTGTAGAGGCGCAAGCAGGGAGAAAGAGAGACGTGTAGAGGCGCAAGCAGGGAGAAAGAGAGACGAGTAGAGGCACAAGCAGGGAGAAAGAGAGACGAGTAGAGGCACAAGCAGGGAGAAAGAGAGACGAGTAGAGGCACAAGCAGGGAGAAAGAGAGACGAGTAGAGGCACAAGCAGGGAGAAAGAGAGACGAGTAGAGGCACAAGCAGGGAGAAAGAGAGACGAGTAGAGGCACAAGCAGGGAGAAAGAGAGACGAGTAGAGGCACAAGCAGGGAGAAAGAGAGACGAGTAGAGGCACAAGCAGGGAGAAAGAGAGACGAGTAGAGGCACAAGCAGGGAGAAAGAGAGACGAGTAGAGGCACAAGCAGGGAGAAAGAGAGACGAGTAGAGGCACAAGCAGAGATAGAGGGATTGATATGTCTGTAGAGAAACACGTAGTACAAGAGAGAGAGAGAGAGAGAGAGGTGTACATAAATAGATAAAAACCAGTAGAAAATAAAAATAACCATTTAGTTTTGAATTAGATTCAATTTTAATCCTGGGTGTGCACTTCCAAATATTTTACTGAGCAGGTTAACATACCCACCGAAAGTCTCCATGTATCACCGTTGTGGTCTCGTTCTCAGGAAGATTGTCTTTTATCCATTCCATCATTTCTGTCATGGCTGCAATATCTTTCGTCTTAGTAGTTTCATACTGTTTTGCCCAACGTGTAAAATTCCTTTTGACATAATTACCTAAGACAGCAACAAGAAGGTTTTAAATTTTTTAAAAGTCGAAATAATGAATCTCTTCTATATATATATATATATATATATATATATATATAATTATTTATTTAAATATTATAACATAAATATGTTATAAAATCACTACAAAAATAGCCATTTTGTTTCAACATTCCCGATATATAAATAAAAAGCAGGAAAAAGTTTTTTACTTGTTGAAATATGAATGTGCTTAAGGAGATTGTCCACTTGTAAAAAATAAGAAAAACATTTTTAGAAATAATTTTTACTGATTAGCATTCATTGGACCTTCTTCGAGGCGAGACATTTGTCAGAATCAAGAAAAAAATATTGATATTATTTTTTTATCATTTTAAAAGGGCGGACCTGTTTATAATGACGAAACAGCTCGAAATCGATCTTTGATTTTTTATAGCATTATCTGTTATTATTATTTTGTTAGTGTTAGTATTTTCATAGTAATAATACTGCAGATGATTTTTCTTATTTTTTTGCAAAAAGATTTCTTTTAAATAAAGAACAAATGGATATGGATTTTTGTTTAATTAAAGAAAAAGATTTACAGAAATTAATAAAAGCATATATCTGATTAGTATTCATTTCAGATAAATAATTATTTTACTCCAAAAATATTCCCACCACTTAGAAAACGTTTTATACAATTAAAAAAAAAAAAAAAATTATATGCAGATTCAATGATCAAACCAGAGTTTCAAACTTGACATTTGATTGGTTGCTTGATTTTGTTTAGTGGCATATCAAAACCTACTAATACCTAAATCTAAATGTTTGTATGCAATTTTTTTTTTTTTTTTTTTTTTTTTTTTTTTTGAGATAATAATGATCTTAATGATACAAGTCTTACTAATTAACTCATAACTGGGGAAAGAAGAGGTGGATTCATATCTTTCTCAAGGATATTTGTCTGTAAGTGAACATAACAAACTAAACTGGAATTGGAACTCTCTGATTAACAATTCCGAGCCATTATCCATTACACCACCCACACATCCAAGCTTACAGCACCTGGTATTCCCAAGCAGTCACCTATCTAGGTACTGACCAGGCTCAATGTTGCTTAAATTCAGTGATTGTACAGGAACCTGATCTTTCAATGTGATGTGGCTGTAAGCCCAAACTTGACATTTGAAAATAACAGCAAAGTTCCATAATTCTTTAAAAAGTCAGGCATTAATTTTACACCCTTGTAAATCAATGAAAAATTAATTTTTATTTTAACAAATTTTGTGTTTTGCAGAATGTCTAATGAATACAAATCTGCAGAAATTATTAACCACCCCTATCCACTCTACTCAAAATTTTCCGGCTATATTTCTGAGATGAGGTATGTACACTATTTACATTATTCAGACTATTGTCCTCATCTTTGCCACCATGTTTATCACGTTTTGGCATTTGTATGCTCCGGCCGTCTTCAGGTGGTTGGAATGTCGAACTGAACCCTTTATTTCGATCACTGGGGTAGACTGTTCTAGTTCCACGTGCCATGTCTAATGGATGCCAGATTCCCCTCTCAAAGTTCTTCACCGCCTTAAATAGGTATTGAACTCACACTCTTCGGGTCCTGTCACTGGATCTAACTAACGCCTCTATCCACTGTGCCATGTATCTTTGAGGACATTAGACATGGCATGTGGAACTAGAACAGTCTACACCAGTGAGCAAAATGAAGGGCTCAGTTCAACATTCAAACCATCTGAAGAAGGCTGGAGTGTACAATGGCCGAAACTTTGTTATAAATATGGCGACAAAGATGAGGACAATAGTCTGAATAATGTAAATAGTGTTCAAAATTTTCCCTATTTCTTTATGATGGAACAGTTTATTAAAATAGCGTCATTCAATTGTAATCATTTATAGAAAAATAGCACAGAAAAAAGAATATATTTATTTGGGTTCTTTAATTTTTTTATTTTATTCATGGCGTGTCTGTTCTAGACATGGGTGATTATGACTCTCCACAGCTTTCTTTACTTTATATGTGCCTTTAAGGTGTTGGTGATCATGACACTCCATAGATTTTTCTTTTTTTACCTGGGAATTGCTATGCCTTCTTGGGGAAAAAAATAGTGGAGTGGTTTCCTGTTGTGTTCTTTACAGTTTGGAACTCAGAGTTTCCATCTTTCAGACTGCTTGCCACCTAATGCTGGAGAGCCCAGTCTACCTTGTTATTTAACCCATAGCTGGGGGAAGTGACCGATTCCTTTCACAAGGACATTTGTGTGAAAGTGAATGCAGCTGACTAGCCTGGAATTGAAGTTGGTTTGCAAATTCTACTTTCCACACACACCAATAACCATTACACTACCCACACATTTAGAAAATTAACACATCTTTAAGCAAATATAAAGCAAAAGAAAGCTGAAGAGGTGTAGAAGACTTCTTCTATATGGCATGTCCCTTCAGGATCTTCGTGATGATGGCTCTCCACAAGTGTTGTAGTCTTTTGGTGCTGATATTCCCCAGCCTTTCTGACTTCAGACAATAAACAGAAAATCCTTATGCTATGCCTGGTCCTAGGGATTCTGTCCCTGTGGCAGCAACTCGCTCATTGCATAAAAGAGGAAAGGTTCATGGATGCCAACACCAGCATAGCAGTTATTGTAGGGACAGGGAAATTTTTTGTCTTTACCAAAAGGTTATGTCTGCATGTCAGATATTTTACTTTTTATTATTAACTTACATCCAGTGATTTTAGAATACCTATTCAGAATATTGGATGTGCATATAGCATAGCAGTTATCAACACAGAAAGTGAGACTGGCCTGTTGAATTGAAATTCCAGCTGAAGTATTGTAGCATCCCACTACCACTTTCTTATCAATGTTGAATTTTGTACAATTTTGCACAAAAAGTAGATCAGAGAGCCTACTCAGCTTAGTAAATATTTTCAGGAAACATCAGCTTCTAATTGGTCAATAAACACACAAGTGGGCATTGCAATCCACCCACATACAAATATTTTTCCAGCGGTTGACTAAGTCAAGTTTTCCCACCATTTTCTGTGAGCCTGTCACGTGATTACATTAATTATAAATAGCAGACACGAGCTTGCTTTCTTTCTCTCTTCTCGCTACAAGATGTAGTCGCAAAAGGATTCTCGTCTCGACCCTGGGCAGTCAGATGTTAAAAACATTTCCAAACATGCAACAAGAACTTTTCTCTTTGAAATATTCCTCTAAAGCCACAGTTTATTCAGCATTTCTCAGCTTTATAATTAATTCAACTTTTGTGAGTTCAGATAAAAATATTCACAGTCTAAGAGACATAACACTCACAGATCTTTAACTTCTACACATGTACATCAATATACACAAATAAATACAAATGTTATGTTTTAAAACCATTTTGTTCCTTCTTGTATTTCATGTTTTGTGGTATTTTATGTTAAATATAAATTGTGTGGTCTATTCATATTAACATACCACTACAGTATTAAATTACCTTTCACACAAATACCCTGGAATGGTATGAATCCATCTTGTCTCACTCCAGCTAAGGATTAATAGGGCTGGGTTGTCTAGCTTTGGAGAAGGACAACTCTGAATGCAAAACCAGTTGGATATAGGGCTAGGAATTCCACCACATAAAAACCAACTTGTTACAGAAACCACAGCCACCACATCTAGTGTAGTGAAGCTATGGCCCTATACGTCATCGGGGAGTCTACAGGGTTAGCATACATTTAGAATATGATTTTCTTGCAACTGTAAAAATTAATTTAAAAAAAAAAAAATTTAAAAAATAAATGTTCTCACCTTTTTTTCCATAATCATCAAGTCCCGCTTCTGTGACATTGACCGAGTGGATTTTACATAGAACATCAATCATAGCAGAATAAATCCGCTTCCTTTCAAAATCATGTTTTTCTGGCAGCAGTGGATTCTTGAAAATGGATCCTGATACCAGGCCCATCAAATAGAATGGTGTCCCCAGTACACTAGATAGAAGGAAAATAAGGGTGATATAAACAAAATTAAAATACCATTTAAATCAGGGGTTGTCAAATGGGGTCTGAGCAAACCAATAGGGGTCGGTGAAGAGTTCTAGGAGTTGATGATGGTCAAATAGAGGTCAGTGTATGAATGACACCGAGCTAAATTTTAGTTAGTGTACATTTGGTATACAATTAGTCCTTTGGTGCAGATGAAATTTTTAACCATCTTCTTTGCGTACAATATCTTATTAATTGGATATTAGTAGCAGATATGCACTTTGGTTCAATAATATTGGCTGTATTTAGGCTTGGTGTACTTAATATATTATTTGCTTGATTCATTGGGGTTATTTAATATATTTTTAATATTTTGGTGGGAAAATTCTGAACTTGATGACACTGTCAGGGAATTTTGAACCTAATCCAAATTTTCATACATTTTAGATGACATTTTAACTGCCAACATTAGCGAGAGTTTTAAGGTTCAAAGATATTTTAAATGGGGGTCATTGGGGATGGAAGAGAAAAAAAAGGGGATTTCTGGTCAAAAAGGTTTGACCAGAGTTTAACAAATTTGATTTTGTGATGGCATCAATAAGTTATTTACGTCTGACAAGCCTATCAATAAACAGATTACTGTTTGTTTTTTTCTTTTCTTGGTTTATAAAAAGGAACCAATAACAATGCATCAGTATCAATTTATGCTTTTTTTATTTCCTTTCATTTTATATTTTGTAATTTCTTTTCCATTTTTCACATTTAATATTTTATTTCTACATATTTCACACCTTTTAAATATATTTGCATGTTTTTCTAAATTTTTTATAAATGACACATTTTCTAAAATTGTTATTGCATCTTTCTATCTATTTTACAATTTAAAAAAGATAATTTTTCAGATTTAAAAAAAAAAAAATGTTTCCAGTATTTTTTAATATATTATTTTAGATTCCATTACGTCGTTAGCACATGAGTTACAACCTGTCATTGCCTCAGATAAATAATGGACCATTTCATTTTCATTGCACAAAATGACAGAAGAGAAATATATATTAGAGAATATGTTTGCTGTTACTGAGAAAAGACAAGGCATAAATAATAATAAGAAAAAAAATGGGAAGATAAAGGTGGTGATAATGCTCTCAAGTGTTTAATATCTGCTTCAGTGAAATGGAAAAAACTTGTGAATTTAAAATCTTTTTTTTTTATTTGTACTCTCTTCTTTAAATAATGACTTGTATTCATACTTATGATGGCTAGTGCAATATTTTGTTGAAGTTGTTCAGCTGTAATATCGAATAACACAATAAGGACATTTCCTTTACAGTCGGATGATTTGAGGGAACTAGAAGTTCTGTCAGTATTCATTATTGGTGGACACAATCTTAATAACATAAAATATGCAAATGACACAGTGTTGCCAGCAGACACAGAAAGGAAACTGCAGGAACACCTAGAGAAGGTAGTGAAGGAATGTGAGAATAAAGGACTAACTATCAACTCTAAGAAGACAGAACATATGGTTGTCAGCAAAAAAAAAACCCCCAAAAAAACAGCCTAAGATGCAAATTACAAATTGGAGATACTAAAATCAAGCTAGCATAAATATTTAAATATGTGAAAAGTATTTTAATAGAGGATGGAAACACCAAAATCCGAAGGCACATTAGAATAGTGAAATATGCCTCCCAAAAGCTAGGCAAAGTATTAAGAAAAAAGAAAATTTCATTAGAAACAAAGAAAAGAGAACTGAACTGTTATGTAATATCGGTACTTCTATATGAGAGTGAATGCAGGACAATTTCATCACTGATGAAGAGGATACTTGAAGCAACAAAAATGTTGTTCTGCAGAAGGATGTTGGGAATACTATGGACAGAACATGGGAATAAAGAGGAAGTTTTAAAGGAAAATGGAAACAAAAATGACAGTTGAAATCCTGGTAGTTTTTCTAGTTCCCTTAATGCCGTTTTGCTGTAGTTGCAGAACCATTTAAAATCAATAGCTTTAAGTAATATTAAAAAAAAAAAAAAAAAAAAAT
The DNA here is from genome assembly GCA_964036315.1 of Acanthosepion esculentum. Lineage (NCBI taxonomy): Eukaryota > Metazoa > Mollusca > Cephalopoda > Sepiida > Sepiidae > Acanthosepion > Acanthosepion esculentum. Next base: position 18,100,183 of record OZ038478.1, read on the forward strand.
CACAATTCTGTGCAAAAATAGGCTTGCACAGAAATTGACTCATTTTTGTGCAAGACATAGGCTCCAATTCAAATTTTCACTTTAGTATTTATTAACCAATCAGTAATGTTATCTCAAACAACATGCACGCTCTGAAAAAGCAGATGACATTATTCTTTATTGTTCACTACATTAGAAAATGATTTCCCTCCCAAAAATAGATATTAAAAAAACTGGGAAATATATTTATTAACCAATACTCCGAGTTTAGTAAATCTAACTTTTACCTTCCTTGATCCTATTTTTCCTCATAAATATTGTTGTGTAAGTTCACAAATCAGTTTTTCAGTAAACCTTTGACTATACTTGTGTGATGCTGATGACTCACACCTTTCAAATAATTGATTACTCAACCTTTTGCATAATTATTGAGTAATTTTTCGTAACTGGCGTCTTGTTTTTAAATATATTATTGAACATGAAAAATATACAGATGAGAAGGTATGTAAGCAAACAAATATTAGCAATAGTAATAGCACTTACTACTGACTGCTGGAAAATTACAAGCATACATAAAACAATGCAAATACATGGCTCTGTCGCTATGTAGTCACATACAGCTTTTCAATCACACTAATGCAATTCATTTCTGTTGTGTTGTAAAAAAAGAAAAACAAAATATTTTTCATTGAACTTTGTGAGGAATTTGTAACTTGTTTCTTTGAAACTTGAAAGAAAACAAAAGATTGCTTTTATACTCAGTAATAAAAATAATTTAAGTTCGTAGAGCAGTGTTTGAAGATTATTTCTTTTCTTCACTTTTCACACATTTTTTCCTCTACATATTCTTCTATGTTCCATCTCCTTTCAGGATGTTGGCAATTGTAGCTGTTCACAACTTCCTATCCTTTGTAGTTCTTAACAATATTTGTCTTTTTAGTTTCCCTCCTACTTTTTAAGATTAGGTTACTTGCTGTTTTCCTCTGTCCCTCTTGCTTCAATATATTATATGAATGCTAAATTTTCCAAGCCTTCTTTCCTCATTGCATGTCCTAGAAATTTCAACTGTCTCTATCTGGTTTCAATTGCAAGTGTCCATATTGTTTCCATTTTCCTTAAAACTTCCTCATTGCATACATGCTCTGTCCATGGTATTCTCAGCATCCTTCTGTAGAGTCACATTTGTTGCCTCAAGTCTCCTTTTTTTCTCTATTAAAATGATGGTGTATGCTCCTCAGATCTCAGCCAGCCAAGTGTGGTAAAAAGACCAGAGAAGTCTTTATATTATTTCGGAATGGTAGATGCCATTGGTTATTGATGGCTACAAAGGAACTGTGACTATTTTGAATAATTAGTACTTGCTAATAATTCAGTTTAAAATTTTTGTCTACTTTACAAGAAAAAAGAAAATAGGTCACATTTATTGGAGGAAAATAAAGCAATAAAAAAAAAACCTATGCACCTACCTTAAGTCGTCACACATAGCAATCATTGGGGGTACAGGGACACCCATTTTGCCAAGTGCTTCCATTACTCGAAATTCCCTTTCAACTGCATGAGCAAGTGGAATTAATTTACCAGGCTTAAGAAAAGAATGAGGAAAATTAGTTCATACACTGGGAATAAACAGAAATATTTTCAAAATAAATAAAACAGCTGACAAGTCAAATCCTAAATTAATTCATGTGTTTGCAGATACCAAAATTACGGGCTTATGGCCACATTTTCTTTATTAAGTCTCTCAAATGCACAGACTGGGAGATTAAATTTATATTGTTTATAAAATCAGAGAGTCTACTCAAACATGGGTATCCACAAAATAACATTTGTAGTAGTAGAAAGACATTTGGGTCACTAACACACTAAAAAGTGTCTCATATTGAGAATATTTAACATTGAAAAATATAAGAAAAAAATTAATTATTTTTAATAATATGTGGAAATCTCCACGCTTTGCCTGATGAAGGTTGCGAGACCAGAAAAACGTGTAGCAAAATTATGGAAAATAAAGCATAATATTTTTTTTTAAAATCCACATTACAATAAAAAATGTTTGCATTTTCTCTCTTCTTTTTAATATACACACTTCTCTCCTGTTGGAACTACTATAACCTCTTCCCTTTATTTATATATATATATATATATATATATATATATATATATATATATATATGATCTAGCAGATTGAAATTAGATTCTTTTTCTTTGCATCACTTTTATTAATAGATATCTGAAACTGATAACAAGATCTGCCAGGAATGGTAAAATGTTTTAAGAGCCAGGGTGTTAATTTACTGTAGATGACCTTGCAAACATTTTTGTTTTAATGAACCGTTTTCTCCTTTGATCACAGTAACATTTTATGTCAAATTTTTGTTACAATGAATAACTAATGCATTTAATATATTGTTTTGTAAAGTATCCCTTTTGTTTTCATATAATCTTTTATTTAAGTTCCTTGAGGTTTCTGCTATGTATTTTTTGTGGCAGTTATTACCGGTGATTGAATAAATGTCTCCTTCAAGTTTTAGCTTATTGATTTGTTTAGTATTGACCAAGTCTTTTATTATTTTAGATGTAGTAGTAACAAATTTTATGTTGAGTTTGGATAGATTCTTTTCAGTTGTAGTGGTGACAGAGTTAGTTGGTAGGACAATATTTTTTGATTTATTAGGTTTGTCAGGGGGGGGGGGGGCTAAGTTATTATTTTGGAATAATATAAAATTCCCAGCACCTCTTGTTTGTGCTCATGTGTATTTGCAACAACATAACAAATTTAGTCCGAGGAAGTCCCAAACGACAAAATATGTCACACAAAAGTTTTTCACACTTTGTCATACATATTCCTCCAATATTGTTCTTGATATATAAAATAATACATTATATTTCATTATCTTTCATATATATCATTACACCGAATGCAAGGCAATAAAGCCACTAAGATGCATAAATTCTAGAAAAAATATACTATTAAGGAATGAGGACAATAAAAGAACAGTAATTAAGAAGACAGAAAATAAGATCAAAGTTAACTGGGAAGTAGGAAGCTGGAAGAGTGTTCCACAAGCAAGAAGTGTGTGAGAAGAAATGCTTAGCATAAAACTTATGCTACATCTAGCCATTTCAACTGTAAAATGATGAGACCTTGTTGCCAATCTAGTACTGCACTTAAAGTCATAAAGTCTAAGTACCATAGAGTAAAGTTCATCAGAACAATTACCATGAAAGTATTTATAGAAAAAGAACAGAGAAGCTACATTATGGCAGTGAGAAACTGACTGAAACCGGGATACCAGGTCAGGACCAATAACATTGCAGATTATTCTAAATATATAGCAGGAACAACACACTATCTACAAGGATAAATAGCAGATTTATAAATATTTAAGATAGATTCTGGTGAGAAAAAATGTCTAGCATGACACAATGAACTAACATTGTTAGCTGAAGACCGAGCAATTGATTCAATATACTCTTTTCACTTCATGTCAGTGGAAAAAATTAATCCAGCAAGGTGCAATGAGGCACTCTCCCGGAGGTTAGCATCAGCCATGGTGATGGAAATTAAAAAGGGTTCTTTCATATGATTAAAAGAGAGCAGCTTCATTTTGGAGGAGTTAAAATTAACAAGCCACTCCTTGCCCCATATAACATCAGATTGTAGGTCTTTTTTTAGATCAGCTACCAAAATGCCAAGTGAGTTGCAACAATATAACATGCAGGTTTCATACCACTAGGTCATTTTTTTTCTTGTTTTGATGCCCTCCCTCCCATCATATATACTTACAGGTTTCTTTCGAAGAACCATTTCTCTCCCTGCATAGCGAACATAATATGTCGGGTTAGACATTCCATGTTTGTACAATCGAACCAAAGGCACCTCATCTGAAATGAAACATTTTAAAATATCAGTTTGAATGGGCCATAATAAAATTTAAGAGAAAAGTGTATTCTACTATAAATTTCGTACAGAACCAAATTATGGCAAAACAGGATAAAAAAGAAATGTGAGAAAGACAACATTAAAACAGAAAAAACTGCAACATACATCAGCAGAAGCATAGTAATGAATTTAGTAGATTTTGTTTAATGTCATATCAACACCTTTATGGGTTATTTAATACAGAGATCTAAATGATTCCAGTCTTCTTGCTTCCCAGTCAATTTTGATCTTCAAAAATTTAAATGCAATGTCAATTGTTATCTGGTCTTCTTAATTCCTATTCTTTTATTGTTCTCTCTCCTTTTATAATGTTTTCTTTTTCTCATATTCTCTAACACTCAGTAACCCCCCCCCCCCCCCGTGTCTTAGTAGGCTTTATTGCCTTGCTTGGGGTGAAATGATAAAAAAAGTGTCTATTCAGTACCTATTTTCTTTAGAACTTTCTTATTGGTCACATATTGTTTATGGTACTCTCAGCATCCATCAGTAGGACCATATCTGTCACTTCGAGTTTCTCCTTCATCCATGTGGAGATTGTCCAGCATTTACTCCTATATAGGGGTATTGATGTAAAATGTAATGTGTAAAGAACATATTAGAAGCAATTTACTCACTTGAAGGAGGAAGATCAAATATCTGGTTAAGATAGGAAGTCAGCTCATCAATAGGTATGGTTAGCTTTTGAGGAATGGATACTGTTCCTTCCATGTAACCTTGAAGGCTGAAACCAAGAAGTCTTTCCAGATCTCCAACAGCTTGGTCAGGATCAGTTACCTGGAAAAAAACAAAACAAAAAACATTATAGATTTTTTTCCTTTTTTTGCATTAATTTAAAAAATCATATATTAATTCTGCTAGGACCTTGTTTTGTTAGTTTGCACGACTGTTATGCCCTGCCAATACTGCATAAATAACGGGCAGAAAGGTGGGAAGAAGACAGAAAGGTGGGAAGAAGACAGAAAGGTGGGAAGAAGACAGAAAGGTGGGAAGAAGACAGAAAGGTGGGAAGAAGACAGAAAGGTGGGAAGAAGACAGAAAGGTGGGAAGAAGACAGAAAGGTGGGAAGAAGACAGAAAGGTGGGAAGAAGACAGAAAGGTGGGAAGAAGACAGAAAGGTGGGAAGAAGACAGAAAGGTGGGAAGAAGACAGAAAGGTGGGAAGAAGACAGAAAGGTGGGAAGAAAGGATTTAAAAATCTGTTTCAATGAAATGGAAAAAAGTTGGCAATTTCAAATATTTTCATTTGTATCCACTTCTTAAAATAATGACCAGTATTCATATTTATGTTTGTTATTGCAATATTTTGTTAAAGTTGTTAAAATCAAATATTTAATGATTTCGACTTGAGAGTGTGTGACGGTGCACTGATCTCCCCCAGTTCCCCTCGACAATAAAGTCCACCATTGACTCATTGTAGATAGTACACCACAACACCCTGCCTTTTCACCCTGACTCCACATGGAGTCTTTTTTATTATTATTATTATTATTATACACAATTGTGACAGTGAGATAGTCTGGGAAACACACACACACACACACACGTAAATTTTTTTGATTGAAATTGGAGTAGATCCGAGTAGCAAAATTAGATCAGAGCATTTTGTTTACTGATGGAGAAATCTGATCTAGGGCAGGAGTTGTACCCATTGAAACCGAGTCATTAGAAGACAATGGAAATGGTCGAAATAATTTTTATTGGTTAAAACTTGGAATAGAGATGAGTAAGTAAGAAGGACCTTTGGAATTCACATGATTTTGGTTGAAACGGCCAGAACCTTGTGATGATCACGTGCAAGGTGGTGGGGCCGAGGGTCGGTTATGACCAGCCGGGTTTTTCTATATAAACACGTAGTTATGCAGAAAAAGTGTCAGATGGAAGAGAGAGACGGGAGAAAATTCTTGGCGAGACTGGAGAAGAGAATTAGCCCGGGCAAGAGTTGGGCTAGAGATAGTGGAGAGTCGAGTTGGAGACTCAAGGAGGAGAGGAAGTGACGTCAGAGATTGGAACGAAGCGTCCGCTAACATGTACTGTTGATAAGTACCAGTGCTTCTGCTACCACGAATATTACTACTACTGTTACTACTGCTGAGGAGGAACGCCACTACAAACTTTTAACCCTGCACAGAAATCTTTATCCCCCCCCATCACAAGAGTCATATATCAATCTGAGACAGTTGAACAACAAGTTAATCACAATACATTCTCTCTCTGTCTAGAATTCAGTGTATGAGATTTTACGTTAAATCCTTCTCTTTTCTGTAACCCATTTCTTTTCTATACTATTCTTTTCTGCTATATAAAAGACATTAACAATTCAACCCTTGAATAGTTGTTTTTCCGGCTTTCTGCAGATATTATTTTTTTGGGTGCATTCTAAATTTCTTAGCACAGACTCTCCAGCAATGTCTACATCTTCAGTCGACCGTGAATAGATGGACATCACTTCTGCTTTCTGGATCAAACAAATCACAACGTGGGCAGGAAGCAGGATTAAACCAGTGGACTGGTCAAATAATCTATGGGTGCTCAGGGGACCTATGGCCACTCCTTTAAGTTCGGTTAGGCCCAGAGAGTAAGACGTCAGAGGTTGAGGGGCTGGGGCGAAAGTGTTAGACAATACTTTATTTCAAAGAAAAGAATAGAAGAAAAATCAGCAACAACGACTTTTTAACAAAGCTATATGTAGGGATTACATTACAAAATACCCCCCCATCTTTTTTTTAAAGCTTTAAACAGATTTATGTGTTAACCAGTCGATTCATTTCACAAAATAGTGAAAAAGAAAATTGGATCCAATTACCGGCAAATTTTGGGCCTTCTGCTCTCTGGTATTGATTGCAGTCTTGGAACCTCGAATGTACCTAAAACGACATCCATCATGTCTTCTTGAATGGGATCCCAATCAATTATACTATCATACCTTTTCCTGATCTGATTCACATGACGTTTATGAAGAAATTTTGGTCCCTGGACCATGCACATCATGTTTCCTACTTGCCTATCAATTGTTCCAGTCTCCCAGTACGACTTGTTGCTCCCAAATACTTGAAAATAAACTTTCTCTTCGAGTCCTAAAGCACTTTTTCAGCACTTTAATATTATTACACAATTTAGTCTCGTTCGAGAGGGACTTATCAAATGGTGATTTAATTTTTCTCCGCTGGCGTCTTGGCAGATGGAGCACTATTATTTGGAGTTACCCGACAGACTTGTAGAAACTGTTGAATAGCCATTTTGGTGTAAGTACCTCTCGCCTTCCTCAATGCTCTCTTAAAGGTATCAACAAAACGTTCTGCCTGTCCATTGCTTCTTGGATGATAAGGTGTCATCGTAACGTGTTCCACTAGAAAAGATTGACAAAACTCCTTAAAGTCGCACGATGTAAATTGTGTGCCATTGTCCATCACAATGCAGTCAACTACCCCAAACCGAGCAAATAGTTCTTTTAAGAACTTTATTGTTACTTCTGCAGTCGGCCTTTTGCATTTCAGAAGTTCTGGCCACTTAGAATGACTGTCGGCTACTACGAGGTAATAGAACCCATCAAGTGGACCAGCAAAATCGAGATGAATTCACGACCACGGACGATCGGTTTTTGGCCAGGGATTAAATTTTACCGGAGGTGCTTTTGCAGCTAAAGCACATCCTTTACAGGTTCTAACCATGCTTTCTGTGTCCCTGTTGGTCCAGTAAATGTAGCTCCTCATAAGACTCTTCACCCTTGAGATACCTGGATGTCCAACGTGGAATTCCTTTAGAGTTTTCTTTTGAAGAGTAGACGGGATTACCACTCTTTCACTGTACAACAAAATATCATTACATAATGAGTATACTTCTGAAATACTCTTGTCTTTATTTGTTTTTCTTTTATAAAATCATCCTTGGCTGCTTTGTTAATTATTTCCTCGACTGTAACTGGAAGCTCCCTAATGGTATTGCACAACGTGCTCTTCACATTGACCTCAGTCCTAATGGCAGCATTGGCTGTGTCTTCCAGGGGTTCCATATATTTAGGAATCAACCTCGATAAACTGTCAGCATGACAGATCTTGTTAGATGGGAGAAACTCCATTGAATAATCATAATTAAGGAGAATGGTTCCCCATCTTTGCAGTCAGTTCACCGTGTGTGTTTGACCAAAGATAGCCAAAAGTGGATGAGGGTCTGTCTGTAACACAAAATGTCTTCCATAAATAAATCGATGGAATTTCATTACCGCAAATATGATTTATAATGCTTCTTTCTCAATCTGTTAATAACCTTTCTCAGCTGGTAACAGCATCCTTGATGCCTGGGCAATTGGTTTTAATGATCCGTCCTTAAATTTGTGGCCCGACACCGTATGAACTTGCATCGCTGGTAACAATAATGTTAAGTTTCGGATCATAATGCATCAGGAACAGATCTGATGTCAGGACGTTTTTTATCTTTTCAAATGCTTGCTGGCATTCGGCTGTCCATCCCCATAGTTTTTTTGCTTTAATAATTCGTTCAGTGGAGCACTCCGATTGTGCATGCTAGGAACGAAGACATTGTAGTAATTAGCCAAACCAAGAAAACTTTGCAGAGTGGGCACATTTTCAGGTGCTGGCATATTCCTTATTGCTGGTGCTCTCTCTGGGTCTGGATGTCTTCTGTGTCAGTCAATAATTTGTCCCAAATATCTGATCTTCAAGAAAAAACTCACATTTTGCATCCTTAATGTTGAATCCATACTCCTGGATTCTCTTAAGTACTTACCAAACATGAGATTTATACTCTTCGATGCTCTCACTTTTCATTAAAATATTGTTGAGGTAAGCCACTGCAAAATCCAAACCATTTAACATTGTATCCATGACTTGTTGAAAAATGGAGGGGGGGCGACCTTTACCTTGAACGGAAGTCTTAAAATCTGTATAAACTCTTGTGGGTGTTTATACAAAGAAGCTTCGAGCATTCCTCGTCCACCGGTATTTGTAAGTAAGCATCGCTCAAGTCGATCTTAGAGAAAAACTTTCCTCCACTGAGCTTTGCAAATATCTTGTCTGGACTTGGAAGAGGATAATGATGACCCTTCAGGGCGCTGTTCAGCTCTGTCGAGAAGTGAGCACATACACAAATTTCCTTGCTCTTCTCCTTTATATACACCGTAGGAGATGCCCACTCATTTTTTTCCACTTTTTCCAGAACTCCCATTTCCTCAAGATGATCTAATTCTTTGTCAATTTGACTTACCGAGGCAAATGGCACGTTGCATTTCTTCTGGATTTGCGTCTCGCTTCAACTCAAACTTAGCAGACATTTTAGTACACTTTCCCAAACCTTCACTAAAAATGTCGGGGAAATTTTGTTTAAGTTCACTTTTTAATTTATCTGCTTCGATAGACCAATTTTCAACTTTTTGGCATAAAGAGTTGATGGGCATATCGCAAAGTTGAAACTGTTCTCGCCAGTCAGTCCCAAACAGATTACCCGCCTTTTTCATAACATACGCCTTCAGTTTTAACATCTTTCCATTGAACGACACATTTGTAACAAGTTCGCCCATAAGCTTGATAGAGTCACCAGTTACTCCTTTTGCTATTCAGTTTGTTCTAATCAATGTTGGCTTGCCTAGTTTCTTCTACGTTTGGTAATTAATAATGGATAAATCTGATCCCGAATTGAGCTGTAGCCGTATCTTTTTGTTGCATATTAGAACCTCAATATATTTTTAAATGTTCCTATATTCTGGTTTGTCAGACTTTGTGCTTTTCACAAAACTTTTTTTTGTCTTGTTTTTAATCCTACAGTGAGAACTTTTGTGTCCCACTTTCTCACAATTGAAACATTTTTGTCTTTAAACAGACAATCTTTGTACCAGGGCAATTGACCACTCTGAAACATGGTCTAAACAGCAAAGTAACTGTATTATTTTTTGTTGGCTCTTTTTAACTTTTCATTGGCGTATTTTCTTAATGTGAGTGACACCACTTTGTTCGATATTTTTTTAATCTTCTCTGACTCTCGCAATCTTTGGCAACTTGCTGTAACGTGACGTCAGGCTCATTTTCCAACTTGTTGAGCACCCTACGATGTATTTCGGAGTCTTTCGTTGAAATCAAACCCTGCATGAAGATCAGGCATTTCGAATTATTGGCGCTTAACTCTGCCAATTTAAAATCATTGCAGTGTTTATTAACACTACTTGCAAAAGTAGTGTAATCTAAATCTTCAATGCGGGTGAGATTCATACATTTCCAATGCTAGCAATTCCAGTTGTAGTTTTTTGATTTCTTGTTCGTTCTGTAACCACAATTCAGCTTGTTCTTGTTGGAATTTCTGTTGGAGTTCTGCTTGTTTCAGAAACCTTTGTTCCAATAGTATTTGCTGTCCTTGTTGGTGTTTTGCTTGCTCATGTTGGAATTCCTGTTGGTGCTTTGCTTGTTCTGGTTGGAATTCCTGTTGGTGCTTTGCTTGTTCTGGTTGGAATTCCTGTTGGTGCTTTGCTTGTTCTGGTTGGAATTCCTGTTGGTGCTTTGCTTGTTCTGGTTGGAATTCCTGTTGGTGCTTTGCTTGTTCTGGTTGGAATTCCTGTTGGTGCTTTGCTTGTTCTGGTTGGAATTCCTGTTGGTGCTTTGCTTGTTCTGGTTGGAATTCCTGTTGGTGCTTTGCTTGTTCTTGTTGGAATTCCTGTTGGTGTTTTAACAATTCCAACATTGCCCTTTTCAATTCGTCCATTTTCCAATAGTGGCACAAAAACTAAGTAAAAAAAAAAAAGTTTTTTTTCCAAACAATAAGCTTGCTTAACAAGGTTCACCAACCACTGAATTGTCTTGTAGCAATTCTCTAGACTTGCAGACTTTCTTTTCCCACTGACAGTGTTGCAATAAACACTGGCTATCCTTTTGTCCTAAAATTCCTTTCCTCACTGTTGTAGACACTGACGAAAATTTTTAGCATAAAGACCGTTTTTATAAAACCTTTGTCGCCAAGATGTTGTGGACACAATGCAATGCAGTATTTTAAGGTCTCTGTGAAGTTTATCTCTTCGGATCCTCATCGCCAATTTGTTGTAGACACTTGCGACGGAAAATTTAAAATTTTTTAAGTATGAATCATTATCGCCAATTTGACTAAATGAATGGTCACAGAGTAATAAAGGAAGTGTCGCAGATTAGTCGTATTATAACAGAAGAGTAGTACTCGACTTGAGAGTGTGTGACAGTGCACTGATCTCCCCCAGTTCCCCTCTACAATCAGTCTTCTACCTAGTGGAAGAGTCCACCATCGACTCATTGTAGGTAGTACACCACAACACTTATTCATATTGGTGTGTACCAAAACCTGGGACAAGCCAATTGCAAGCTCACAAGGAAATGAAAGATGAACACAAAGTCCAGTGTGAGAAAAGAGCATTCAAAACCTGTTTCCAATATATTTAGGTGTTTATTCAGGGGTTCACTTGCACAGCCTGGGTGGGTAGGTAAATGACATCTGGAAAATCTTCTGCCTTGTCAGAATAACAGATCAGCTCTTCCCTTCCTCTTACCAACTCTCTGCCCATCCCAACATCAGGACACACAGCTGGCAATTAAAACGGGTGACATCAGAACTACCCAAGAGATCATCTGTCCCTGAGAACAGACAATCCAGTACTCCACTCAATCCCAACTGTGACCGTTAATATAGGCTCTCCTTCTTTATATGATGTGTTTCCTCAGGACATAGGCGATCATGGCTCTCCACAATTTGCTGTCCTTTGGATCTCTTAATAAATTTTGTCTTTTCATTATTTCTCCTAAACCCAGTTATGCCATTCATTTACTCAAGCTCGTCAAGTATATTATATGCCGTTTTCCTCTGTCCTTCTTGCTCTCAATCTGTCCTGTGAGTATCCGATTTTCCAAGACCACCTTCCTCATTTATTTATTCTCTTTCAGTCAAGTGGTTGACAACTTTGAAGACCACATCTCTCATATTTTATCACTGGCCATAAAATATGACCCACTTGAGATCAAGATAAATATTCCCACCATAATTTATGTGGGTGTACCAAACATAGCATCACACCTGCACATCCTCTTTGCAGGATCTTACTCAGGAGCCAACATCAATTTACACAAATCATGGGCAAGATAAGTGCAACTAATTCAAACTATAAGCAATTCCTTACCTTGATGGTGTGTATTCCCATTTTGTTGGCTGTTTTTAAGTTGATGCCGAGATCATCAAGAAATACTGTCTGCTCAGGGGACAGCTTCAGCCTGTCAAGACACATTTGGTAAATTTTAGGGTTTGGTTTTCGGCACTTCACAACTGCTGACTCAATAATCTGTAAAGCAAATAAAATCACTGAAAAAGCCAAATACACATTATGCAAAATAATGGGATTATGAGCAGACCCTACTGTACTGAACTCTGACAACCCAAACTGAGTGGGTTAGTCTGAATCAATCCCATGGGCAATTCTGACACTGATTAATTGTTTTTGCTTAAGTTTTAATGTAAGGTTGGAAAATGTGTAAAGGCAGTACAGATACATGAATAAAAGAGTGAAGACACCTCACTACTCCCAAATTCCTTAGTGAGACAGGCCACCATCTGGTGATGGGTAGTTATCCAACATGTTGACATATATCCTCTCCATCTTACTTCACCCAAGAAATGATGCTCTATAATGGATTAAAGAGGTAGGACTATATATATATATATATATATATATATATATATATATATAGATGCATGCTTCATTAAATAATATAGACAAGTTTTGTCTATTTATTTTAAGTAAGTTCCTTTCATATTGTCTGATAAGCTTAATAATATTATCATTGAAAGACGAGAGGAAATCACCATATTGATACATGTTTTAATCCTGAGTCTGTCTATATTTCTGAGATGAGGTATTATGTACTGTATTTACATTAGTCGGACTATTGTCCTCATCTTTGTCGCCATATTTGTCACAACGTTTTGGCCATTGTACGCTCTGGCCTTCTTCAGGTGGTTGGAATTTCGAACTGAACCCTTTATTTCAATCACTGTTCTAGTTCCACGAGCCATGTTTGATGGATGTCAGTTATCAGATATCTCCTGCTAATTTACCCTCTGAAAGTTCTCCACTGCCTTAACCGGATATTGTCCTCAAGGACACATGGCACAGTGGATAAAGGCATTGGTTAGATCCAGTGACAGACCCAAAGAGTGGTACCGTTCTTTTTTGTGATTCTGTAGTGTCAGTCCAGTAGGTGCAAAGAAGAATGGTCATTCAGGCTTTATTTGCTTGAAGCCATTTTTAAACATTGATCTGAGAAAGCAAATGTATACAGCTGACAGTTTAGGTATTTCTGAATGAGTCTGGCACCATGCCTGACAGCCATATGAAAGTCTCATTCCGACAAGACTATCTAAGAATACAACTAGAGTTTTTAGATTAATCTTTTGGTATTGTAGCAACTTGCTGTATTGGGCAAAACTACCTCTGCACAGAATGAAAGTGTAACTTCCCAGCAGTTTGCATCCTAGGATCAGTGTACACTGTGCACATTGATTCTTTTAAGATTTTCAAAACAAAGTTTATGTGCCACCCCACCATATGGTATAGTTTTTTGTTTATTTACCCTATCACAACATCATACCAGTGCATAGCATCATTTTCCTATGAATTTAGATTCATAAATATTTATGACTTGAACAGGGACACCATAGGTTCTTATCTTTTTTTACTTGCCACAAATGATTTTCCCAGGGAATCAAGCATCTAACAAAAACATGAATAAAAACAACAGAACATTATGTATTGCATCTTCAGTTTTGACATGTATTTTTTTAAGAATAATATTCACCAAGTACAATGCCCAAGAGCTACTCAAGGTAGAGGGTTAGTGTGTGAACTTATATTAGTGTAGGAAAGAACAAGTGTTAATAAGCTGAATCAAACTTTAGAAAAAACCAAAACCTCAATCCTAAACAGGAAATAAGGGATAAACCTCTACTCCTGTTCAAAAGACCGAGAAGGAGTGTGAACTGGACGATAGGCTAACCTATCTATTCCTATTATTTAGTTTTGTAAATAAAGAATTCATCTGGAGACTAAAATACTTAAAACATTATTATATTAACTTATATATATATATATATATATATATATATATATATATATATATATATATAAAGAAACATAGTCTTAAGGTGTGCTATATTTATGGAATAAAGTGCTCAATATCAGAGATAGAGCGTGTGTAAATATAAAAGTGAACATTGAAGTCAACACTTAGAGGCAACAGGCTGTTTCATGCTAGATGAAATCATCAGGCCACGTGTGTTGTTTTTTTTTCTCGGCTACAAAAAAACAAAATACGTGGCCTGACGATTGCATCTCACATGAAACAGCCTGTCACCTTTAAGTGTTGACTTCAATGTTCACTTATATATATATATATATAGAGAGAGAGAGAGAGATATAGATATGTGCCAGCACCAGTCAATGAAAGTTTTGTAAAGATGTACAAGTAGAAAATATATATATATATATATATATATATATATATATATATACTCATAGCAGACAATATTATCTTTTAAAGGTGTACAAGTATTTTGACAGTAGCAGAAATGTTAAAACAAAAAGCTAAGTTGGAATAAATGAAAGCAAGAAGATGGTACTGCACCAATCTTCTACATGGCGAGGACCTCTTTACTTTGAAATACCAGCATTTTAAACTTGGCTTGAACACTGTACCGAGTACTAGCAGCAAAGGAAAGAAATTCCTAATTATGTCGGCCACCAGGCAGGCAGGCACAGTTCAATATTTCTTGTGACCATAACAAGTAAAAATACATACCACATCAAAAAGGGTTCGGTCAAGAGGAAGAAAAGACTGTGTCTGGTAGTTGAGCCAATTATTTGTCAGTAAGGCAATCTTGAGGCCTTCAGCACGCACACACTTGATGGCATCAATCACTTGAGGATACGGACGAACATTGGCTTGATTAAAGCTTGGAAGTAATTCAGAGACATTCACAGGACGTCCAACCTAAAAACAAAAGAAATATCAGCTTATGTATAAGATTTTGTAACAATATGATTTTTCACACATCTTTAGAAGATAAGGAGATAAAAAGAAGGAATTTAAGTCCACTCAGCTATTGGAGTTTTGTAGGAATTTTTCTCTCCAGTCCATCATGAGTGAACTTAGGGGTTAGTGTTTCAGGATTCATGTCTCCAATTTGCCTTTGAATTGGGAAACAAACAATTTTATAAATAATTTTAGATAGTCATAAAAGTAGTCTGAAGATTTGAGCATCCATGTGGCTTTGGGGTGACCCAAATCTTCTGGAAAGAAAAGTGGATGGAGTGGGTGGGATCCAGGATTATCCATATAAGCAGAGAGAGGCAGGAAGTCGAGAAAAGTGGGTCCAGCTGTGAGAGAAGTAGGTAGGTGACCAGAGGAGTTGGAGCTGGCCAGTGACAGAGAAGAACCAGTAGTGAGGAATCAGGAGTCGCCAAGGCCAGAGTGAAGTTAGGAAGATAGCAGCCCACCTCTCGAAGCTGAAGGAAGGATCCCACATTTAAGTGAGAAATCGTATTGTTACTACTTCCCAACCAGAGTTCTGAAAAACAACTGTCTTCATTTTTTTTGTTGAAAGTGAGCACGGCCGAGAAAACAAACCTGTGCAGATAGCAAGTTGGGTATATATGTAAATACACTCAACCTTTGATGTCATGACAGATGCATTGAGTGATGAATGATCGGAGAACGATGTCACAAAATGTGTCACAATTTTGCCATGAATGGCATCACAATGTTAAAAAAAAATAGTTCATGTATTATTATTATTATTATTACTACTACTACTCATGAAAATTTCATGGCTTTCCTATTCTAAGTTTCTGATGAAGTTAATGATCGTATAAACTCCTTGCGAGTTACATGACTATAAAATACTCATGGAAAATCCCCTATTGCCTCAGTAAGTATTTGAGTTTAACAACTTTAATAAAATATTACAATAATAATCAAAAATGGATATAATTATTTAAAGAAGTAAGTGGGTACAAATGAAAAGATTGAAAATTCACAAGTTTTCCATTTCTCTGAAAGCAGCATTTAAACATATGGACATGTTATCACTGTATTGAGAAATATTTTTGAAAAAATTTATTCAAAAGACATTTATTCAAATTGTAAATTCTTTGAATGAAAATTAATCAAAAGGACAATCATACTAGATAATTATTCAAAATACCTATGTTTGAAATACATATGTGATCTTGCCTTGAGAGAGTCAATGTTGATTTACCTAGAACTAATAACGTCCTTGAAGGATGGCATTGGGCTTTATTTGCTGCAAGTGTCATCCCATCATATGGAAGTTCTTAGATGCTCTTAAAAGAGACAAGGACTTGCTATAAATTCATATTGCAAAGGTAAGAGCAGGTTGTGAAAGTATCAAGAGAGCCAAGAAATACTGCAATGTAAATGGAAAACTTAAAAAATCAGTGGCACCCTTTAATGAGTACTCTTCAGTCGTTGACTATTTATGTACAGTATCATATAACTTAAGGTTAAAAGGATTTTTTCTTACTAAATTGTTTTATTAATGATATTTGTATTTCCTGGAACCATGCACTGGATATAGCTGCCATATTTGGTCTGGTGCTTCTGTTATGTATTTATAGAGTCTTGATAAAATCCAAAGAAGAATCTGCAATGTTATTATCCCTGACCTGGCATCTTGGCTCCAGTCATTTCCCCACTACTGTAACAAAGATTTCCTGTACCTTTTCTATAAATATTATCATTGTTTTGATGAGCTTTCCTCTTTGGTATCATAACTTTACAAATTTAAGCTTTGTACTAAATTGGCATTTAGGTCTTGTCATTTTAGGGGTGAAATGTCTATATGTAACCATACACACTATGCTAACAGTTTCTTCTCACACACATCTTGTTTTTGCAGCTCTCTTTCGGCTTCTTACTTCCCAGACAACTTTGATTTTCAAAAATTTAAATGCAATGTCAATCGTTATGTTCTGTCTTCTTAATTCCTGTTCTTTTATTGTTCTCTCTCCTTAATACTGTTTTCTTTTTCTTGTATTCTTTCACACTCAGTGACTCCTTGCAATTTTGTGGCTTTATTGCCGAAGCAATAAAATGATTGAAGAAAAAAAAAACAAAAAAAAAAAAAACATTTGCTTTAGGCTTCCAACCAAAAGATCTGTAAAAATGAAGAAATTGAGCTTAAGAAAAAAAAACAAAGCTAATTTTAAAATTTATACATCCCAACTGACCTTTTCTGAGCATTCTTGGCTAAAATGCTCAATAAATTCACTGGCAGTATAGAGTCCCATTTCCAGTTTAGCCCAGGCACCCATGTGACCATACTCAACAATCACACTCAGCAAGGTGCCATCAGGAATGTTATTCCGAGACTCAAACTCTGAAAAAAACAAAAAAAAACAGAAAGAATTCTGAGTGTTTCATATGTAATAAGACTGGAAATTGAAAAGAAGTCACTTTGCAATATGGCAATGTGGTACAATGTGCCCAAATCAATCCAAAAATATGGTTTCTTCATTACAAACTATATGAAGCATATATATATATATATATATATATAGTGTAACTCGGATATAAGAGAGTTGTCGGGATCGGAGAAGAAGTATCTTATATCCGGGTTTGGTCTATTTTATATACATTAACACAGGCTCAAATATGGGACCAGAGAAAATCTATCTTATATCCGGGTCTCACTATATATATATATATATATATATATATATATATATATATATATATATACACACACACACACACACACACACACACACACACAGACAGACAGAGGGTGTATCAAAAATACTTTTACAAACTTTGGGAGGTTCTTGACACCAAAAGAAGGTAAAATGTCCAAAAGGCTATCATTGTACCTCAAAACAGCAACTCATAACAAATGTTCAAATGTCTCCCATTTGCTTCTACACGTGGATACACCTGTTGGATCATAGGCTGGCAGACCTTTTCAAATACTTCCACATAGTGTCAAATGGTTTCACAGGCCTCCCATGACACAAAGTGTCTCTGCATAAACCAATTGTTTTTGGTAGACCCACAGATAAAAATCCAAAAGATTGAGATTGGGGGAATGTGCAAGCTATGAAAACAGTTCTCCCCTACCTATCTTTCATGGTAGATGTCAGTTAGTGCATCGCAAACAATGTGGCTAAAATGTGCTGGAGCCCCATCATGCATGAACCACGTATTAGCAGGGGTACATCCTCTAGCAGGTCTGGAAGTGTGTTCAAAATAAAGTCCCTGTAGACAGTTCCTGTAAGACATGCTGGGAGAACATATGGACCTACAATTCCAGCCTGCATATTAATTGTAAACTGATGCTGGTGTCTAGCCAGTATTGCACCATAGGAATTCCGATCTGTCCACAAATGTTTGTTGTGTATCTTTGTTATTCCATCTCTTCCAAATGATGCCTCATCTGTAAACAAGACAAACAACAGATTGCTAGTTTGTGTAAAAAGCCATCAGCAAAAGTTCTATGGTGAGTGAACAGAGGGTGAAAGACCCTACATGCATTGCAAATGATACAGATACAGGAGATGCTCTTCAAGTACCCTCCATGCAGTACTATGAGATGTACAACATGCTAGGGTCACTTCATGTGTGGTGATACCTGGATTGTCTCTGACTATCTGTGGAATGAGTTCTTCAGGGTCAAGCATACGAGCATATCTTGATCTTCATCGATTCATTGTTTGTGGTGTGGCAGATCCTGTCTCAGCCACATGATGATAAACAGCAGCAAGAGTTGGATGACTTGGATGCCTTTGGTTTGGAAATGCAATCTGAAACAGCCGTGCAGCCTCATGCCCATTACTATTTGTGCAGCCATATGTAAAAAAACCTAATACTAATAATTGGTAATATATGCCATTTACTGTAAACTTTCTTTAAACTTAACTCAAAAATGAAGGATTTGTGAACATATGTTTATATAGACTTTGTCCTTGTTTTGGTGTGAGAAACCTGCTCCCAAAGTTTGTAAAAGTATTTTTGATACATCCTGTATATATGAGAGAATAAAATACAATAAAAATCCTAGCTATTAATCTATCTATATATAAAATTCTGTGATTTCCGTTAGTCTGTCTGTCCGTGACAACTTCTAAAGTAGCCATACATTGACCGATCAAAACCAAATTTTGAAGAGAAGTGCAAACAGGTAAGTGGGTACAAAGTACAGTTGGTTTTACTTGGGTACATAGCTTAGTACATTGATTTTTTATTAGTTTTTATTAATTTTTTTTGAAAAATTAAAAGTGTTATTATTTAAAATACAAAATACTCTCACTATTTTAAAAACAATTTAATGATTAAAATAATACTTATTTAATAAAAATGCAATAGTTTTTTTCATGTCTTTACTTTAAGATTTTATATCTACAAGAATTCAGTTTCCAGTTCACCCTGCATTTGTGAGAACTATAAACAAATCACAAGGCCAAACGCTTCAAAAAGTTGGAGTTTGGCTTCAGAAAGAAATATTTATGCATCACCAGTTGTATGTTGCATGCTCAAGAGTAAGAAATCCTAAGAATTTATTCTTCACTGTTACAAAAGAAATTATCTTAAAAAATATTGTTTACCATGAAGTCCTATAAAATTAAATTAAAGAAATGATTAAATCACAAAGGGTTTTTGTCGAAGTATTTTTCCAAATAAATTAGTTTATTCAAATTTCACTGATTGGTTTGCAAAATTGATTGAAATGCAGAGTTTGTAAAAAAAAAAAAATGTTAGTGACAACTTCAAAACTAAATATTGTGAGGATTTCAACATGCATTAGCATGTTGCAAAAATTCTAGTACTATAAATAATAATAAAATTATATAACTTAAATAATGAATGTAACAATTTCTGCTAATAATGTGCTCAGTATTAGACTACAGCAATAATTATTATTAAATATGAAGTAAAAAAATTCATTACTTATCTAAGGTCAATTCAGAGTTTTGTAATTTTTCAGTCACTCATTGGAACTCTCTACAAGAATGATTGAATTGATCACAGAAAATCTATTTTAGATTAATAATACAATATATAGATTTATTTAATCATTTCACTCCCAGCAAGGCAATAACATCACTAAGAAGACACAAAGAGTTAATCAGTTTGTAATAACTATTAAGGAGAGAGGACAATAAAAGAACAGGAATTAAGGGGACAGAAGATGACAATTGACATTGATTTTCTAAAATTTAAATACAAAGTTAACATGAAAGCAAGAAACTGGAAGAGAGTTCCACAAGTGGGAAGTGCAAGGAAAGAAACTGTTAGCAATGAACTTATGGCTACATTTACCGATTACAACAAAAATTGTGAGACCTAACTGCCAATCTAGTACTACTGTGGTGATTGCACATCGATACAGATGCAAAAGATACCCCGGATTATGTGCAGACATGTCTGTCAACACCAGTTACATCTGGGTTTTTCCTGTTAGCAGTGGGACAGCTTGGCATGTCTAGATCCAGGCCTTTCTGCAACTGGTCAAGATCTGGTTCTTTGTAAGATGCCTCATGTTAATAAAAGCAATGCGAAAGCCAACAGTTGGCAAGACCTGGTGTCTTGTGAAGTTGGTTCCATGGGCATTTTGTTCCTAAAGTTGCTGAGGCACTGTTATTTTTTGTTAACTCCCATCCCTTTCCCCTCTTTGCCTGTTACCCCTTTAGTTGCTGTGAGAGCAATCGGTTAGGTGTTTCAACCACAATACACTTTTGCCATACATTACAATAACTATGCATGTATATATTATATAATAATAGATATATATTTTTGAATTGGACATAGTCCGACAATTTATTTAAAGACATTTATAATATGTTTAACGTTCTTTTTATAGATACAAGTATTTAAGCAAATGCTCTGTTTTATAATAAACAGTATTAATGCTTCCGTATAGGATACAGGTTCGATTCCTGTTGGAGAATGAAAATTTTCTATGAAAATTTCTCGGACATTCAGGCCAGTAAATGTTATTTAATACTGTTTATTATAAAACAGAGCATTTGCTTAAATACTTGTATTTATAAAAAGAACATTAAACATATTATAAATGTCTTTAAATAAATTGTCGGACTATGTCCAATTCAAAAATATATGAAGTCATTTGTTTACATTTGCTACGCTAGAGCAGATATGAATAGAAGAGACTCATGGAAGAATTAAGTTTAAAGATAGTAAAATTGACCTTGCTAACCAGACGCTTCTCTGTGAAGAACGGTTAAGGCACGTCACGCAAAATGACGGTTCCGTATAGGATACAGGTTCGATTCCTGTCGGAGAACGAAAATTTTCTATGAAAATTTCTCGGACATTCAGGCCGGTAAATGTTATTTAATACTGTTTATTATAAAACAGAGCATTTGCTTAAATACTTGTATCTATAAAAAGAACGTTAAACATATAAATGTTTTTAATAATAGATATGTATCAGATTAACAGTGGATAAGTGAATAATGAAATGGAATAAAACTTAGTGACATGTTCCATTCCAAGAATTGCTTGATTCATTTTTTATAGACTATCAACCTTTTGCAGGTTATTTAAAGCCAGAAAACATTTTTACATTGTAAAAGTTTTTTGGTGATAATAATGATTTAGTGATACAAGTCTTATTAATTAACCCATAGCTGGAGGGAGAAGAGGTGGATTCATACCTTTCCCAAGGGTATTTGCGTGTAAGTGATTATTAACAAACTCAATTGGAACTTGGTTCTCCAATTAACAAATCTGCAGCATTATCCATTACACCGACCATACATCCAAGCTTACAGCACCTGGTATTCCCAAGCAGTCACTCATCTAGGTACTGACCAGGCTCAATGTTGCTTAACTACAAAGCCAGTAGTTTCAACATGATCAGGCCGTAAACTCCATTCCAAGGAGGAACATCTTCAGACTAATAATGGTTTTATTGAATTTGGATGTTCGGCATACCTAGATGCTAAAATTCTTTGATCTTGTTAAGCTTTTTATAAACTTTCTTCTCATTGTTACTGTTTTCAGTTCTCCGACATTATATCAGCAGTAGTTTTGTGAGGAAAGTCATTTTGTTGTAGGTTACCAGATATACAGAGTGCAGCATAAAGGCTGTTAAAAAATTTCAAATTAATTCCACTTTTAAACTTTGGGTTATTACATTGTTGTTTATGGTTTGATACTCGCCCAACAACACATACTATTTGTGTTTTAGTATTTACTGGCAACAATGTCTATAGAAATTAAAAGAAAGTATGTAATTGAGCAACATGAAAATGGACTGATTCCAACCGAGATTTTTAATAACTTAGAATCAATAGAATGTTTATCGAAAGGATGATTGATTGATTGATACAAGACTTCCTATGCCAAAGATAAACCAGGAAAAAAAAAAGGAAAAATCCAAGAAAGTCAATGAGAAAATTGGCTGAGATCGGAACATCAGAAAGAACCATATGGAGGCTATGTTGAAATGATTTAGTTGGTGTCCCCCTACAAGATAACCAAGAGACAGCTTCTTTCAGCAGCTACAATGAAAAAGAGGCTTCAAAGAAGTAAGCAGCTGCTGAAACATTTTCAGTGATGAGAAGCTGTTCAATGTTGAACAGACTTTTAATCATCAAAATGATCATGTCCTTTTGAACAAGTTGTCTGTCAGTTCCTGCTGCTTCAGGAAAATACCTCAGAACCCAGAAACCTTCATCAGTTATGATTTGGGCAGCCATTTCATAAAGAGGAATGTCTCCTCTTGTTTTTGTGTCTCAATGGGTAAAGATCAACGAGGACGTGTACATAGGGGACATCTTGGAAGGTGCATTCAAACAGTGGTTCGATGCCACTTATGATGATGAACACTGGACAATTCAGCAAGACTGAGCAACGAGCCATACTGCAGGTGTAACACAGCAGTATTGCAGAGACAATTGTCCTGGCTTCACCATCAAGGATAAATGGCCTCTCTTATCACTAGATATCAATGCTCTTGACTATTGTTTGTGAACAGTTCATGAGAGTGAGGCCTGTTCTACCCCCGAACTACAATATTGAAGCTCTGAAGGTAAAATTGAAGAGAGTATGGGACAAAATAACCATGGGAACTGTGTGTATCACCATGAGTGACTTTCCTGAAAGACTTTAATGTGTAGTGAAGGCTAAAGGGAACGACCATCATCAGTTATGTGCCATGTGTGATACATGCTTAGGCGATCATGTATGCTTCAATACATGTCTGACGAGGCAGATTTTTTCCTGCAATAAGTTGCCATTTCTTTCTGCAGTAGACCAGCTGCCATCCAAGGCTACAGAACCCGGTTCTATCTGGCGGAAGAAGAAGAGGATTCATTCCTTTCTCAAGGGTATTAGCATGTAAGTGAATGTAATAGATTCAACTGGAATTTGAACTCGGCTCTCCAATTCCTCAATCTCATCCGCTATCCATTACTCCACTGTGGAACAATATTGAATGAAATTTTCAGGTCTTATTTAGCAGATTAATACTTATTAATATGCAGATATTTTTTCAGGAGTTATAAGCTTTTTCTTTTGTAACAGTATTTATGCCACACCCTGTAACTTTACCATAGAAGATTTCAAAATTACTCCACTAATACATGTTGACCATAATAATTTTTTTTTTAATCATTTGAGTCCAAGCAAGGCAATAAAGCATTTAAGTTTCAAGGGGTTACTCAGTTTTAGAGAATATGAGAAATATATACTATTAAGGAGAGAATAAAAGCACAACAATTCAGAAGACAGAAGATAATGATTGACATTCAAATTGCATTTAAATTTTTGAAGATCAGAGTTGGCAGGGAAGTAAGAAGCTGAAAGAGAGTTCCACAAGCGAGAAGTGCGAAAGAAGAAATTGTTAGCATAGAACTTATGGTTACACCTAGCTGTTTCTACTGTAAAATGATGAAACCCTGCCATAAATCTAATTTTCTTTTATGAGCTATGTTCCTTCAGGATGTAGGTAATCATGGCTCTCCACTTCTCCCTATCCCTTGTAGTTCCCAATGTTTTGTCATTTTGCTACTTCCCCCAGACCCTATTCTGCCATCCACTTGCCCAAACCTGCCAAGTATGTCACGCATTGCTTTCCCTTGTCTCTTTTTCCCCTCTATCTACCCTGTGAATATCAGATTCTCCAAGCTTTCCTTTCTCATTACGTGACCCAGAAATTTTAGCTGCCTCTTCCTGATGTTAAGTATAAGCTTCCTCCTAGTTTGCACCCTCTCCAAAACCTCATTGTTTGCTCATATGTTCAGTCCATGGTATCTTAAGCATCCTTCTGTAGAACCATACATTTGTTGCCTTGAATACTGTGCTTAAATTCATAAAAGCTAGATATCACGGAGTAAAGTTCATCAGAACAATTACCATTAAAATATTTATAGAAAAGGCACAGGGAAGCGATGTTAGAGCGATGGGAAAGTGAATGAAGCTGGGATACCAGGTCAGGACTAATAGGTCATTTTTGAGATCAGCTGCTAATTTGACCTTATTGAAGCTTCCTGATGACATTAGTTCTCAACATGATTTCTATGCTGATGACACAACTATTTACTCCTGCCTTGATAGTAAGTCCGGTTAGTTCAATAAGGTCAAATTGGTAACGGATCTAAAACATGGCCAAGGAATAGCTTAATTTTAATGTCTCCAAAACGAAACTTCTCTCTCTTAATCACCTGAAAGTTCCCTTCTTGCCTTTCCACTTCATGTCAGCTGAGAATGTTAGCCTAGAAGGTGTTACTCTCATGGAGGTTAGTATCAGCCATGCTGTTGGGAGGCAAAAAAGGGACTTTCAGGTGATTAAGAGAGAGAAGTTTCGTTTTGAAGACATTAAAACTTAATCCCAACTGATACTGTTTCTTATAAGCCTGTGACTGGAACTATGTTTTTAAAGGCAGTAAAGTCACTAAGACAAAAAGAGGTTGCTGAGTGTGAAAGAATAAGAGAAAAGAGAAACATCATCAAAGAGCATAATTAGAGAAGTAATGAAGAAGACAGTAGATAACAATTGACATTCCATTAAAATTTGTGAAGATCAAAGTTGGTTGGAAATCATGGAGCCAGAAGAGAGTTCCACAAGTGAGAAGGAAAACAAAAGAAACTTAGCATAGGGCTTAGGGTTACATCTTGCCATTTCAACTGTAAAATGATGAAACCTTGCCACAAATCTAGGAAAGTAACTGTTGAGATGCCAGGTAATATTACCAGTAATATTGCTGATTCTTCCTTGGAGTTTTTCAAGAATCTCTAAATATGCAGCAAGAGCACTGGACCATATGTAGCAGCAATATTCAAAACATGGGCGAATGGTAGACCATGCTAGAAAATCATTGAATTAAAAACCCTAAATATATTGGAAACAGGTTTTGAGTACTCATTTCTCCCTTTCATTTCTTTGTGAACGTGCAACAGGCCTTTCCCAGTTTTTGGATGCACACCAATACAAATGAGAATGGCAACACACTGTGGGATAGTCATTGTCTGATCAGGGAAAAGATGCATGTTTACAGTTGTAAAGATTTTGTACTCCAATAACAAAAGGAGGAAACATCAACATCAGAAACTTAAACAAAATTAGAACAAATAATTTTAAAGTTTTATCTGTTCCACTGGGCTTAGGATGGAAAGATAAATTATACGTGACTGGCCGAAGCTTAAGCAACACAAAGACAACATGTACTAAACTCAACTATTTTATTCAAACTGACACTCAATCTATTTGCTCCCGACATTCCCTAGTGGGACCAAATATGCTTACAATCATCGTCATAAACAACATTATTGATGGTGTTATAAAGCATTCCTCTTCCTGAACGAACTTATTTCCTTTATTAATTTATTTCTAACTTTTCCAAATTACAAAATAAATAATTACAAATCAAAGTTTGTTTTGGTTACAGTCAAAGTCACTTTGTGAAAGCAAACAACTATTTTGGAGTATGTGTTGTCTATCTGCATCAAGTTTCTTCAGTACTTTCTCTTGTATATTACTTATTTGAAAATCCTAATCACTAATTGGTTTCTTTCTCAAAAGACTTTTCAAAATCTGAAAATGAAATGTTTCCGATTTCTTTGGAAATTTAGACTCAACAACTAATTTACTCAAACTGCCGCTTGACCCATTTGCTCTCAGCATTCTCCAGTGGGGCTGGAAGTGCTTGCAAATAAGAAGAGATAAAGTTATTGGCTAAAGAAAAATATTGGAACACTAAAGAAGTGATTATTTCACCAGACACCAACAATAGGTTGTATATTGTGACAAGGTAATTTCCCAATAAATAGAAAACATATTTAATTTTCATTTTTTTTGAAAATAGACTTTTCAGAAAGAAACTAGATAGTGATCATTACAAGGATTTTCAGGTAAATAATAATACAAGAGAAAATACCGAAAAAAAAAAAAACTTGAAATGGATGCACAATACATATTCCAAGATATTTGTTTTGGTGATAAATTATACAACATTGGCTGCTGAAAAGCTGAAGCAATACAAAGAAGACATAAGATGTGTTAAACTAAACAACTACAGGTATACCTCACCCTATGTCATTAATTGGTTCCAGAGGTCATGACTTAGGTTGAAAAACAACTTAAGTTGAAATGATCATACTATAAGCCACAAATAATCACTCCCCATTGCCTATTACAGTATTTATGATATGTACGTACAGTATTCTGAATAAAATAATATATTTCCACCTTGTCATCCAGCGATATAACCTTATGCTTAGCATTAGCACTTTTCTTCGGAGCCATGGGCAAAAATGTATTCTAAGTCACAACTGAAATGTAATTGAAAGAACGTCAATGGCAGAACACAGATGTAAGCAAGTCTGAATTCAAAATCAGTGCTGGAGCAGAAAACAAGTCTTGGGTGCTGCCTGTCAGCAGGAATTTGAAATAAGAACATCTGCTGAGCATACTTTATTATGCTAATTTTTTTGTTTTTAATGATTTTATGAGTATATATATTTTTAATTTATTTAAATGTGATTTTATGTGCGTTTATTGTTATTTTAGTGATTGTAGGCGTTCTGAAAGCAAAGGAAATATTTGTCGCAGATTACTATCTCGCAAATCTCAATGCACGTAACCAGTCAGAAAAATAACTCACTCTCCGACGAACGTGGTAGCCAAAATACACGAATCTTCCCCCCAATTCGAAAACACCAACTGCTTTTATCAGTCGAGCATTTCTTCCATTCATTGACAGCTGGGAGAGGACGCCCAATTTTTGAATATCAAAATACGTTTATAGCGATTCCTGCGACGGACTTGTTTTTTAATTTAAATATTTCATCTTCAGTATGTCATGCGGAATACTTGCCCCTTTTTTTTCGGTAAGTAATTTTATTTTTCACCATATTTTCCATCGTAAGATACACACGACGCGCTGTCGCTTGGTTTGATGAGGTAAGTCACCGTTTTCTTCACTATAGTGTTTTAATGCTTCTGCTATTTTTAACACCCAATGTAAACTCAAGTAAAATGACCTAAAGTGAGTCTTATCTCTCCATATTTTTTTTTTTTTTTTTTTTTTTTTTTTTTTAAGCGTATCGCCCCAAGCAAGGCTGGAAGCCACTATCACGCAAGGGGTTAAAGAAGGGTTGGAGGAAGAGCAGATAGGAGTGGTCAAGGAGAGGATGTGGAGAAAGAGAAAGACAGTGGGTCGATCAAGGCAAGGGGGTTGCAGACGATTTGGAGAGAGAGCAGATAGGAATGAAAAATGAAAGGATGTGGAGAAGGGAAGTGGATAGATCAAGGCAACTGGAGATGTCGATTGACGCATAATATTTAAGAAAAAACAACGTATCTTCAAAAATGATTTAACTCAAAATGACTGAAGCTGACGTATCACTGTATTTTATTCAGACATTCACTCAATCCATTTGCTCCTAGTGGGACCAGAACTGCTTACAAATCATCATAATCAACATTATTGATGTTGTTATAGAACATTACCTTTGAACTCATAAAGAAAGCAATTGGTCACCTAGGTTTGTTGTTTAATATTAAGTGGTTTTCATTCATTATGTGTACACTACAAACCAATTTGCTTGTAAAGAAAAAGATGACAGGTCTCTTACTTACCTTGGAAGATGCCCTTTGGATTTGGTAGGATGACTCCACCCATGTCAAATATGACAGCTTTGATTGGCTGCTTCTCTTGGCTCAGTTTCTTATTTGACAACACCAGTGCTCCAAGGTGGAACTCCCTTCTGAAGGGAACACACACATGGCGAACGGTCTGAATTAAATACCTCCAGTGACCTGTACGTAACATTATACTGGCTCTCACAGCTTATACCTCATCTAAGGGCAGCCTGAAAATGAAAAGAAAATAACTAGTGTAGATTAGCTTCTGGCATGACAGTGATATTATTAGAGATTATTATCATGCTAGGAAAGTTAGTTCACTGTGTCATGCTAGACGATTTCTCTCACCAGAATTTATCTTAGACATTTATCCATACATTGAATATTACTGTCACATCTGATCTGGTTTGGCACTTTTGCTATGTATTTAGAGATTGTTGATAAAATCCAAAGAAGAATCTGCAATGTTATCAGTACTGACTTGGCATCTTGACAGAAATCTTCCACTGCTGTAACATATCTCCCTGTGTCTTTTCTATAAATATTTTAAATGATAATCGTTCTGATGAACTTTCCTCTTAGGTACTTTGACTTTATGAATTTAAGCACAGTACTAGATTGGCAGTAAGGTCTCATCAATTCACAGTTGAAATGGCTAGATATAACCATATGCGCTATGCTAAGAGTTTTTTTCTCTTGCAGTTCTTGTTTGTGAAACTCTCCTCCAGTCTCTTGCTTTTCTGTCATTAATATTCAAAAATTTATATGCAATGTCAATCACTATCGTTTGTCTTCTCAATTTCTGTTCTTTTATTGTTCTCTCTCTCTTTAACAATCAATAAGCCCTTGCATCTTTGTAGCTTTATTGCCTTGCTTGGGATGAAATGATTAATATATGTGTGTAAAAGATTTTCAGAATTAATCTATAGAAAAAGACAATATGAATAAAGGAAAGAGAGTAAAACTGGTTTTAGCTGACGCATTGAATCTGTCATCACAACAATACAAAAAATATTTCTACATATGAAAAATTCTCTTTAAACATAAGTAAATGGTGTAATTCTTCAGTTGACCTAATGAATATACAGGGTGTCTCAAAAAAATGTACTCACACTTTGAATGACGAGAAAACCTTTATTTATGAACATAGAGTGAAATGGAATAGCTTCGAATACAGAAGAAAAATGTAATTGAAGAATCATGTCCGCAAATGTTCAAATTGATGACCAAAAATAAAAAATCAAAAAAAAAAATCATGTTAAAGACAGTTAAATTGTGACTACATTTTTTTGAGATACCCTGTATATGAGCATTTCTAAATTCTTCTAGTAACTACCAACATTTTGTTTTTTGTTTATAGATACTTTAAAATAAATTTGTTTCATTTTTTGCCTTGATAAAGTTTGCAGTGGACAAAACACATTGGCTAAAACTAGTTTTCCTCTTGAGCTTTTCCTATATATATATATATATATATATATATATATATATATATATATATATATATATATATATATATGAGATTAGACCATATTTGAAAGTTGGTTGATTTTTAGCTCTTTTAAGAGTCATACAGAGCATATCTTCAATTGTTTGTACTGATAAAATTTTATCACTTTATAACCTTTTGTGGGAGCAAAGTTATTGAGTCTTACACCTGTAATCACCACTGGTGGTTTGTTCAGTCTCAACAGATTACTAATTGTTTGACTGTTTAGTTTTTTGGACACCACCATATGTGGCATAATGTAAAGGATTCTTTGACCTCCTGTTAAATTTCAGCTAATAACTACATGTCAGACAATGGATAAATCTGTCTTTTTATTGCCTCTGAAAATATGTGAAAAACTCATGATCAACAGAGAATATAATTGAGAAGACAGTGCATGTGCCCTATGACTAACTCATGCTACTTAAGACAAAAATATGTAACAAGAAACATGGCATCACTTTGGACATTGAAATTATATTTTATAATTATTATTTTTTATAATTTTGAAAAACTCATGATGAACAGATAATACAACTGAGAATCCACAGGATGTGCCCCAATAACTCACTGTAAGATAAAACTACATAATAAGCAAGCAGGTCATTTACAGTTTACAACAACTAGGCCATTCTAGTAAGACATACATTTTTGTATACTATCTACCAAAATATTTGATAACAAATATAGGTTTGTTTGTCATCCCATTTGGCAAGAGGCATAAGCACACCTGTAGTTATTTAATACTGCTAATTTTAGTCAGTTAACAGTGATTAGTATATAACCACTAATCATCTTAAATTAGAACACCTGAAAGTCAATACAATAAAATTAACACAAAGAAATTTCATTAGAAAGGTACCGGGTTGATTTGAAAATTTTAGTATTAAGTTGAAACTAATTTGATTTCAGAAATTCCCAAGAAGAATTAAGATTTTCAGTTCATGCTTCATTCTGGTGTACTTATATAAAAGGTGAGGTAAGAAATTCTTTCCACCCTGATTAGAGGACTTCTGCAAGAATCTATGTCAAGCTGATAGGCTGGCAAGTACAAAAAACAAAAGACGCATTTCACCAGAGAAGCATATGCTTTCTTTGCCTTCCTAATTTTAAAATGGAAGAAAACTGTGTGTGGCAAAAATGCCTTGGTATCTCCGAGGATAAGTGGGTATCATAAATCAAATTAATTACCCTAGCTTATCACTTTTTAAAGTCCAGACTTGGAAACTGCTTGTGTGTTTGTTTTATCTATATTTGTATTGTTTGGTATTGTAAAATAAAAAAAATAAAGAAAACGGATTTAAAATCTTACAATCCCAACTGGTTCCAATACAGATACAGAGAAAACAAGCACATGGGTGGATAAATGCTCTCCGTGTCTGGACTTTGTCCCAGAACAGTGATTCGAAAAGGGGAGAAATTTTAAATCTATGTGGATAAATTTTGATTTTAGAAAAAAAAAGACATGAAATAAAAGTCTAGAAATGGGCCAATAAGCAGGAAAAAATCAGAGAGAAATTAAATATTTTCTTTTAATATTTTTATATAACAAAATAAAAGTCATATTTAACAAACTAAATATTGCCAGAAAGAGTCTATCATAGAAAAGGATTTTTAGGAGGAAAAAAATGCATTTTTAGGAGAAAAAAATGTTTTAAGAGAAAAAAAAAAAGCATTGAAAAATAGGAAAAAAGTGACATTGTTAATAGTCTGTAAGTAATTGCAAGAATTAATGTGATTTGTCTATATTTCTGAGATGAGGTATTGTAATTATTTACATTGTTCGGACTGTTGTCCTCATCTTTATTGCCATATTCATGACGTTTTGGCCAATATACACTCTGGCCTTCTTCAGGTAATTAGACTTCCAAACTGAACCTTTCATTGCTGAGTGTTTGGATGTCGATCTGAGGACAGTGCAGAGGATTCAGAAAGAGTTAGATGAGTCTAATGGTGATTATGAAGGTATGGCAGCTCAGAAAATTCACTCTGATTGTTCTAATAAGAAAAGAACTCTCAAATTTATTGGTGAGGGCACTCAACACAGAGGCCTACATCAAGTGCCTTGAGAAGATAGTGCTGCCCTTGGTCAAGATGGTGGCTGCTGGAAGACCCTATGTCTGGCAACAGGACTCTGCATCATGCCACACAAAGAGAAGAACCCAGTCATGGGTGTCAGATAATTTTTGTGACCATGTCACTCCTTACATCTGCCCACCTAATTCCCAAGACTGCAACCCCCTTTGTTATCATGTGTGGGGTACAGTTGAGTGAAAGACCAACAAAACTCCTTGTCACACCAAAGATGAACCAAAAGCAAAGATCCCCCAACTTAAACAAGGAGATTGTGCAGAAGAGTTGCAGGACATTCTGAAGTCATCTGTAGGTCGTGGTTGAAGCCAATGGCAATTTTATTGAATATATTTACTCTTTAGTATTTCTAGATATTTTTGTGCAGTTTTGGTAAATATATTTATTAAAATGAGATGTCAGTGTTCTTTTCATTTTTGTATAACTTAGAAGACAATTTATCCACCACACCCTGTATGTATACAATTTTTAAATATTAAGAGTGGGCTATCACAAATTCTTCTTTGAGGAGGAACAGAATGTTCTCTCCATATTGTCTAGATATGTCTCTGGGATTAATATTTTTTTTATGAGTTTTCTCGTTGATAGGTAAGTATTAAATTATTACTTTCAAATTCATAGTTTCTCTGTTCACAAAAACTAAATGGGACCTTGAAGTTTTGGGTTGTCTTCCTATATAGGCTTTTAGTAAATACCGTGTCACTCTATATGTAATCATTAGTGTTAATGAAAGGTTTTGTCTCATAAATCCTACTTTTTATATCAAAGATTATGATTTTTATTTGCATATATATGTGTGTGTGTGTGTTGATATTAATATTCCTATAGTAAAAATCATTCGCAATGCATTCCTATAGTAAAAATCATTTGCAATGCAATCCTAAAGTAAAAATCATTGGCAATGCATTCCTATACTAAAACCTTTTGCAATGCATTCCTATAGTAAAAATCATTAGCAATGCATTCCTATAGTAAAAATCATTGGCAATGCAATCCTAAAGTAAAAATCTTTTGCAATGCATTCCTATAGTAAAAATCATTGGCAATGCAATCCTAAAGTAAAAATCTTTTGCAATGCATTCCTATAGTAAAAATCTTTTGCAATACATTCCTATAGTAAAAATCATTGGCAATGCAATCCTAAAGTAAAAATCATTGGCAATGCAATCCTAAAGTAAAAATCATTGGCAATGCATTCCTATAGTAAAAATCATTGGCAATGCATTCCTATACTAAAACCTTTTGCAATGCATTCCTATAGTAAAAATCATTTGCAATGCAATCCTAAACTAAAAATCTTTTGCAATACATTCCTATAGTAAAAATCTTTTGCAATACATTCCTATAGTAAAAATCATTTGCAATGCATTCCTATAGTAAAAATCATTTGCAATGCATTCCTATAGTAAAAATCATTGGCAATGCAATCCTAAAGTAAAAATCATTTGCAATGCATTCCTATAGTAAAAATCATTTGCAATGCATTCCTATAGTAAAAATCATTTGCAATGCATTCCTATAGTAAATGACAGCTATATTTATTGTAACTATATATACAAGAAATAACATAATGGCTAATCTGAAAATGGAGCTGGTTGAAGATATTTTTATGTTCTTAAAGCTGATAAGCAAGCAATTGCCAAGAATGTCCACTGTTAAATAGGCTCATGTAAGTCATGAATAACCAGGAAGCCATAATAACAAAGAGAAAGGTCAACAGAGGAAAAATTCACAACAGAATGGTACATCATATTGATATATATATATATATATATGTATATGTATGTATGTATGTACAAGATACAATATACAAGAAATTTCATAGAAATTGTGTGTCCTCCGACAGGAATCAAACCTGTATCCTATATGGAGCCATCATATAGCCTGATGTGCTATATCATTTAGCTACAGAGGAAGTGTCTGGTTAGCAAGGTCAAATTACTGTTTTAAACTAAAATTTCCGATGATTTCTTTTGAACGTTCATATCTGCTTGAAGCGTATCTTAACGTAAACAAATGATATCATATTGACCTTGCTAACCCAGACACTTCCTCTGTAGCTAAATGGTATAGCACGTCAGGCTATATGATCATTCCATGTAGGATACAGGTTCGATTCCTGTTGGAGGACATATTTTCTATGACAATTTCTCGGACATTCAGGCTGGTAAATGTAGTTAATACTGTTTATTATAAACAGAGCATTTACTTAAATATTTGTATCTATAAAAATAACGTATAAACAGAAAATTTATATATATATATATATATATATATATATATATTATGTGTGTGTATTTTCATCATTTGTATATGCTATGTCCTTTCAGAATATGGCTGATCATGGCTCTCCACAACTTTCTTTGCTTTCTGGTTTGTTCCTTTACTATTGATCACAGTCTCACCCATTTATACACTCATGAGGTAGGATTTCACCTACTCCTGTAGACTTTGGTAGGTCTTGTGAACATCAAATTCTCCTAGCCTTCTTTCTTCATTATGTGTCCCATACAGGTTCCATTAAACATCAATAAAAGCTCTTTGTTAAGCTTGTGTAAGTATCATCCAAATTCAGTACTTACAGATTTTAGGAATTATTGTAAAAAAAAAAAAAAAAAAAACACCATTTGTTGTTAAAAATACACTTTCAGTTTTAAATTTATTTCATGTGTCATGTTATGCATTAGTTTGTGATATATCTTTTTCATTTTTAAGTTATTAAACAAAGAAGAGAGTGCTGAACCTCAATGTAATATCTAATCTGGTGGTAAATGCAAGGCAATTTTACAAATGAAGAGGAAACTTGAAAGAACAAAGAGGTTTCTATACCTCGGTATATCAATAGATCTGTGGCCTAATAGAAAAAAGTATGTTTTACATATTGTTTCAATGCACTTAATTCACTCATAAGTATTAGACACATAGAACAGTGGAAATTTCCAGTAAAGATGCAGGTAATGACTGTGTGAAGCTACAGACTTTTTGATTTACCCCTATATATATATATATATATATATATATATATATATATATATATATATGCACACATAATATTTAATTACACATTCACTATATGGTACAATATTTCTCTATATACACACACACACACACACACACTATATTTTATGAAATGCATTATTTTACTATTGAAACACACATGCACTATATTGTACTATGTGTATCCCAATTACAGATTTTCTGTTTTCAAAAATAGATTCATGTCCTCAAGATAAAAGAGTTAACTAAACTGGAAAGGCCATAACAGCTGATATACAAAGTAGTTAATTTCTAGTTGTAGTGTCATGAAGAGAAAATGTAATCATAAATGTCTATCTGAGCAAAGTTGGCAACAAGTGAAAAAGGAAATTAATATAACTATGGGAAGTGATATTCAGTTATGCAGTGAGAAAGGAAGAAAGAAGAAAGAAGGAAAAGAAAGAAGGAAAAGAAAGAAGAAAGAAAGAAGAAAGAAGGAAGAAAGAAGAAAGAAGGAAGAAAGAAGAAAGAAGAAAGAAGGAAGAAAGAAGAAAGAAAAGAAAGAAGAAGGAAAAGAAAGAAGAAGGAAAAGAAAGAAGAAGGAAAAGAAAGAAGAAGGAAAAGAAAGAAAAGAAAGAAGAAAGAAAAGAAAGAAGAAAGAAAAGAAAGAAGAAAGAAAAGAAAGAAGAAAGAAAAGAAAGAAGAAAGAAAAGAAAGAAGAAAGAAATGAAAGAAGAAAGAAAGAAATGAAAGAAGAAATGAAAGAAATGAAAGAAGAAAGGAAAGAAAGGGAGAAGGAAAGGAAAGAAATTTGACAATATGGATTTTTCCCTTCTACAGGTGAAAAAGGTGAAAGGTCTTAAACACCTGCTGAATTTATAAAAAAAAAAAAAAAAAATCAAAATGAATTCTAAAATTAGATGTCTATTATTTTCATTTTTTTTTTTTCTTTGCATAATTTAGACGAAAATTTATCCATCGCACCCTGTATATATGTATAAATTGTCTGACAGCCATCACTGGGTTCTCCTACTTGTGTGGCATGATGCAGAGTGCTATCGCCAGACATATGCTCTTCCAGCAGTCACCCTCTTGACCCAGGGCAGCACTACCTCCTCAAGGCACTAGATGTAGACCTTACTGCTGAAGCTGAGGCCAGGTGGGGAGATGAATAGAAGCATAATGTCACCATCACTAGTGATCACTCCAAACACCTTGATAATCACCATTAGACTTATCCAATTCTTTCTGAATTTGCTGCACTGTCCTCAGATTGACACCCAAATCATTCTGAAATGTTCATATTGGCACTTCCAGCATAAATGCCAAGCAGTTCAGCATGCTATTTCCAAATTTCTGGCAGGGTAAATTGCATTATGGTGCTCATTTTCTCACAGACAGTGCCCAACTGACCTACCCTATGATACTCTGCAGTCGACAAAATAATAAATAAACGTGCATATGCAAAATGAAAAATATAAAATGGTGACAATTTACCCATCGCACCCTATACATAAATACATACATGCACACACAAATAAAAAAATATAGATTTCTGCCTCATCATTTGGTACAAGTGTAACAGGGCACTGACCCCGTTTAAACATTTACTTGCATGAAAATACAGGATGGTGATTTAAAAAGAAACGTTAAACGTTTTCAAATAATAAAAATGAATTTAATAACATTTCCAAGGATAATTGAACCCAGAATTAAGTAGCCAAGATTCAGTAAAACTGAGCAAAATCAAAGGTGCCAATCCTATCCACTTCCTCTCAATGAGATAGAGACAGGGTTAGTATATTGTCCAAATTTCTTCAGTCCTGAGAAATTAAATTCAAAGGTTTGTTTACATTATGCTTTCTGTCCAAAATCTAGACAAAGAAAAATTTTGTTAATTCCAAGCTGGGGATTTGTTTATGTTGATCACCCAAGAACACAATTATCTTTACAGAAAGATATCTTGGGAGATTCTAAACAAAGAGAGTACCATATAGTTAATTGGCAAGATCTCCTAAGATTAAGATAGAGTGGAGAGAACAGAGTGGAGAAATTATATATATAAATGTCAAATTGGATGGAGAGGTAATCTATATAAGCAAGAGCTCCCCAGACACAAAGAATGTCAGGGAATCAGGCCCAACAAGAAAGGTTGTCAGAGATTTGTTCCAGTTGCATTTCCTTTCATCAGGGTGAAAACAAATACACACAGACAGAGAGAAGTCAGCTCAGAGCAACCTGGGATTGCTCTTAAGACAGTCGTTGCTAAGAGCACACCTACAATTACCGTGACTGTTATGAAAACATAGACACATGCATGACAGAAGAATTGAGGGAGAGCCAACTATCTGGTTATTACTTTAGCATTTGCAACTAGATTTCCCAAATCTTCACCCTGCAGGAGAAGCCTTGATCTTGCAGTAGATAATAGAGACATTTTATTCAACCAGTTTTCAATAAACCTGTTGTTTGAGTTATCAACAGTGTTGTGCATTATCTGTTTATATTTCTGAGATGAAGTATTGTAATTATTTACATTATTTGGACTGTTGTCTTCATCTTTATTGCCATATTCATGATGTTTTGGCTGTTGTACACTCTTGCCTACTTCAGATGATTGGAATTTTGAACTGAACCCTTTTATTTTGTCTACAAATATATATTGATATACATTTCCTATTTGTTCTTTATTTTATCATCCTGTTGGATTCTGATCCATATTTGATCTGCATTTGGTCATTAACTAATACATTAGTGGTTAATATACGGCTATATATATATATATATATATATATATATATAATTCTGAGAGGATAGAATCCAGGTAGAACTCAATGTCCAGGACAGAGTAAGAATATAATAAAAAGGTTTAAACACTAATATTCCATGGTTATAATTTATTACATTGGAATTGTAATTACGATCCAATTCATCAGACCTACAAATTCAATAAGAAATCAGAAAAAATAACTCTGGGAATAAAAAAATAAAATTTAGTGATAGTGTATGTATGAGAGTGGGGGACGAATGTGAGAGTTAAAAGAAAGTTCTAGAGAGGGGTAACAGATGAGAGAAGAACAGGAAGACTTAAAAGTGAAGGTGGGGATTAAAGTTAAATAGAGAGAAATTTCAAAGAGAAGTCAGAAGACAGTTTAAATGAGTGAGATACAGATAAATTTGAATTATTTTCCGATGCATAATTCACTTATGCTGACCTAAATTAATTTAAAAACAGACACCGGAAATAGGTTTAAACATTTGTGGTGACACTATGCACAATAATCTATATATATTTATATATATATATATATATATATATATATGCACAGACATTCTGTATTTGAAATAGACGCACCATTTTTATTTGTGAAACACCATTCAAAAAATATTAGTAAAAGGAAAATGCATTCCCCAGTAGGGATCAGACCTGTGTCTCCCTATATCAGGAAAATAGAAAATAAAACCTTGCTTCCTGCAACATTCAATATGGCTGAGTGGTAAAGTACTCTGGATCAGTGATTTCTCCTACATAGGGAGGCACAGGTTCAATCCCTTCCAGGAAATGAATTTTCCTTTAATAAAATTTCTGGAATGTGCAAGCAGAGATATGTAATACAAACAGTTAAATAAATAAAAATGGGTCATCTACTTCAAATACAAAGTGTCCACTATAATAATATTTGAAGTAATAAAAAATGTTGGGTTAAAATTAAATCCATTAATTCTTAGCCATTTTATATTATATATAATATAAAATACCTGGCTACTCTCAATTTTCAAGCACACCCATCTGCTAGCTTATCCCTATCACAAACACCTGCTCAGGTACATTTGTTTTTGTTCAATACCCACAGAGCCCACCTTTACCTACTGAGTAAATCTTAGTTACAATTCCTAGGAGAGAGCTCATAATCTGTCATGATCAACAGCCCAAACAATGCCAGTACACTTAAACCTTTGGTCACAATGACTTGTGACTGTATGAGCATAGCCATATGTTATTGCGGCTGAGTGGTTAGAATGTTTGCTTTCTAACTATGAGACTTGAGTTCAAATCTCACCATTTGTTAGAAAGTTGATTTCTTGATGTTATCGTTCTGAGGAGGCAATCCAAACGTGCGTCACCTTTTGGAAAGTACCTTCAAAATCGAAAGAAGAATCCACAATATTATTGGTCCTGATCTGAACTCTTGGTTTTAGTCACTTCCCCCTACCATAAAGTTGACCACCTGCCCCTATATATATGTTAATTGTTCAGATGAATTCTTCACCATAGCATCAAGACATTTTTTTAAAAATTTTAAGCACATTACTAGACTGGCGATGAGATTACAATTTACAGTTGAGTTGGCCAGATATAACTGCAAGTTCTATGCTAACAGTTTCTTTTCTCACACTTCTCACTTGTGGAACTCTATTCAAGCTCCATGCTTTCCAGTCAACTTTAATCTCCAAAAATGTCAATTGCTATCTACTATCCTCCTGATTACTCTTCTTTTGTTCTCGGTCCTTTGTAATGTTTCTGTTTTTTAATTCTTCCACACCCAATAACCCCTGGTGTCTTAGTGGCTTTATTGCCTTGTTTGGGATGAACATGATTAAAAGAAATATAGTTTTTATGAGTGGTCTGGTCTGGTCTGGTCTGGTTCAGTGGTTCCCAACCTTTTTTTTAGCTCATTACCCACTTTGAATCCAGAATTTTTCTGTGACCCATGCAATTCTTATAGTGTAAAAAAATATTCCCATTTTATATAGAATATATCCAGTAGAGATATATAACTATGTGTGTGTCCAATAGACAATTTCACAAGTATCTAAAATATTTTGCATCTTCAATGAAACAACTATTTAGTATCAATACTTATTTTGACAATTTTTCCAAAATATGGCACAAAACAAAAACTTTCACAAGTAAAAACAATTAAGACTTAAATTATAAAAGTTTTGAGATTTTCCATGTCCCATTTTGGACATAAGTCTATAGTAGTCCCCCCCCCCCCCGTCGCTTCTTGTTTGATTACTAAATTCAGTGCTGCCCTCTGAAAGCTGACAGTCGCATTCACAAAGCTAAATAGAACCTTCAAAGTCTATGTAAAGATGAGTAAAGAAGAGAAAAGAGAAACAGCTGCTTGATGGCGAGGGAAGCAAGCAGCCGGCCTGTGATTATTGTAGTAAGTTAATATGACAAGCACATCCGCTATTGTAGCACTCTAGACTGCTTACAAATAGACATTAACAGCAAGAGAACAGTTACCCAGATAATTACCATTAGCAAACGACCTTGAAAGCGGGTAAATGATGTTGCAATGTGAAGGACAAACAATTTGCTACACAAGAGGATTTTTAAACGCAGTCTATATCAGCATCTGAATTCGATGGAGCAGTAGTCGTAACAGCGAAATTTACTAGTCGCAACATTCTTCTTAACGTATATATATATATATATATATATATATATATATATATATATATATACACACACACACACACACACACACGTTAAGAAGAATGTTGCAAATATGAGAGAGATATGTAAGAAAGAACAGACATTAAAAACAGAAAAACGCGGCAAGTTCGTAATTATTTTTCTTAAAAATAAAATAAAAAGGACTGTAAGCACATAGATAAACTACTAAACATTTGAAATAATTTAGTTAACTACCTCCAAACGGCAAAACCAAACATTTTTTTAAAAAGTGCATAAGACCCCAGACTTTATAAAAACAAAGTTTTATCGTCAAAATGTTTGTTATTAAGAGGAAAGAGCAAATTTTTTTTGTTATTTTATTACTAGCACGTTCGAAATTTGAGTAAAAAAAATTTGTTTTTCTTGCATCAGCAGGTGGGCCAAAGTAAAGATAAAGTCCGGAAAATTTTAGCGTCTTTTTGCCGTTAAAAATCACATTTTTTTTTAATTCTTGCTAAAAATATTATCCTACACCAAGTAACCCACACTTAATTCCAGTTTTTTTTCTTTTTACTGTACTATACACCTGTACTACCTTTCCTCAAGAAGATAATTTCCTTTGGTGTTGTAGCCATATAGTTGGTTGAATTTTTTTTTTTAAATCCACTTTTAACACCAGCTCTGTCGACACATTTAGAATCAATATTATACTATCTGCAGAAAGTGAAGACACCTTCAACATTACGAAAAGGTGCTTCCTTCCGAGTGGATACTTGAAGAGTCGGATATATTTTTGAATTTTGACTTTTCTTGGGTAAAAACCAGCCTTTTGTCTGCCTATGTAATTCATCGTGATTTTTGTCCTGTAAGACTTCTATTCAACATTGTCATTAACCTATTTAATGTCCACCCTAAAATCATATATTAATCATAAAAATTAAAATAACAATTCAGTTATTTACACTACAAAAAAAAAAACAAAAAAAACCCCTAATCCATTAAAGCCCACAGTCCCAAAAATGGGGCGGTGGACATTAACGAATTAACAATAAGGCTTGACACGTCATTAAAATCAGCCAATAATTCCACTAAAATGAGCTCAGCAAATATAAAAACAGAAAGGGGTGTAAAACAAGGATGTGTCTTCTCCCCAGATTTATTCAACCTGTACAGCGAGGCAATTCTGAGAGAATTAGAAGTCCTAGCAGGATTCATTATTGGCTGCCACAATCTTAATATAAGATATACAGAAGAGACAGCGTTGATAGTAGAAACGGAAAAGAAACTACAAAACCTCCTACAGAAAGTAGCGAAAGAAAGCGAGAAGAAAGGACTAAGTATAAATTACATGAAGACAGAATGCATGGTTATCGGCAAATGGACGAGCACAAAATGCAAATTAAGGTCGGGGATACTAAAATCAAGCGGGTACAGAAATTTAAATATCTGGTAAGTATTTTAACAGAGGAGGGAAAGTGAGACACCGAGATCCGAAGACGTATTGGGATGGCCAAAGAAGCATTCCAAAAACTAAGCAGAGTATTAAGAGATAGAAAAAATTTCGTTGGAAACAAAGAAACGAGTAATGAACTGTTACGTAATATCTTATCCTTCTGTATGGCAGCGAATACCAGATAAAGAAAAGACTTGAAGCAACAGAAAGATGCCGAGGTACCATGGGCCGAACATGTGAGCAACAGCGAGGTTTTGGAGAAAATGGAAATATGCACAAAATATCGGAATACATCAGTTATTGATGCTTTATTATTCACAACTATTATCCTTTATAGAGTCTCGATTATTATGTAAATGTATTTGCATATCCAACGATTCCCAGGAGCATCCTTATGACCCACATTTGAGTCACGACGTTTGGTGTGGAAACTACTGTACTAAAGGAAGCTTAAATACCTACACAGTTTTACCACCAGATGAATTGTACAGTGAAAAAAAGGGACTCAAAGTTTTTGGAAAAAATCTTTTTTTTTCTTAATATTTTAGATAAAAATAGAGTTTAAAAATTTGTGTATAAGTAAGGGAAATGATACAGTCTGCAATTTTACAAAAAGAATTAAGAAACAAACCTAAAGCTTGTTATTTTCTTGTTTTTAAGGTAAATATGTTGTGTGCAAAAAAAGTGACTCACTTTTTATACTGTATTAATTATGTACAAAGTTAATCTAATATTTTCTTAAAAAATAAAATTTAGTAAAATAAAAACCCAAAAGAAGAATTTCATTAATAATTTATGCTCCCACCTTTGTTTTTCAGAACTTTCTGGATTCAATCCAACATACTCTTAATGATATTTTTGCAGATGTCATCTAGCAAACTGTTCCACGCCACAATAAAATTTCAATCAAAGCTTCTTTGTTTTGAATGATTTTCTTCGAAAGTCTCAATTTGATTACACTTCATAAATTCTCGATTCGGTTTAGGTCAGGAGACTGCTGTGGCCATACCATAACATTGACATTTTTTTTTTTCGGAAAAGTAATTTTTCATCTACTTTGAAGTGTGGCAAGGAGCATTGTCTTGCATACAAATGAGATTTGATTGATCAGTTTCGAGTTTTTCGGCAGATGACGTATGCAATATTTTTTAGTATTGAGTGCTGCTCAGCGTTTTGTCTACTGGTTTGAAAAATCCAGTCCCATTGAATGTGAAGCAACCCCGCCGAACCATAAAATTGATAGGAAGCTTCACAGTATTAAGTTAACTGTTATTTTCAAAGGGTTTCTTCGCTCCGCTGTCTGATTTTCGTTTCTTTTTTGTCTTTTGAAAACATTTCAAAATTTGTCTCGTCGGAGAAAAGAATATTTTTTCCAATCAGAATAAGTGAAGGACTTCTAAGTGTTTGCCCACGCTAAACTTTTAGCCTTATGGGTTTTATTTAGCGGTGGCTTAAAAACTATTGAATAGGCTTTGTAGTATTCGTTCAAGAGCCATCTGCGTACAGTAGAGGAGTTCACACTTACTTCGAGATCATTTTTCAAGGTAGCAGCAATTTCTGTACTGGTAACTGACAGGTTGATTTTGTGCCCGATTCTCGCATCGATCTGGTGTTTTCTATCCGTTTTCTACCTTGAAAAATGTTTCAGTGGAATTGAAGCTTCTCAAAACCCTCGAGACAGTTGATTGAGAAGTGTTGAGACTATTTGCAATTTCTCGAGTCGATTTACTAGCTTTTGATAGGGCAACTATTGCTACTTTAACAGATCGCAGTGTGCTTATAGCTTTTCATAACAAATCACTAATTAATTATATTTTTGGTTTCTTTTATATACTTTAAAATAATTCTACAATTTTAAGAATATTCTGGAATAAAATTACAAGGTGTTTTAAAATAACATTTTTAATGATTTACTTTTTTGCACAGTAGAAAACTTGTAGCCGACCGTGGGAGTGAAGATGTGAAGAGATATCAAAATGTTAAACTTTCCTGCTGGCGGGTCCAGCTACATGAGAATGTCGGACTTTAATTAAGTCCAAAGAAGACAAAGAAAACAAACAAGACCGATATACATGGGTAAACAAATATATATTAATAACAAAACAAGTTAAACAAAGACATGGACTGTTACATAGAGTTTGTATGGAGAAATTATGCGTGTGTTGTAAGTGTTCGTACGTACGTGTATTGTTCTTAGCGCGTTCCCAGAATTTGGGAAACGCTGTATCTGTGAGAGGTCCCATATTGGTGTAAGTGGAAAAAGAAAGATTTTACCTTGTCTCCGCGCGAGGTAACGGCCCAAGGCCTAAGTCGAGGGAGAAGGGTCAGCCAGTATTTATAGCCAGGGGAGAGACCCCTGTTGAAGGATTAAAGAACTGAGGAGGAGCTAACTGCGACAAACTTGTTAAATACTCATAAATGGTCAATTTTTATGTTTTTTTTTTCAAAAAAAAAAAGAAAAAAAGTTCCGAATTATTTTTAATTTTACTAATAATATATATATTTTTAATTGAAAAATAAAAAGTTTTATTTGTAATTAAAGTTAAAAATAATTGAAAAAATTATTGCTGACAATTATTTGCACAGCACAGTATATTCCATTACATTCAAGCATAAAAATATTTGTCAAGTCTAGATATTTAATCGGATTAAATTTTTTAAAGTTCACATTAATTTGGTTTTTAACGAAAATCAATGAAGATAGCATTTAGTCTTGGAATTTTGAAGTCAATAACCAGAAATGAAATCGTGTGTCAGGAAAGATTATTATTCAGGTACAAACCCAACCAAGGTACACCTATAGACCCAAGTACAAACTCGGTCAAGACATTAAGCAAACCCGGTCAACGCTTACCTATAGACCCAAGTACAAACCCGACTATCTCTTACATATAGATCTAAGTATAAACCCAATTAACTCTTACCTATAGACTCAAGTATAAATACGAGTAATATTTGCCTATAGACTCAAGTACAAACATGATCAATATTTATCTCTAGACTCAAATATCTAATTAAATAATCCCACAACGGTGAATACATAAAAAAATAAAAACTTTTTGCGAGTTCTTCAGTTCAATCCTTGTTGAGCGCTATTATCATGGCGCTGTACCAAACTACACTAAATTTAGCTGATTCTTTATGTGCATGCCAAATCAAAAATGTTTTGAATCTATGCGCAAAGAGAGACAATCAGATATCATTGAAAATAAGGTGAAGGACAAACTAAAGGTGAAGGTCAGCTTCTAAGCTCAAGCAAGTCAG
Source organism: Acanthosepion esculentum (assembly GCA_964036315.1). NCBI lineage: Eukaryota > Metazoa > Mollusca > Cephalopoda > Sepiida > Sepiidae > Acanthosepion > Acanthosepion esculentum. The sequence goes on from OZ038478.1 coordinate 18,144,922, forward strand.
CTGATTTTGAGATACTGCAACAAGTAAAAATTGCAAGTGTTTTTTTTAATTTGCGAGTGAGAGAAAGTTAGGGAAGGTGCCAAATCTGCTGTTCTTGTTGTCATGACAGCGGAAAAGTCAGAGAAATTACGTATTATTAACTAAGAACATATCACGAGAGGGAGCTAAAAAGTTTCCAACTCGGAGGCACTTCCTCCCACCTGCCCTCCAAAAAAACAATGTTTATGTTTTTTGTTTTTTTAGAGGTGTATTGGTGGTCAGTGTGAGAACTTTTCAGCATCTTTCATAACTGACTCTTCCATCTTCCCACACAGGTTAATGGAGGAGGATATTAAAATGAAAAAATAAAAAAAATAATAAAAAATATTGCTATAATGAGCGAACACATTAACAAAGAAACAAGCAACAAAACGGACGGACGGACGAACAAGCAACAAAACGGACGAACCAACAAGCAACAAAACGGACGAACGAACGGACAAGCAACAAAACGGACGAACCAACGAACAAGCAAGCAACAAAACGAACGAACGAACGAACAAGCAAGCAACAAAACGGACGAACGATCAAGCAACAAAACGGACGAACGATCAAGCAACAAAACGGACGAACGATCAAGCAACAAAACGGACGAACGATCAAGCAACAAAACGGACGAACGATCAAGCAACAAAACGGACGAACGATCAAGCAACAAAACGGACGAACGTACGAACATATGGATTCTGGGAGCTTTTATGCTACAACAAAGCCACAAAAAACTTAAACGTAGAATGGAGACAGTCTTATTTATTCTATCTCACTAACATTTCAGTAAAGATCGTATAAAAGTTTATAAACATGTGGGTTATATACAGCTGAAACATATTTTGGATTGTAAGAATACATTTTGCAAGTGAATGTTGTTTTAACAAGTCTTACTATTAAAACCATAGCTGGGGGAAATGGATTTTTTTAAAATTTCAAATGAATTTACGACCTGAACACATTCTTTAATTCGGCAAGCACCCATGTACTCTGTCTTCAAGCGAAGCTAAATGATCAAAGATTGAAGAGTTAATTAAAAAATTCAGTCGTAAATTGTGAAAAACATTTGAAATGTTTCCATTTTCACTTTCAGTATTTTGTCCATCTTTACGCAGATTTTATCTACAGACTTTAAAAATATTTTATCCCTTCATCATCGGTCCTATGACAGGGTGTGGTTGTAGGGTCGCTGTGCAGCTGAGCTCCTGAACACTTCCCTCCACATATCTAGGTTGAAAGCCGGAGAGGTATTCATTCATGCGTAGCGTGTTTTGGGCAAGTAGATCTGGCGGAGCCCATCCCTCTCCAGGTCAAACCACAACTGATATCCTCCAACTTGAAGGTTCGACTGTTACGACCAATTCACATTTCTAGGAAGAGACCCCTACGCCCAATAATGTGTCATCACCGAACGGGCTGCATACATAGTTATGGAATTCACTCTACCCCATTGTGCGAGATGACCGTTGAACCCTACAAGAAGGTCACACCCATACTTTGACAGGTCTTGCTTTAACTCCTGCTAGCTACTGTCCTCACTAGAAAATCCAGTTTTAGTCGCTGATGACCCGATCACGTGGTAAGTAGTTCTGGGTTACTGTTACCCGATCACGTGGTAAGTAGTTCTGGGTTACTGTTACCCGATCACGTGGTAAGTAGTTCTGGGTTACTGTTACCCGATCACGTGGTAAGTAGTTCTGGTTACTGTATCAGAGTAGACACCAGGTTCGATCTTAGGGTACAACCTCATCCTGTCATACACTTGTGGCTTAAAAATAACAATTCGGCCAGATCTTTACTACGAATTAAAACCATGATAATTAGTATCAGTAAGCATATTTTCTTCTCGGGTTTTAATCTACCGCTATAGATGAACGAAGCCGAGATGAAGTGTAGGCGTGGTGGGAGTGAACAGTATAAAAGGCGGATAGTGACCACTGTCTTATAGTGATCATCGTTTTTTTTTCTTGTCATTTTTGTCTAAAAAATAAATTATCTTCATTCACTCATTTTGTCCAAGTCGCTTGCCATGAGACTTGTGAAGTCCACTTCATCTAGCTGATAACAATCAGGAAGAAAATTTTCTGAAACCATTTTTATGACAGGTCAGCTGTTTTTCATTTAACAAAATATCAGCTGGCACCGACATCGCTATTAACAACCTGATGTTCTGGAAATTTAACTAATTTTTTTCTACGTATTTACAAAAATCGGCACATTTATACACAAAAAAATTCAAAATTCTTTTAAAAATACTGGTGGTTGCTGAACTGTCGTAAGCTTTTCCATTTATGATTAGTAAATATAGTTTTTATTTAATAGCAGTATCACCTAACAGGTACAAATTGATACGGAATTTTAAAAGATTTAAAACTTTATAAATTATTCTAATTAAAAAGAAAACAATTGTAAAAAATGTTTAAGACAATAGTTCATAATACATATTCAAAGTAGGAGGTAACAGATGTAAAAAAACAAAAACGAAAAAACAAACAAACAAAAAAATTTAATTTTTTTACCCATATTTTCTAAAAAAAAAAAAAAAATAAATAAATACTATTGGAAAGTTTACGAATCCATCTCTTCTCTCATTAGGGTGGAATAGCAGAAGCAAGTGGGATCTCTCGCTTTGTTAACTAGTCTAGAAGAAGGACAATGCTGAATTCAAAACCGGTTTGACGTGGGAATAGCAACTCCAACCTGTAAAGTCCTACTTGCTACAAAAACCACAGTAGCAGCGACTAGCATCCACAACGGAGTTGACAGGGTTATACACAGACACACACATATATATGCGCGCAAGCTAAAATCAAGTGGCATTTAAGCTAGCTCCTGTGGAGGGCTCTTCATCACAATAGGTGGGGAGGAGTAGATGCGAGAGGATACAATAAACTACAGAAGAACTCAAAATTGATCGCTGCATTTAAGTATTGCATTAATATTTAAGCTTTTAAGAGTTCAACGATAATTTTTCTGCCACCACTTAATTTAAAGACAATTTGATGTATGTAGGTCCTTACTTTCTATACAAGCAATTATTTTTATTTCATGGGTGACTTTTGCTGGATTTCGCAAGTAATTTTGATGATTCTCACATTTATTTTCAAGATATAAAAACTGTGGTCGTACAAAAAAATTAATCACAAAACCCCCCCCCCCAAAAACAAACAAAAAAAAATCGCCGACAACAATCGCATTTATGAAATTTGGGAAGCCAAAATTTAAGGATTTCGCTCATAGAGTCGGCCTGATTCTAAAATGGTATAATATGTTGGGCTACGGCCTCTAGGAGTAATGTTGAAAAGTGTGATACAGTGACACACTGACATTCGAATTTATTATATAGGTATAGGCAGCATATCTTCATTCAAACGTGTTTCATTGAATAACACAGACATATTGAGCCTACTTATTTTTATACTGACCCTTTCTAGTTGTCTAATAAGTTTCAAGAAAGACAAACATGCTATTGTAACTGAGATAAAAATCACTATGACAACGGAACGCAGATTTTATCGCAGTTACAATAGCATGTTTGTCTTTGAAATTTACCCGTAAAGATGATCTTAGAAAATGTCGAAAGTACTTGGGTTATAAAAAATCTACGGTGCCTTCCTTGATGGATTTCATCGCAACATCAAGAAACTGATTAGGTAACTGGAAAGGATCAGTATAAAAATAAATAGACACAATATGCCTATATTATTCAACAAAAAACATATATATATATATATATATGTTGGTCCCTACATACATAAACCAGTCATGTTAAAGATACTACAGAAGGAATAGTATAATAATCATAATTGTAATGCCACCACACCAATCCTCGGAATTGAACATTGGCAGTCCAGAAAAAAAAGCTGAATCATTTCTAAGGTATCATGGGAGACATTGCGAGTTCTGTTCTTTGCTTACTTGCTTTTTTTTTTCTCTTTCTCTCGCTCATACAGCATTGCAGTCTAACAGAAGATGGATGATAATAATATTGATTGGAAGCTGTCTGGACCCAAATGCAGTAAGACAAATAAATGCAAAACAAGTCAAAGAATTCTATCTGAAAATACGTGCAGGTACAGAATTGTGATTTAGGGATTTATTCATAGAAACACTGCAGTGTTTATGGCTAGGATGAAAAAAAAAGGCAGCAATATTCGACCAAACTGCAGCTTCTAGTTATATATTTCAGTCAAAAAATATGCAATATGACTATGTTGGTCTTTTACATTTCTACATCTGTTAAGACCTCAGTCGGAAGCATTATTATTTCTATATGGTTCTACTCGTGATATCACAGGTGGGATTTATTAAACAGATACATAAAAATATCCATTCACATTAATGATTACATATATAGTAACACAGCAAATGTAACAATAATTTACTACAAGAAATCATTGTAGATGATTTTTACTATAGGAATGTATTGCATTGATTTTACTGTAAGAAAAGCATCGCAAATGATTTTACTATAGGAAAAGCATCGCAAGTGATTTTACTGTAAGAAAAGCATCGCAAATGATTTTACTATAGGAAAAGCATCGCAAGTGATTTTACTGTAAGAAAAGCATCGCAAATGATTTTACTATAGGAAAAGCATCGCAAGTGATTTTACTGTAAGAAAAGCATCGCAAATGATTTTACTATAGGAAAAGCATCGCAAGTGATTTTACTGTAAGAAAAGCATCGCAAATGATTTTACTATAGGAATGTATTGCAAGTGATCTTACTGTAAGAAAAGCATCGCAAATGACTTTACTGTAAGGATGTATTGCAAGTGATTTTACTGTAAAAAAAAGCATCGCAAATGATTTTACTATAGGAATGTATTGCAAGTGATTTTACTGTAAGAAAAGCATTGCAAATGATTTTACTGTAAGAAAAGCATTGCAAGTGATTTTACTGTAAGAAAAGCATTGCAAGTGATTTTACTGTAAGAAAAGCATTGCAAATGATTTTACTGTAAGAAAAGCATTGCAAATGATTTTACTGTAAGAAAAGCATTGCAAATGATTTTACTATCGGAATTAATTGGAAATGATTTTACTATAAAGAAAAGCATTGGAAGTGATTTTACTGTGCAAATGAATTTACTATAAAAATGCGTTGTAAACGATGTTAGTATAAGAATTGGTTGTAAACGATGTTAGTATAAGAATTGGTTGTAAACGATGTTAGTATAAGAATTGGTTGTAAACGATGTTAGTATAAGAATTGGTTGTAAACGATGTTAGTATAAGGATTGGTTGTAAACGATGTTAGTATAAGGATTGGTTGTAAACGATGTTAGTATAAGGATTGGTTGTAAACGATGTTAGTATAAGGATTGGTTGTAAACGATGTTAGTATAAGAATTGGTTGTAAACGATGTTAGTATAAGAATTGGTTGTAAACGATGTTAGTATAAGAATTGGTTGTAAACGATGTTAGTATAAGGATTGGTTGTAAACGATGTTAGTATAAGAATTGGTTGTAAACGATGTTAGTATAAGAATTGGTTGTAAACGATGTTAGTATAAGAATTGGTTGTAAACGATGTTAGTATAAGGATTGGTTGTAAACGATGTTAGTATAAGGATTGGTTGTAAACGATGTTAGTATAAGGATTGGTTGTAAACGATGTTAGTATAAGAATTGGTTGTAAACGATGTTAGTATAAGAATTGGTTGTAAACGATGTTAGTATAAGAATTGGTTGTAAACGATGTTAGTATAAGAATTGGTTGTAAACGATGTTAGTATAAGAATTGGTTGTAAACGATGTTAGTATAAGGATTGGTTGTAAACGATGTTAGTATAAGGATTGGTTGTAAACGATGTTAGTATAAGGATTGGTTGTAAACGATGTTAGTATAAGAATTGGTTGTAAACGATGTTAGTATAAGAATTGGTTGTAAACGATGTTAGTATAAGAATTGGTTGTAAACGATGTTAGTATAAGGATTGGTTGTAAACGATGTTAGTATAAGGATTGGTTGTAAACGATGTTAGTATAAGGATTGGTTGTAAACGATGTTAGTATAAGGATTGGTTGTAAACGATGTTAGTATAAGAATTGGTTGTAAACGATGTTAGTATAAGGATTGGTTGTAAACGATGTTAGTATAAGAATTGGTTGTAAACGATGTTAGTATAAGGATTGGTTGTAAACGATGTTAGTATAAGAATTGGTTGTAAACGATGTTAGTATAAGAATTGGTTGTAAACGATGTTAGTATAAGAATTGGTTGTAAACGATGTTAGTATAAGGATTGGTTGTAAACGATGTTAGTATAAGGATTGGTTGTAAACGATGTTAGTATAAGAATTGGTTGTAAACGATGTTAGTATAAGGATTGGTTGTAAACGATGTTAGTATAAGAATTGGTTGTAAACGATGTTAGTATAAGGATTGGTTGTAAACGATGTTAGTATAAGAATTGGTTGTAAACGATGTTAGTATAAGAATTGGTTGTAAACGATGTTAGTATAAGAATTGGTTGTAAACGATGTTAGTATAAGGATTGGTTGTAAACGATGTTAGTATAAGGATTGGTTGTAAACGATGTTAGTATAAGGATTGGTTGTAAACGATGTTAGTATAAGGATTGGTTGTAAACGATGTTAGTATAAGAATTGGTTGTAAACGATGTTAGTATAAGAATTGGTTGTAAACGATGTTAGTATAAGAATTGGTTGTAAACGATGTTAGTATAAGGATTGGTTGTAAACGATGTTAGTATAAGGATTGGTTGTAAATGATTTTACTATAAGAATGCATTGTAAATGATTTTACTACAGTAACGAAATGCAGAGGGTTAATATTAGATAATGGCATGAATAGATATCTTCTGGGAAGCTGCCAAATCTCATACAGAATTCTGTTAAACTAAATGAAAATCCCTTTAGTAATTATCATTGTATATGCACAGACAGCGCAGTAAAATGAAACCGCTCATTGTAAAGAATCCTTTTTGAGTGCCGTCAGTATGGCTGGTGCTAACCTCCAGGAAAACAACTCTGTGCCTTCTTGGTCTCAACGTTTTCCACTGATATGAAGTAGAATGATTATATTGAATCAGTTGCTAAGTCTGCTGTGTCGTGCTTGAAAACTTTTCTTGCACTTTTAGAAGTCTACCATTCATTCGGGCATCGAATATTGCTGCTACATCTGGTCTGGTGTTTCTTTTTATATCTAGAAATTCTTGACAAAATCCAAATAAGAATGGGCAATGTTATCAGCTTCAGTCACTTTCCCAACTCCATAACGCAAACTCGCTTTACCTCTTCTAATTCAGAAATTTAACATTGGCCGCTTAGGTCTCATCATTTTACATTTGAAAATGGCTAAATGTAGCCGTAAGTTCTTTGCTAACAGTTTTTTTTTCTTGCATATCTTACTTCAATATAAACTATTAAATTATAATTTTAAAATATGTAACGTTTTTTTTTCATTTTGACAATCTATTTCAGCGTTTCTTAATCCTTTTTGATAATGACCCAAAATCTTATCTAAAAATCCGCCATGGAATCCCATGTCCTCATAATTTTCAAATATTTGCTATTATAAAAGAAAGATGAATAGCAATTTTTTTCTTTTTTTAATTCAGCTTGGCCTAACTGTGGCCACTGATATAGATGGTGGCCACGACCTAACCCTAAAGTAAGCTCCTTAATCAGGGCCATTAAATCCCAGAGCTTTAGAATTCATCTAAGATCAGAGTTTACTGTGTGTAAAGAACAATCCTGGATTTGGGAGTGAAAATAAATTGTACGGAAATATATACACGGCCATATGGAGAGGGGGGGGGGATAAAAATTGAACTTCATTAGTCACTCGAGAGTTTTTCACAGTTTAGAATTTTATGAGGACATACAAGCTGACATCTGTGCAAATGTATCTAATCTCTTCTTAACGGAGGAAGTCACTTATTGGCACAAGGCCTTTTAGATAACAGAACACTAACCAGTTGATAACATTAAACAAACTATATGTAAAAATAGGAACAATTTAAGGTTAAAAAAGGTTTTTGTTATAAACAAATTTACATTAAAAAAAAAATAGAGCAAAATTTATTGAAATTATTTAAAAAAAATAATCCGGTATCCGTTGCTGACAGTAATATGATTAAATAAATTTAAATTGTTTATCCATTTAAGATACTGCATTTTTTATTCAGTTTTTGAATACAGGAGTTGGGCTTACATTTTTCTAGTTCCCTAGTAGCTGTTGGCATACAGAAAGGGAAGTTGAACCTCACGACAAATGTTCATTTCAATTCCATTCAAAGTGTGTGTGTATGTACGTACGTTAGCTTGTGCACATGTATATAATAATTCAATGACAGCCCGAAAAATATTTATAATTAAAAAACAAAATAAAATAAGTTTTAAAGATAATTCGATTTATATAAAAAAAAAAAAAAATTTTGTTTTGTTTTTTTCACCGTCTTTATAATTTCATTGCTCAGCCCAGATTAGGAGTTGGCCAGACCGAGTTGGAGAAGGAATGTATTATTCCAATGTCTTTTCTGCAAACTTTGTGTGTGTGTGTGTGTGTGTGTGTGTGTGTGTGTGTGTGTGTGTGTGTGTGTGTGTGTGTCTGTGTATTAAATGGCACAAGCAGATACATAGGCATATAGGTCCTTGTAGTTACAAGGAGGCTGTATGTAATGCAGAATTAACCAGTTCTTTTTATAGGTTCATTTTAAACTTAAATAAATTGGTACCGATTGATTGACCGTAAATAACATCAGCTGTGATTATATTTTCTATAATAAACGCCCTTCTCTGTACATTTCTTTTTTTAAAACCCAGTTTTACTACAGTATTTACATTAGTCGGACTATTGTCCTCATCTTTGTCGCCATATTTGTCACAACGTTTCGGCCGTTGTACGCTCCGGCCTTCTTCAGGTGGTTGGAATTTCGAACCGAACCCTTTATTTCGATCACTGGGGTAGACTGTTCTAGTTCCACGAGCCATGTTTGATGGATGTCAGTTCAGTTATCTCCTGGTAATTTTCCCTCTGAAAGTTCTCCACTGCCTGAACCGGGTATTGAACTCACACTCTTTGGGTCTGTCACTGGATCTAACCAACGCCTTTATCCACTGTACCATGTGTCCTTGAAATTCCAACCACCTGAAGAAGGCCGGAGCGTACAACGGCCGAAACGTTGTGACAAATATGGCGACAAAGATGAGGACAATAGTCCGACTAATGTAAATACTGTACATAATACCTCATCTCAGAAATATAGACAGACCAGTTTTACTAATTTGATATACCCACTCATCTGAAAGAGCATATCGAAATATATTAATGAAATTAAAATAAAAGACTGATAGAATAAAACACACACACACACACACGAAAAAAAAACTCACCTTATGAAGGAAAAACAAATTCCTGACTGGTGTTTGATTTATTCTATGATTGTCGGAATATGCAAATCGTAACAGTTCTCCAAAGTGACGACAAAAGTCAAGTTATAATACATTGCGGAATATTGAAAAAAAAAAGGAAAGAAAATAAAAGTCGAGGAGGAGTAAAAAAAAAAAAAAAAAAAAAAAAAAAAGACAAGGAATTGTTTACTTTAAAATAAAAGAAAAAGAAAAAAAAGAAAAGAAAAGAAAAAAAGAGAAAAAAAGAAAAAGAAAAAAAGAAAAAAGAAAAAGAAAAAAAGAGAAAAAAAGAAAAAGAAAAAAAGAAAAAAAGAAAAAGAAAAAAAGAAAAAAAAAAAAAAAGAAAAGTAAGTTCAATTGCGCCGTCAAAAAAAAGAAAACGCACAACAAAAGACAATGACAACTTATGACAACAAGCCAAAAAGGCGAGCTTGCTTGATTGTCGATTATTAATTTCCTTTTTCTTCCGTTCTTTCTTGAAACTAATTAACCGCTTTTTGTTTTCTTCTGGCTCCGTAATTGTCTCTCCTTTTTCTCTCCCCTTTCAGCCATCCCCTCCCCCCAATCGTTTTACTATCTCTTCTTTGCAATCTTTTTTGTTCTTCATCCTTCGAGAAAAATTAAATACACTGTCTCTACATTGCATTCAATTTATTTAAAACCCATTTTCACTGTTCATTTTTTCTGACGCTTCTCAACATCATATACACTCACGCCCCGACCTCAAATAATTTTCTGCTTTTATCAATCTTTTTTTTTCTAGCCATTCCCAATCTTTTCTATTTCTCTTTTATCTAGCTTTCCATTTTTTGCTTTTTTTACGCTTTTTTCTAGGTTAATTTGAAGATAATACCCAAATGACCAATTAAAAAAAATACAAAGCATTATTCCTGGTATAAAAAAACCTGATTATTCCAAAAATAGAATTAAAAATTGAGGAAACACTGTCGTTTAGGAGATATTGACAATACAGCCTGGCCTCCAATATTGCGTTCCAGTAATCAAGGGTAAACTTTAGGGCACGTAATGGCGGCCAAGCTGTAACCTGATTATTTTAGTGATAATATACACGAAAAAGACGAAAATACAATATGTGCTGTGCTTACAGATCGTGTTAAAATACAATTAATGATTGTCTGGTATCTAAAGTCTTCGGTTCCAATCAATTCACTCTCCTTCAGACATATACACACACTTTTTCTCTTATTATTTTAGACAGAGCCGGTGCGTACTACCACCAAACCCTACGACAGACGGGGTAAGCCTGAGTGGGGGCCCCAGTTAGTACTTTGCTACCTTATCACCATTTGCTTTTTACCTACCTACATTTATAGACATTACAGATTATTAAACTAAGGCTAAGAAGCACAACTGACTAAGCCGAAATGAAAGATTTTTGCGGATTTTGACGTCATTTTGGGGGTCATTTTTGTCCAAATCCGTGAATTTGAATTGCCCCCCACCCAAAAAATACACTTTATAAAATTCACTATTTTTTTATCCACAATGCTGAACGTGCTAAAATTCTTCAACTATTTACCCAGAAAAATCTCAAGTTGATGTTAAAAATTACCGCAAAAGACTTTGTTGATTTAAGTTGCAATAATTTATTATGATCAGGGCCGGCGCTAGGGACTCGCCACCCCAACCGAATCTACTACATATTGATTTCAAAGTTTCCAAAACATGGGGGCCACAAATTCTCGAAGGGAAATGTGAGGGGGGTTTCAGTACATGTTCTTAAATTATTTACTTTTATAATGAATAAGTTTTTATTATTTTTTTTTTAATCTGAGAAAATGTTATTCTTTTTGTAATAATCACCAATATTTTCATGACTAAATTTTATTCGGAAAAATATTTAAGTTGCAAATTTTTACATTTCCATACAGATAAATCGGCAACGCATACCCGCTGAAACAAAAGTTTTACAAAGATTCCAACACAACACAAACGGGAATGTCTTAAAAATTTGTATTAAAAACAGTATTTCAGTTTCCGGGAACATTTTTGTGTTGAATCTTTAAACATTTTTTTAAGCGATCTTTTTCTCGGTTTTATCTTTATACAAATGTAAAAAAATAGAGACTAGAAATTTTATTTTAGGTACTAGCTGTAGAACTCTGGTTAATATTATTACTAATTAGTGGATGATGGAATAAAAAGCGATTTAAAATTCATTTAAAAGAACTGTTTAAAAAAGAAAATTTAAAAGAAATGTTCAAAAAGAAAATTACATTTAAAAAAAACAAACAAGTGCTACTGAAATTAGCACTTCTGACACCCACCTACCCGTATCATAGATTGGGTGGCGTAGGAATGGCTCAACGAAAAAATGTGCAGAAAGAGAAAGAATGAGTATCACAAATAAAGTAGACAAGCATGAAAAAAATAAGGGAACTAACGGACAAAAGACATGCTTATCAACAGGATTCATAAAGTCCAAGGACGGAACACTGATATTAGAGAAAGAAAACATACTCCAGAGATGGAACGAATATATCAAAGAACTCTTCCACGATAAAAGAGAACAACCGGTAATACACAGAAATATCGATGGATCGGAAATACTAAAATCTGAAGTAGAATCCGCGCTGGCCAAATTGAGCAGAAATAAAGCGGCAGGGCCAGACGGAATTGTAATAGAGATGCTGGCAGCCTTAAATGATTTCAGCATAGACAAGATCACAGAAATAAGAAATGAAATCTACATCAGTGGTGATATACGGTAAGACCTAAGGAGATCGATTTTCATAGCACTAAGAAGGCAGGTGCAAACGAATGCAAACTCCATCGGGCAATAAGCTTAATGAGCCATATAACGAAACTTATCATCCGAATTCTGATCAATAGAGCGCACAGCTGAATCATACCAGAAATAGAACAGGAACAGTACGAGTTCGTCAAAGAAACTGAAAAGAATGTGATATTTATGATCGGGATGTTATTAGAAAGAGCAATACAAATGCAGAAGGGCGTGTACCTGTGTTTTATAGATTACACAAAGGCATTCAATAATATACGCCACAAAGATCTGTTGGAGCTGCTCAGCAACCTTGATGTATTTAGGAATGATATCAGAACAATCAAGTAACGATACTGGCAGAAAACAGACGACATAACAGATAGAAAATGAGTTCAGCGGATATACAAAAATAGAAAGGGGTGTAAGACAAGGATGTGTCTTCTCGTCGGACGTTTTCAAACTATACAGGGAAGCAATTCTGGGATAACTAGAAGTCCTATCAGAATACATTATTGGCGGCCACAATCTTAACAATATAAGGTATGCAGATGACACAGTGTTGATAGCAGACACAGAAAGAGTTACAAACACTCCTGCAGAATGTAGTGAAGGAAAGCGTGAAGAAAGAGTTAAACATCAACTGCAAGAAGAAAGGGTTAAACATCAACTGCAAGAAGAAAGGGTTAAACATCAACTGCAAGAAGAAAGGGTTAAACATCAACTGCAAGAAGAAAGGGTTAAACATCAACTGCAAGAAGAAAGGGTTCATGGTTGTTACCAAAAGGATAATCCCAAAGTGCGAACTGAAAATAGGGGATACCAAAATCAAACAAACAAATTCGGAAATATAAGTGTTTTAACAGAGGACGTAAAGTGCGATACTGAAATCCGAAGGCATATTGGGATATCCAAGAGAGTAGTACAAAATAGAAAAACTTCGCTAGAAACAAGGAAAAGAGTCCTAAACTGCTACGTGATATCTGTCCTCTTTTACGGCAGCGAGTGCTGGGGGATCTCCTCAAAAATAAAGTCGAGATTTGAAGCCACAGAAAAGTGGTTCTACTGAAGGGTGCTGAGGATATCATGAACCGAATATGTGAGCAATGACAACAATTTAGAGAAAATGTAAACAAAAAGGAAACTAATACTTAGCATCAGGAAGAAACAGTTCAGGTTTCTGGTGGCACAAAACGAGGAAGGAGGGCTTGGAAAATCTGATACTCACGGGACAGAGAACAAGAGGGACGGAGGAAAACAACGCATAACATAGTGAACTTCACTAAATGGATGGTGGAACAGGGCTTAGGAAAAATAAAGAAAGTTTAAGATTTACAAGGTACAGAAAACGTGGAGAGCCATGATCGCCTACGTCCTACGGGGACACGGCACATAAAGATCATAGATAGGGGTGCATGAGGCTGTTGCACTGGTCCTGAATATATATATATATATATATATATATATGTATGTATGTATGTATGTATGTATGTATGTATGTGTGTGTGTGTAATGTCTATATTGTACTGCCTTAAATTAAATTTCTGATTTTTTTTTTTACTTAGAGAGAGAGAGAGAGAGAAACATTTTTGTTTAAACAAATGTTTATTCTACTTTTTACATCGTTTAACTTAATCTTTTTATTTATTTTTTTTTCTGTGATAAAAAATATGTAGTGTGGTTTCTTCTTTTCTTTTGTAATAATTCTAAGGAAACAAAACGAAAGTTTAGCAAGTAAAAAAGAAAAAAAAAATGTGCGTGCGTGTATGACAACAGCACCTAAATTTGTGGTGTCATCGACATTCCAGAAGTGACCTTCATTATAACCATATAACGAAAACTCGACGTAAAAGAGTGGAAAACCGACAAAGATAAGGATAGAATGAAAAGGAAGAAAAAAATGACGGACTTTAAAACATTAGTTAGCTTGTTTGTGTCATACGTGATTGTTTTTTTAGTGGATACCTTTCAAAATGCCAGAAGAAAGAGGAAAACAATGTACTTTAGTGTCAACTTCATTTGATAAACAACGTTTTTGTTTGTGTATCTATAAGTATAAGCAAATATATCGTAGCAACATGCTACGCTGTTATTTTTGTTTCAACAAATGGACTCTTTCAATTTAACCTTGAACAGTTTGTTCTCTTTGGCCTGTGTCACTTCTTCAATTTTAAATGTTTTGCAGGGTTCGTCTAACATCGACACCCGGACCTCACTACAAGTGGTTACCACAACGCGATCTGACACGGCCCGGCAGGATGGCAACTGATGAAGCGAACAAGGCAGCAATCAATATGGCCGCTCCAATAACTCATCTACCGCCATTCAACGAAAACAACGTTAAGAATTGGTTTCTGCAACTCGAGGCGATCTTCTTTGTGCGAAGAATTGCTTCGTAAAAAGTCCAAGTTTGCCCATTTAGTATCGGCATTACCCCCTTCCATTGTTGTCGAAGTAGCGGACATTTTGGAGGCCTTCCTAGATCACGAACCTTACTCTAGCCTTAAAGAGGCAATTCTTAAACGTACCGGCCACTTCGATGAAGACCTGAAACAACTGCGCCAACTGAGAAACGTACCCGTTCTGGGCGAAGAGTCACGTTTCTTAAAAAAAAAAGTGACATGCTACTGTCATTTATGATTCAGCATACTGACTCTTTCAATTTAAACATGAACAGTTTGTTCTCGTTATCCTTGCCTTGGCCTGTATCACTTCTTCAGTTTTAATGCTTGCGGGGTTCGTCTAACATCGACATCCCGGATCTCACAACAAACATGAAACGTGCAGGCATGAATTAAGGTGTCCTCTAAACCCCACCCTTGATTTCTCAAAGCCCTTTTACTTTTTCTTATATCGACAAAGCAATTTTATAAAAAGAATAAAAATAAACATCTGCTTGTAATCATAAAATAATCATTTTTAAAATAATTTCACCTCAAGCAAGGCAATAAAGCTACTACGACGCAAGAAGTTACTGAGTATGAAAGAATATGAGAAAAA
Source organism: Acanthosepion esculentum (assembly GCA_964036315.1). Classification (NCBI taxonomy): domain Eukaryota; kingdom Metazoa; phylum Mollusca; class Cephalopoda; order Sepiida; family Sepiidae; genus Acanthosepion; species Acanthosepion esculentum. The sequence goes on from OZ038478.1 coordinate 18,160,075, forward strand.
AAACATTAAAAGGGAGAGAACAATAAAAGAACGGAAATTAAAAAAAACAAAAACAAACAGAAGATAACGATTGACATTGCATTTAAATTTTTGAAGATCAAAGTTGACCTGGAACCAAGAAGCTGGAGGGGAGTCCCACAAGCAAGAAGTGCGAGAGAAGAAACTGTTAGCATAGAACTTACAGTTACATCTTGCCATTTTAACTGGAAAATGTGGATACCTAGCTGCCAATCTAGTACAGCGCCTAAATACGTGAAGTCGAGGTACGAGAGAGCAACGTTCATCGGAACAATTTATTTTATTTCTTTAATCTAAATAAGATGTTAGTTGACCCTATAAATATTTTATTCTGTGCTAAATTATTTGGTCTCCACGTTGCAAAAAATACTGGATCTGTCGATGATCATGTATCTGTATTTATTTAAGTACATGTATTTAAGGATTTAACTTTCACGCAAAATATAACGAAAGTTTTAAAACAATGTGCTGCTCAAAATACATGTAATTTTTCTTTTCTCCTCCTTACATTTTCAAACCCCTGTAGATAACCCAGGTGAGTCGAAAGCTTGGACAAAACATTCGGATATTTAAAAAACAAAAAAAACAAAAAACATCTGCAACATCCACATTCGCGAAAAGTGATTCACATTTTGCGAAAAACGCGATTAATAGATATAAAATGTCTATTCTTTTTAACCCTGTGTTCGTCACCTCGGATTTCAGAAAAAATCGAAAGTCCCCATGCATCTGCCTCCTACAACTGAGCTACAACTGTGCCACACTTCGTGCTACACACCCTCACTGAGTTAAGAGAGTTGTGGGAAGGAGAAAAAGAAACAAGCTGCCAGCTAGGAATTACGAGTACTTTAACCATTTTAGGGTAACAAAACACCCCATGTTACTAACACAGGATTATATAGGTTACTCTCTGCTTTCCTCTGTCTCTCTTCCCTTTAATATGTTCTGTGAGTATCAAATTCTCCAAGCTCTCTTTCCTCATTATGAACCGTAGTAATTTCAGTTCTCTCCTTTTGATAAATTGTACTTTTCGTTTCCATTTTCTTTAGAAAATCCTCGTCGCTCGCATGCCCCTTCCATTGTATTCTCAGCATCCTTCTGTAGAACTATATTTCTGTTGCCTCAAGTCTCTTCTTCATTTGTGAGAAGATTGTCCATTATTCATTTCCATGTAGAAAGACTGATATTACATAGAAACTGAGATACCTTTGTTCGTAATGAAATTTTCCTGTTTCTTAACACGAAAGAAAATTTTAAGGATTATATTCTTCTATGTGTCATGTCTTCTATGCGTGATCATGGCTCTCCACATCTTCCAGTTCTTGTAGCTCTTAGTAAGGATTGTATTTTTGCTATTTCTAATTCATTTACAAAAGCTCGTTAATCCACTATTAGTCATCTCGGATTTCCGGAAAAATGGAAAGTCTCCATGCATCTGCCTTCTACAACTGTGCCACACCACGTGCTGCACACCCTCACCGAGTTAGGAGAGTTGTGGGAAGGAGAAAAAGAAACAAGCAGCCAACTAGGAATTATGAGTACTTTAAATATTTTACGGTAACAAAACACCCCATGTGGCTAACGTCGCGTGAATAAAACTTGTTTGGAAGAACAAATGCTGTAAAAAAAAAAAAAAAAAAAAAAAAAAAAAATACTCTTAAACTCCGGACGAGTGGACAGAACGATTACAAAAAGGTTCGTCTACGAAACTCCAGAGTCGAGCTGTTGAATAAAACATCAGTCAGCTCAGTGACAAATTTTATTTGTATTAATCCTATTTGTGAAGGTAAAATCAAAAAGCTTATAAACGATGCGTTTCACCGACGTATGTTAGTTTCGGTTTCTTCAGGTCGGAATTTAAGACAAAAATGTGTGCAAGGAAATTGCGTTGAGAATTTTGAAGAAAAGGAGGAGGGGAGCACTAGATTAAATTACCTTATCAGATCTGACGACTAGAAAGTGTTTGTTTTGTTTGTCTGACGATCGCAAGGCCATGAAACCCAGGGTCATAAACTCACATAAATGCAACTAATATAAGTAAGGCAATGAAGGGTTTGGTAATCCGTGTGGATAATTCTAAAGAGCTCAATGTAACAGAGCAAATATTAATTAAATAATTAAGAAAGAGGCAACCTTAAGGTTCCATGACTATAATTTATTTCCCCAGAAAATAAAATTTTCCTGGTTCATCAGGTCACATCTCTCTCTCTCTCTCTATATATATATATATATATAAAGTGCCGCATTTTCCTTACACAATTTTGCCTTTCGTTTCGTCCTAAAGAAACCGAATCCAAAAGGCTCTGGCGAAACCCGTCGTTTATAAGCTTTTTCATCGTGTTTCGGATACTATTATACATCTTAAAACACGCGTACAGTTGTGCTTTAATACATGTTTCTTTAACTAAAATTCCAAAGATACTTTTGTTTCATTTTTCTTCTCTACGTACATGTGTCTCCTTTTCTGGACTTAATGAATGCAAAAATTATCCAAAGATTTGTTGGTTCCGAGCGCTTTCGGCGAAACGATTAGCCATCTTCAACGATTAATCTATAATACTGCATAGCTCTTGAGTAAATTGAAACACGCATACATGTGTTGCAATTTTAATCATTTCACCCCGAGCAAGGAGGGGATGCCACTAGTACGCAGGGGGGGGGGGGTACAGAGAATGAAAGTGAAAGAAAAGGGAGGATTCAGGTAAGGACAAAAGATGAACGGGATTCAAGAAAACTGTAGATGGGGATTGACGTTTAAATTATTGAAGATTGTAGTTATCAGGAAAGTAAGTAAATAGAAGGAAGTTCGACAGGTGGGAAGTGCGAGAAAAGAAACTTTTCCGTGTTGTTTTAATATGCTGAAAAGTTATCCACCCGGATAACTAAAACTCGAACCAAAATAACGGGATTAATGTGCTGAAAAGTTATCCGCCCGGATCACTAAAACTTGAAACAAAATAACCGGCAGTACATAAATAAACTGGTCCACCCATAAAAAAAGTATTCATCGGGGACTAAATTTTGTAGATTAGCATTCATCAGATCTACCTTAAGCCATGACATGTGCCAAAGTCGAAAAATATTGATTAAAAAAAAAATATAATTTTGGAAGTTTAAAATCGATTCCTGACTTTTTACAGAGTTATTGAACATTCAAGTTTAAAACTGCGCATGCAACGATTTCTGCATATATGTTTGTAATTTTCTGAATTTAAAAAAAATTTCATATTACTCTCGCTACTTAACACGTTCTGCAATATATTCGCCAATTCCCCTAACCGGCATAATCGCCATTGAACATGTATGAGGCATGATGGGAAGACGCCTGACTCGTTCAGTTTACCCACCTGCAACTCTTGCTGTATTGCATTAACAGATGCAAGAAGCATGGATTAATGTATGGCAGGATGTTATTCACCATCTATACCATCGTATGCATACGAGAGTACATGCCTGTGTTAAAGAGAGATAAAGGAAATAAACCCTATTTCGAACACAATTACATACCCACATACACTGCATATGAAAACGCGTCCAAACTTTATTTCCTATTATTCAATAATAGACAATATTGCAAACATGCCAAAAATATTCCACAATACAACAGACGCCGCTTAAATCAAAGTGTCTATTGGTTAGAAATTAACATCACCATGTGAAATATTTGACCAATTAGAGGAAACTAAAACTTCGGGAAAAAGATGCGGCTGACCCCACCCCACACGCACACACACACAACGCCTGCAGAAAGAAACGTGTGTCGGCCTCTTGAAACAAATCAGCTACCACAACAGCAGCATAGCCGCCCAGTCGGTGACTTCAAACGAATCATCTCCAACACCAAAGACGGTCTGTGAATCTTCGCTAACGACAAAAGTCTTTTTTTCAAACTATTTAAAAACATTTTCTAAACATCAGCCTTTTCTGTGTACCAACTATCGAAAGACTGTTTTTAGTACTGTCTAAACTCTTTTCAATTCATGTACATATGTTTGGAAATACAAATGATTTATTTAACAGGTATATCTAGGTTTTATTTAATTTTATGTTATTATTGTTTGGAACACTTTATTTTAGAACCAGTGCTATATTGATCTGGATATGTGATCATTTACTGTAATCTAGCTATATCACTTGGATGTTTAATCCAAAACAAATTCCGAGTGCTTTTTTATCATTTCAGCCCAAGCAAGGCAATAAAGCCACTAGGACGCAAGCAGTTACCGAGAGTTAGAGAATATAAGAAATAATATAAAGGAGAGAGGACAATAAGACAAGAATTAAGAAGATAGAAGAAAATGATTGATATTGCATTTAAATTTTTGAAGATTAAAGTTGACTGGGATGCAAGATGGTTCCACAAGCGAGAAGTGCGATAGAAGAAACTGTTAGCATAGAACTACGGTTATATCTAGCCATTTCAACTGTAAAATGATGAGACCTGGCCGCCAATCTAGTGCTGCGCTTAAATTCATAAAGTCTGGGTACCATAGCAGAAAGTTCATCAAAACAATTACAAATGAAAGTATTTATAGAAAAGGCTACGTTACGGCGGTGGGAAAGAGACTGAAGTAGAGATGCCAGGTGAATATCAATAACACTGCAGATTCTTTAAATTTTACCATGAATCGCTAAATATATAAGAGCACCAGACCAGATGTGGTAGCAATATTCAAAGCAAGAACGAATTTTTTGCAGGAAGCGCTGCAATTTTACTTTCTCTCAGTAAATATATACGATAATTCGGCATGCTGAATTCGAATTCCAGTCAAGCTCGTTACATTCACTTTCATGCAAATATTCTTGAGAAAGGTATGAATCAAATTCAGATTTGTGTGACACTTAACTAACTCGGACTTGCGATATTTCATCTCTGAGTTTTGCGACTTCTTCGGGTCTTGTCTAAACACGGCATAGGCGTAGGATTTTTCTGTCCAGTATGCGGAATAAGTGACCGATCCTTATGGGCGTAGTAGTACATCTCGTTCCGTGACCAAGGAGTTTTGATCCTGAATTTACCAGAGAAATAAATGCTTCCTGTAATACTACGTTGAGCGACCGGAATATGGGCCAAGCTCCAGCTATAGGGTTATATTGTAGGTTTCTATAGAGAACAGAGATTTCAGTGAAATAGACATCTTTTGCAAAAAAAAAAAAATCTTCCCTTGTATACATTGCCATGTGTAATGATTAATTTGACGAGGGAATATTTTCTTGTCCAGACTTCATTATTGTTCCATTGTGGAATCCATCTACTGCATAAAAGAACTTATCTTTTCGTTTTCTTCATTAGCAAATTATTTCTATTTTTTTCCTTTTCTTAATTATATCTTTGTGCTTTAGGCTCGCAGATGATGCTTCTTGTCTGTCTTGATTGTATTCTTTTGCGAAGACTTGATTGTTCAAAATGAACAGTAATCACCTTGATTCCACTAGAACGGCTCACAGCACACAATGGCGAAAGATTGCCTTTCAAAAACAGAAACGCTTTTCCCGTTCCTTGCTTTGGCCATTCTATTTATTACACGTAATTCAGTAGTCTCCGCAAATCCACTATCTAAAACAATTATATATCCCAAATATATAGATGACCAGTGCCTTGTAGCTCATCTCTCTTCTGGCCTAACTCACATACTGAGTGGAGAAAAGACTGGCTGATATTCAATACATACTAAACTAAACTCGTAAAATTTTATCGCCAACAAGCAGACTCGAAACTGCACCAATCCTGACAAGTGGTCATATCCTTAAAAAGTTTCCATGCCTCAAACGGGTCTAAAGCTCACTCCCGACCTCAAATATAACGCGTATATTCGTGCCATCGCAAAAGATGCTGGAAAAAATGCTCGGGTGATTGTATAGCTCCAGAAAATATTTAACTCTCGCTGCCATGCTCTATCTTTATGAGTATCAGACTAGACCAAGAATGGTGTATTGCTGCCATATCTGGATTTCTGCTCCCTAATCCTTACGCGGGTGACGAATTATTCTCCAACTCTTATCTCACAGACGAAATGCACCAACCTTTCATTACTGTATCGTTATTTCTATGGCAGATGTTTGGACGAGTTATATTCCTTAGTTCCAAAGTGTTATAAGTTAGATTTTGATCTCGAAGAAGCTATGGTGTACAAGTGGGGCGCTAAAAAGTTCTTGGGATGACCCAGAAGGAATTACAAAATCAGTTGTTTGCTCACTGGGTCAGATTTTATTACATGGATCAGAGAGTTTCTCTTTCAATGATTAAATGTACTATGAGGGTTTTTTCAGCACCATATCATATTTAGCCCATGTCCGACCTAGTGTTTACATTAGCTGCTTCTTAACTTTGTTTGGGAGGGAGGGCAAATATAGCTACTCTTTTTATTATTATTATTGTGTCTGTCTCTCCTTTCGTTAGTTCGCACGACCGTTTCGCCCTGCCAATACCTCATAAATAATAATTTCGTTTTGAGCACATGGAAAGAGGGGAAAGACACTACTTGGTTTCAGTGAGAAAATGAAAGAAAGGGAAGATAGAAGTAGAGAGAGAGAGAGAGAGAGAATCAGATTAAGCTGATAAGAACATATACTACACTTGGTATCTACTTGACCCCCCACTGAGTCAGGTTGTGATACAAGGTCGGTTTTTAACGTGGGGACCCGAGTGTTTCCACCCGGGCCGTTGGACTTTGCTGGTCTTAGCTTGTCCAAGCTGGTAAGAGCTGGTCACATAGCTAGACGTAGCCATGATACTACCAGCGCAGGGACGAATCCCTGTGCCAGGCATGTATCAGTGATCGAATCTCAGCCAAAAGGCGATCATTAAGCGAGCGATCTGAGAACAGATAGGGATTTACTTGGCCTCCCACAAGGCCAGGATGTGACACAAGGTCGAGGTTTAACGTGGGAAGGGAGGGGGAGTGACCCGAGTTTTCACCCGGGCCGCTGGTCTTAGCTTGTCCAAGCTGGTCATAGCTAGACGTAGCCGCGATACTACCAGCACAGGGACGAATCCCTGCGACCGGTCTGTATCAGTGATCGAATCCCAGCCTAAAGGCGATCATTCAGCGAGTAATCTGTTATCTGAGAACAGATACTACACTTTGATCTTACCAAAAATGTCCGAGGAGCATTGAAGATCGCGATAAAAGCAGCATTTTTCAGACGCACAGTATCGAACGACTGAAACCGAGAAAGTCAATAGCTAAAAATTCCAATTACCATAAATTAAATAAAATAACATAGTCTGCTGAATTATTTTTAAGTTATTATTAAGAGAAATGTTCGTAAGACGGGGATTTGGCTAGAAAGAAATAAGGGAAGATAAGTGTTTAACGTCTCCTGCCAATACCTCATAAATAATGCACTATTCCATTTAGATTGCGTAGAAACACAAAACATACGCTACTTGGTTTCAGTGAGAGAAAGAAAGAAGGGTAGAAGTGTTTAATGGCTGTTTCAGTGAAATGGAAAAAGTTTTCAATTTCAAATCTTTTCATTTTCTTAAAATAACAACCAGCCTTCATATTTATGACTGTTAATGCAATATTTTCTTAAAGTAATATTTAACAACCTAAAAGCGGAATTTCTACGGATAGTTTATTTCTGTATAGCTCGCCATTAACTTCAGAACTAAGACTTAAAATTCAATTAGGAAACGCATGAAAAAAATTCACGGGCCTTTCTAGTTATTATTATTATTGTTGCTGTTGTGTTTTGCATATCTCTCTGCGTAGTAGTAGTAGTCGTAGTACAGTTTTCCGTGTTCTGAATAACATCCGAGTTTTCTAGGTATAGCCACCCTATGTTCGCCAGTTGCTCTCTATTTATACTTGTCTATCTAATTTGTATACGATACTACACCGCCCTGAATCGGAGAGGTCGTATACCCTTGTTTTTTCCTTTACTATTCTGTTAATTTTCGCATTGTGTTGTCCTTCCTCTTGTCTTTTCTTTAATGGTGATCTCGGTCTCTCTTCATTTTCTTCTTCATACTCGTCTGTCTTTTCATTCTCACTTTCTTCTACTTCCTGCTCTGTTCCACTTTTGTAACTTTCTGTTTCTTCCTGATCTTTCATTTCTATGTCATTCAGTTCGTTTCTGCTTCTGAACTGATCTGCATGTGCCAGTATATGTTGTCCCTTTTTCTTAAGTGTAGCCGTGTTGTGTCATTTTGTTTAATTTTGACACTACCAAAGGTAGGATATGAATTGGAACTTTTCTTGATTCTATATATTTTGGGTTATAATTTTCTTTTAGTCGAATGCTTGCTTTATAGCCTTCCAATAATCCTATTCCATTTTCTTGTTTCCATGAAACTGGTTAGTCTCGCTGTATCTACTTTTAATACATCAATTTCTAGTAATCCGTGATCTTTTTCGCATTCTACAACGCTTGTCGGTTTCAAAATTGCCTTGAAATGTACCCATTATTTTTATAGTCGTTCCATCAAATTGCTTTGAGTGCTGCTTTTTTAAAATTTAGTTCGTCCTAATTTTATCCAGAATTTTTTTTACATCAACGTGATTTCACTGTCTGTATCAACTTGCATGTTAAATATTTGGCCATTTATCCTTATTTCTTCTCTACTTTTTTGTGTATTCATTGTAAATATTTCAGCTTCTTCCTCGGAGGGGGTTTGTACAGTTTGTACTCCTATTTTCTTTTCGTATTTGCATACGTTCTGAAAATTATTTTGTTTTTTGTAGCAATTTGAGCATATTTTTCCTAGAGCTGGACATTTGTAATTTTCTCTCTCGTGATTTTTTTTCACAATATCTACATTTAATTGTGGTTTCGTCGTGATCGTCATGTTCGTCTCGAATTCTAATTAAATTCCCTAGTCAACTATAACTGTTGTAAAAACTCGACACTAGCTTCCATTCTCCTACTGCTACTCTGTAGACATTCTAGTATTTTTCGTTTGTGGTTTTGGTCTTGCAAGCCTTCAATTATTCTGAGAAGGATTAATTCATCTTCTATAGTCATTTCCCGTGCTCCCAATTTTTCAAATTCACAATACTTGCCTCGTTCTTCCAATCTATGTAAGTATTGTATAATGGACTCATAGGGAGCTTGTCTTGTCTCTAAAAACTTGGTTCTTTCGGCGATGACCAATCTTTTCTTTAGTCTTATATTCTTTTTGTAATTTTAATAATTTCTTCAAATGTCATTTCTTCTAATTCGCTCGGGTAACATTGTCGAAATTTTCTTCACTGTTTCGCACCCAGCGGTAGAAATAAATAAATCTGTTATTTCGTTCTCTCCTTCCTCGGTCTTTGTGTCTCTTAATTTTTTTACTCTTGCAAATGCAGCAAAAGTCCTTATCCATGTTTCTATGTGCTCTGGGTCGTCCAGCAAATTTAACGATCCTATCGGCGACGCTATTGTTATATTTTGCACATCTCTCTGCGTAGTAGTACAACTCTCCGTCTCCTGAATAGCAACCGGGTTTGCTAGGCATAATCACCTTATGTTCACCAGTTGTTCTTTATTTATACTTGTCTACCTAATTTGCATACGATACTACAATTATTATTATTAACAATAATAATAAAGACCTTAAAAGAATACAAGTACTTGTCTCATAGACATGGTCAACAGTCTGCTAAAAACATCTCAGCAAAGTAGTTTGATAATCTCTCTCTCTAAAAAAAAAATCGCAATAAATTATGCAGCACTTATTTCGATGAACCGCGTTAACGATTACATCACTACTTATGTAAACATAAATAACGAAAAAGAATATTTTTAATATGTGCCGTGTCTCTTCAGGACATGGGCTTCCTAGTTCTCTACAACTTCTTTTACCTTGTGGCACTCAGTAGCGCTTATTCATTTGCCAAGACTCCCACAACCGTTCCCCCATCCAGTTACACAGCTTGTCAGGTTCGCTGACTTTCGCAATCTCCTTTTCTCTCAATATGTCACGTAAGGGTCAAGTGTTTTCAAAGCCGTCGTCCTTCATTATGTGTCCAAGGAATTTCAGTTGTCTTTTTCTGATTCTGGGTATAAGTTTTTTGGGGTTTTTTTTTATTATCTTCTTTAACACTTCCTCGTTGTTTACTCGCTCCGTTCATGGAATTCTCAGAATCCTTCTGTAGAACCACATTTGTGTTGCCACAGTTCTCTTCTTCATCTGCGAAGGAATTGTCCAGTATTCACTGCTATACAGTAGGACCAATATTACATAACAATCAACTAATCTTTTCTTTGTTTCTAACTATTTGTAATTTCTATATCTAATCACTTCTAGTGTCAACACCCCCTGCCCCGAAGATGAAAATGCGAGACGGTGGGTGGCAGCAGATCCTGTGAGTATAGAAATAATTAAATAAATGGTAAATAGTATTTACCATTAAAAATGCTGAATCGTTTCTTTTAATTCACCCCAAATAATGTAAAGTTACTTATCGCAAATATTAATTCACCCCAAAGATTATAAATTTTAAATCAATGTTTGTTTTTAATTAAATTTTTGGCACACTTGGAATTATAAATTTTTAATCAAAATTTGTCTAGCTTGCTTCGCAAAAACTACAACCATCAAAATGAAAAATTACGAAAACTCAGGGCGTTATTCACATTTCCTAAGAGCGGATGATATTCGAGGTACTTACAAGGAATTTTATTTTTCTAGAATAAAAAAAAGAAAAAGAAAAAGAAAAAAATCTGTTTTTGAATTTGTTTATCGGGGTGAGCGCGATTGTAGACCCCACATTTAGAAATAGCGCACCCAAGTCGCCCACATTTGGGGTGATCGCAAAGGTCAAACCAATCGGATTGCAATGGAAGGGCCTCGCTCTGGGAGAATTTTGTGTGAATTTTAGTAAATAAGTTCTTTTTATTTGGGGGGAATTAATACTTTGGGTGGGAGTAAAATTAACACTAACGGAAAATATTCAAAATGGAAATTGTAAATATTTTCTGTTTCTCTATCACGATCCGAACCACGGACTACTTTTTCGACTCAACAAAATCTTGCAAAACAGACATTTAAAACTACATGGGTATCATTTTTAAATGAAAGTAGTTTCAAAAAGGTCGGAAAATGAAAATAGGTTTAAAAAAAAAAAATGAAAGAGAAAGCGAATGTGTTGTAAGACAAAATTAGATTTAAAATTTAAAAATAAAATGGAGGTCACTTAAACGATAAAGTCTAATAAAAAAAAAAACAACAACAAAACAATATAGAAAAGTTAACTAAACATGATTTCATGCGTAATATGAATTTGCGATATTAACGACATTCCAAAAGAGATCTTCAATGTACATCAGTTTTGGGTTTTTTTCCAGACATTTATTTTCCAGGAAACTTTTACAAAAATATTAATCTCAAAACCCATGGAATCATACCTCCAGGCAGTACCTCTCCTTCAGGAGGGGGCTGAGTTTATATGGCCAAGTGCCTGAGGCGTCCCCAAAAGAGGAAGTGCCGAGGGGGCTTGCTTGAGTATTGTTTTTTTTAATACCCATTTTTTTACAAAAAAAAAAGAAAAACTGATATTTGGTAGCGACGTGGACGCACTGAAAAATACACATTGAATGAAAAAGTGCAGTTTAACGAGATGGTAAATTTCAATCCTACACAAACAACAATGTTTAAGCTCATAACCACAGACAGATCAATTAATTCGTCCATGTTGCAAATAAAGTCGGTCCTCATTGGATATCGAACAAAATGACCTTGTGCCATCCTACTCCAAGTTTCTCAAAGTGTTAGACTTTACACACAGCTTAATCTGGTCGTTATTTTTAAATCAGAAGAAAAGTTTAACTTCAACTTAAAACAATAAACAACATGATTCAAGTAGTAAGTTTGTGGCTGTCATTTTGACTAGTAGCAAGTGATTGATAAGAAGACATTGCCCTAAATTTTTAGATGATCGATAATGTTACGTACTTGTGAACTCTAATTTAATTAAAATAAGAAAATTAAATTCCAATTACGATCTAGGTTATGGCTGCTGTTACCCCCCCCCCCCCCCCGAAAACATGACGTCTTGAATATTTTTTTCAATTTTATTGGAACTGAAAAACTAGTTTCAGTATTCCGAATTCGGCATTTAAAAACGAACCTCTTTAGAATGGGGTTCAATTTAAGTACCTCGATGAAATCGCTACAAAAAAACAAACGAAAAACAGCATACCGTAAATGAAAATAGTTGTATCGTCAAAATCTTTAAGAGGAAAGATCAAAGTATTTTTTGAATTAATTTTTTTTCTTTTTTTTTTTTTACTCCTTTTTAGAACATTCGAAATTTTGATTAAAAATCTTGTTTTTCTTGCGTCAGCGGATGTACTTTTAGCAAATTTTAGCGTCTTTTTTGCGGTGACAGACACATTAATTTGGATATTCTTGCAAAAAATCAAATAATTGTCGGATTCTAATGAAATTTTCAGAACTTATTCAGAAATGAATGATGAAACTATTTTACAATTTCTTTTTATTAGGAAATCTTGGTAAAAATATTTTACGTACTTGCACAAGGAAATCTATTTTTACTTATAATAGCACACTGACTCCCTCGCCCTCTTAAAACTGAGAAAAAAAAATTCGTGATCTGGAGTGCTTTCCTTTTGAAATAAAATTCTTATAGGAGGTGCGTTTCTGTAGGAACCCCACCAAATATTTCATAAACTGTGGTTTTATTTTTATTTGTTATCTTCATTGATCAGGGATTATGATACCGGATTGTTTCTGAATTTTTGTTGATTAGTTCCAATGATTTTACAATTTACATGAACAATTACCCCCACACCGAGACACCCCTCCGAATTGTTGTTAAGTAACAACACTTCCCCCCAAACTTTTCTGTGCAAGGCTGGTGTGGCGGGACACCTCACAACGGAAGAATAGAATTTGAGCCTTATCACTGTGTAAATAATGGTCAACAAGCTGAACTTAGAGATCATGAGTAATTGAGTTCTATCCTCGCTGGGTGCTCTAAGTTGGAGACAAGGAAGTATGAACTTTGCACTTTCAACGTCACTTGTCAGTTTAGTTTTTGAAAATCCAGACACTGGCCTCAATAGCGCGGAAAGAGCTTATTTTTTTCCTCCTATTTTTTAAATTTTTTTACTGTATTAACTATTTTTAGTAGTTAAAATGTCTTTTTTAAAAATCAATCCTGTTTCAGTTTACTTTTTCAACAACATGGGTAAATCTACTGAAAATAATTTTTAGTTAAAAGTTAAAACTAAAAGTTTATTCAGAAATTTGAAAAACATTAAAAAATATAAAAAAACATTACTTGACGAGTCATAAATTTATTTTTTTTAAAACTTTACAATACTTCGTCTAAGAAACTTATTAATTTAAAAAAGTAGTCCCATTTTGTAAAAATTCAGTTCGCAAATTAAATTTTCATTTTAAGTAGAAATAAGCTAATAATTACAAGGCAAAACATCGATTTAAAATTTTTAATATTGATATCGGGGCGCTACAACATACAAAAAAAAATCAAATTTCTAATGCTGATAACAATGTTTTCATTATTTTTATTTATGTTTTTTAAAAGTTAATAGTTGACAAAAAAAACCAAAGCAATAACACAAGTGCTTGGAATTATGAAGCCAACATTTAAGTCGCGACGATAAAAAAGCCGGTCGACATTTTTTACGGTTCTTTTAATTTAAACTTAAAAGTAAAAAAAAAAAAAAAAAAAAAAAGAGCTTATTTTTTGCCTCAAACAAAACTTGAGGGATAAAAAAAATGTTCCAAGTGTTACACAACAAACAAAAAACGAACTGACAGGAACGTAATTGAAAGGATAGGTGTTACTGTTGTTTAATGTTTAATTACGAAAATGAAAGCCTGTACAAAACAAACAAATTAACCTTTTTTATGATTGTGGACGTGGGAGCACTTTTAACTAGTTTTCTTTTCCAGTGTTTAGTTTTAAAACTTAACCTTACAGCTTTCAGTCTTACTCTTCTTTTAACTTACAACTTCAATTTTTTACCCTTAGAAAAAAAAACAGTTTTGGTCATGTATCGCTGTGCAGTGCAAAAGTACTTGTTTAACAGCAGTAATCGTGAATGGTAAACAGCGTGATGAGTCTATGTTTTATTTAGATTGATTTTAGTTGTACCAAAACGTGCAATGTTAAGTCCGTAAGAATTTACTTACCGTGTAGAGCTGGCTATGTAAAGAATTCCAGAAACGTCAAGTACGAGCCGAAGAAAAGGGAACGTTTAAAGTCCTAACGTTCACCGTTTGATCACGGGCGATAACTGGAGGAAATCAACTTGACTCTTTGGTTGAGTGATAAACTATTTTAACTACTGTACTACAATTTGAGTCGATTTTTGATCAAAGTAAAGACAGAAGATTGGTGTTGTTTTCATTTTTTTTCCATCTAAGGCTCTTCTCATCTTCATTTTTGATTTAGTCAAAGTTGTAATTTATGTTCTACACGTAAATAACAATTTTGCACCCCCTCCTCCCCCCAAAAAACCTCAAGTCAAATGATACATCAACCCTGAACAAACCTTGACTAATGATCCGCCTTGGAATAAAACAAGTTGCTTTATTTCATTCCTCTCTCCAAGTAGTGGGAAAACTTGCTTTGCTTTGAAAATCATCATTGACAATCCTGCTTATACTTGTGATTGAGAGGATGTGCAGGTGGTGTTAATGAATAGCGGCTCGGAATAAGATATCGACAGAGGCGTGTTCGAATTCCAGTCTGGATCATTATTCACTTACGTACAAATAGCCCTGGAAAAACTATGAATCCATTGCCTCCCTCCAACTATGGGTTAAATAGTAAATGTATTTGAATTGTTATTCTAAAAAAATTGTAAATACAATATTCACTCGACTCTACACGAAATTCTTATATCAAAAATAAGTAACGCCCAAAGGGTTTAGAAGCCTTAAAAAGTAAAATCGATCAATACTTTTGTTTGAGTGTCGACTACTTGGCTTATTTGGGTATCACTATGGACTTTGTAGGAAATTCAGTCGTCCAGATTTTTTGGTGGTTGGTGGGTAATCGGTAATCGGATTCACCCTATGCAAGACAATAAAGCCACGAAGACACAAGGGCTTACAGGGTGTGGAAGAATTAGGAATAGAAGCATTAATAATGAGCGGGAAGAGAAAACTGTAATCAGGAGGACAAAAAGCATAGAGTCGATATTCAAATCCAAACGTTCGGATTTCAAACAATAATGAAATGAAAATACAGAAAACGTGGGTAGTTAAATAAATTATTTGCATTTACAAACATATGTACCGTATATACACGCGTATCATGCGACTTTTGAACGTAATTTTAAGGGGTTGCGTCATACGCGAGATATTAACGTATGTACTGCTGGCACTGGCTACACCATTGACCAAGCTATATATTCATTTACTGTAGTCAAATTATGTTCAAAATTAGGTCTTCAAAGGTCGCATGATACGCGAGTATATACGGTACATGAATTCAAAAATGATTTAAAAAATAGTCTTTAGTTGAGTTAAAGTTCACAAAAAATATTTTAGAAAATTTTTTAAATAGTTGGTCCACAGAAAGTAAAAAAAAGCTTTAGTTGTAAAAAGACTTTTAACGTTAGCGAACATTCACAGTCTTGTTGTTGGAGCTGATTCATTTGAAGTCGCCGACTGGCTGTCCATACTGATTTTATTGTAGCTGATTCGTTTAAAGTCACCGACACATTTCTTTCACGCATTTGGATGGGGGTCGCTATGTAGCCATGGCTTGGAGACAGTCTCATATCTTATCCTTGAAAGTCGAAATCTGTGGAGATTTTAAGAATTTATTTTTCTAAAAGTAGGCTAAAAAATAGGGTTTTAGTTTTCTGTGATTGGTCAAATATGGTGATACTAATTTCCAGCCAATAGAAACTTTGATTTAAACGGTGTGTGTTGTATTGAGAAATATTTTTCGTATGTTTGTATTATTTTCTGTTATTGCGTAAAAACTAATGTCTAGGCTCGTTTAAATTTGGTATGTATCTGGGTATGTACTTGTGTTGGAAATAGGATTTATTTCCTCTAACTTAATAAACGATAAATAAAAGGTCTTACTCGTAAGATCTGTAGAAATTCTTCTATCGCATCGTTAAATATTTGAGCTTAACAACTTTAACAATCATAGATATGAATGCGGGTCGTTATGTTAAAAAGTGGGTAGAAATGAAAAGATTTGAAATTGACAACGTTTTTCATTTCACAAAAACAGCCGTTAAACTCTTCTATCTTCTTTTCCTTCTTTCTTTCGTTTTCTCACTGAAACCAAGTAATGTCTTTTTTGCTCTTTCCACGCGATCAAAACGGAATGGTCTATTATTTATTAGGTATTGGCAGGGTTCAACGGTCGTGCAAACTAACAAACTGGGGATAATTATAATAGGATTATAACATTCAGATTGCTGCCTGTCAGGAGATGCCTGTTCATTTATTGAGTGACTGATTCGTTTTCTACGGCTTATCAAACCATTGCAAGTTATTCAAAACAATAAATATTTTTAGATTGCAAGAGTTTTTCTTTTTAGGCGGGGTGGGGGTTGAGAAGATAGAGAATGGAGAATTTTTTTGAGATAATAATGATTTAGTGATACAAGTCTTAGTAATTAATCCATACTTTTCCCAATCGCATTTCCTTGTAAGTGAATATAACGAACCTTAGTGGAACTGGAACTCGTCCCGCGAATTAACAATTCCGAGCCATTATCCATTACACCACCCTCACATCCAAACTTACAGCTCCTGGTATTTCCAAGCAGTCACCCATCTAGGTACTGACCTGCCTCGACGTTGCTTAACTTCGGCGATTGTACGGGAACCGGTGTTTCAACGTGATATGGTCATAAGCCTGATTTTTTATTTGTTGCTGTTCATACACGTTAATGTCTGTATACAAATCTATGTGGATGCAAAAAATAGAAAGAGAAATCCTTTCACGATGAAAAAAATGGATAGAAAACAAATCAGCTGCAAACTCTTACAGTTCTCTTTCAGTGTATTGTCAGCTTGGAGATCGATCAATTCCATCTGCGAATCGACTGGCGCTGCCTGTACATCGTATGCAAATGTTGAGCTAAGCAAACTAAAGTTATTTACCATCGACTGGAAATCTGCGAATCTTCTAGCAAATTTATCTCTCAAGGCCAGTATATGTTGACGATATTCAACTGCACAGGTTGGGTATGCTTCAAGTGGAGCAGAGGAAAATGTTCAAACACTGTGCAGATTTTAAAAAACAACCCTAATTTCATTTTTGTGTTAATTTATTTTGTAAGGAGTTAAGTTTGCTACCGACAGATTTCAACGAAAGGTGGGTAAAAGCGGCGAGCCTGGTTCGCGTGAACGGGGCCAGTCTTAATTTTCTTTTTTAGTCGCCTTTTTGACAGAAGGGGGCGGTTTCCTGTCGGACCCCTTCCCTGGTTGTTCACGACCTGCTCTCGGTATTCTTTATTATGATCCATGTCAAGATTCCCGACCTCCCAAGTTTGTTTTTTTATTTCCTTTTTTATCTTGACTGGGTCAGCTTTTGGTTTTCCCGCTCAACAATTTAACTTTTAGTGAGTGAGCGTCTTGATATTGCCTATCGGCAGAATACAGCAGCCATATTTATTTTTTCTGCGATGTGGACGTGTCCTGTAAACATATTTTACTTTTTAGTTTGAATGCTTTATTATATTTTATTTTCGTTATTGGATTCGTCTTCTCCCCGCTCATTTCATATCATATATTTTTATAAGACAAACGACGAAAAAAGAAAAAAAGAAAAGACAAAACATTTGTATATATTGTGAAATTTTAACGTCATGCATGTTTTAGTAGGGCCCCTTTGAATATGCGATATTGTGGTGTATGTCGGATGAAGGGTGATAAATGAATTTTTATGGTGATAGAGTAAATTGTAATGAATGAATAGGTCGCGAATCAGATTAGCTAGCTTTAGAATAGTCAGTGATGACCAACCTCACCCCACTTCGGAATATATACAAATGTCTTAGGGCAAAATTGTATTTTTAATACAATAAATATACACACGTGATACACGTTTGGGTGATCATACCTCTCTCGATTCATGACTGACTAGACAGAAGATTTTTCTCGCACTAGGTTGCCATTTCTTTCAGTGGTAGACTGTTTACCAACAAAGGCTAAAGAATCCACTGTGTCCTGCTATTCACCCCATAGCTGGGGGATAGAGAAGAGATGCTAATGTTGGCATTACAGTTTTTTTAATTTTTAAAAATATAATGGCATTTAAAATAAACTGGAATTGTGTATATATATATATATATATATATATATATATATATATATATATTTTAGAGTTGAAAATTTTAATTTTTTATATCAAGCATAAAGGGAGATAACTTGTTCTTTAAAAAAAAATAATTTGCATTAAAAATTAATCTGGATCAACATATTTAACCAAATATTTATTTTTATGTCTACATGTAACCATAAATTCATTTCTCTTGTTTATAAATTAGTGTTATTTAAGTGTTTTTAAGATAACTCATTTTTCAACAAGACATAAATTACATTTATTGCCTTTCCCATTGTAAGATTTGGCTCTTGCTACAATATCCCAGTTAATAATAGGTGTATTAGCGCCATTCTTTAATTGGCAGAAATATTTAGAGAGAGTAGTGCTGTTTTTGTAATTTATATTACCTAAAGTCATTCGATGATGGTAGAAACGAAATTTAAAAGGATTTTCAATGAAACCAAAATAAAATTTATATATATATATACAGAAAGAGACTAAAATAAATTTCACTATAAATATTTACATTCAGTTATGCGGAAATACCATTGTGTAAGGTATAAATCCGTCACTTCTCCCTCCAACTATTAGGAAAATTGTGAGACTTGTATCTAGAAAAATATTTATCTACAAAATATTGCCACTACAATATTCACCAGCATAAGTATTAATTATTCTTACAGTTTTTGTGGAAAGATTATATTGAATTCATTGCTAGGTCAGCTACTAAGAAAGTTGGTTCACTCTCTTGTGCGAGACAATTTTTCACTCCAGAATCTATCTTACATATCTATAAGTCTACCATTCATCCATGCTTAGAATATGGTGGACACATATGGCCAGGTGCCCCTGCTATTTACCTTGAGCTCATTGGTAAAATCCAAAGAAGAATCAGCAATATTATTGGTCTTGATCTGGCGGCTCGGCTTCAGTCACATTCCCACATCCATAAAGTTTCCTCTCTGTGTCTTTTCTATAAATACTTTCATGGTAATTGTTCGCATAAGTTCTTCGCTGTAGTACTTGGACTTTTTTCATTTAAGCGCAGTATTAGACTAGCGTTGAAATTTCATCAATTTACAGTTGAGCTGGCTAGATGTAGCCGTAAGTTCTTTGCTAACAGTTTCTTTTCTCGCACTTCTCGCTTGTGGAGCTCTCTTTCGGCTCCGTGCTTTCCAGCCAACTTTAATCTTCAAAAATTTAAATGCAATGTCAATCGCTATCTACTGTCCTCTTGACTACGCTTTCCTCTTCCCGCTTATTATTAATGTCTCTGTTCCTAATTCTTCCACACTCTGTAACCCCTTGTGCCTTAGTAGCTTTACTGCCTTTCATGGGGTAATACCAATTTTTTTAAAAATCCACAATATAGCTGTAGATGTAACCTTACGGTTACATCTGCAAGATCATTGAGTAATATTGAAATACATCATTTTTCTCCAAAAATTATAACAATGATTTACAATCAATTATCATTTTCTTATAAAAAATTGTGTGACACGCAGCAAGGCTCGGCTAATTTGGCTAGCAAAGTAATAAATCTATAATAGTGGAAAGGGTATGCCTTCCGTTAGCAACTGAATCCAGATGTTTACATTTTGCTGGCAAAGGAGAATCCTACTTATTGACTGGCTGGAGAGGAGCGCTTCCGCGTTAGGCGCTCTGACCCTACGCAAAGGTGAAGGAAAAGAAAATATTTATTTTCGAAAACATGAGTTTTTAAATGTGCCTGTTTAGCTCATGCTACATATAACCACTACAGCCAATCCTTTGCTGCTATTGTGTCACAAAATCACTACAATATTTACTAAGTTTAGCTTAGCCTGGCTCATAGCTACAGTATAATAGAGTAGCCCGTGTTAATCGAATCCACTACATTAACAATGGTTTAAAACATTATGTCAGACAACTGCCAGTACTTAACGACCTCCAGCTTTCTACGTTGTAAATATTCAACAGGTCAGTACGCACAGGAAGCTACTTTGCATGAAAACAAATGAAGCCACTTTTCAGACAATGCTCAAGATTTATGAGTATAAAAAATTATTATGATCCTTGCGGCTAAAGAAATCTTTTTTTCTTCTCTCTCACAACTTACTCGGATCTTCAAATAAATGAAAATAAATAAATAACAGAATTATATAATTTAGAAATTTTGGTCTAAAATTTTAAGATATGTTTTGTTGCTATCGATCCAAAGTTGCCTAGCAGACATTATGCACAGCTATGGAACCCAGCGATTCTAAAGAGCGAAGAACACCTAAAAGGAGAATAAAATATACTTTTAGATAAATGTCTTTATCATTTTACCCCCAAGTAAGGCAATAAAGCCACTAAGACGCAAGAAGTTACTGGCTGTAGGAGAATATGAGAAATAAGTCACTATTAAAGAGAGAGAACAATATTTGAACATGAATTAAGAAGACAGAAGGTAACAATTGACGTTGCATGTAAACTTTTGAAGATCAAATTTGACTGGGGAACAAGGAGCTGGGAGAGTGTTCCACAAGCGAGAAGTGCGATAGAAGTTGATATATATATATATATATAATTATTCTGTTATCACCAGAGATAAGTACATTGAGCCGGTATCTCTCGAAACGAGAATGTAAGAAAAGGGACGTTCATTCTAGGTTGCCAATCAGAAAGTGAGCTGGCTTTATATCCAGCTCGTGCAGATTTAATTTGATTTGTTTTTAACCTTTTCAGGGTATTTAAAGCCAGCGAATATTTTTTTAAATTCTGACTGTAAATCCGCAGTTATTTCAGTTTTTTTTAATATTTAAATGTACTTTTTATCACATAAAATTTGTCGAGGCTCGATCAAATTTTCATTCTGAAAATGCGGCTCAGAAAAAATGTTTGGAAACCACGGATCTAGCCTCTCGTCTACGATACAAGCATACAAATTAGCGCCACATATGAGGTGTCCAATATTTAAAATGTTTTTCTTGCTCTTTATTGAAAAACAAAACAAAAAACAATGACAATAAAAGACTTCAGAAATAGATGCCATTCATGCTTTTGATCGTTTCGTTGATATTTTTTCCAGTTTTAAAAAGAAAGGATTTTGAGTTTCTTAAGTAAATAATGAACACTCTCATTTCAAATACAACCATGAATAAAACCAACCCTGTGTATGGCGATAAACTACACCCGGGAGCAAGGCCTCTGATCGGGAGACTGGAGGTTTTGATGAGTGTGGAAGCACCTCTTAATTGCTGTTGTTCCTAGGTCCACCCTGACCCGGGGTGGTAACATCTGTTAGGGTCTCAGCAAAATCGTTTTTTTTCTCTGAAAGCTCACAGGTAAATAAAAAAAAATTAGAATTTCTGTAAACCTACATCTATTATAAATATTATGTATTAATATATAAAACACCAGGAGCATTTTCGAATCTTATTATTATTTCTATATTGCGAGATTTGTACAGATCTTTCTAACACTTACAATTTTCCCATATATATATATATATATATATATATATATATATATATATATATATATATATAATACAGGGTGTATCAAAAATAATTTTACAAACTTTGCTAGCGGGTTCCTCACACCAAAACAAGGACAAAAGTCCATATAAAAACATATCTGCAATTCCTTCGTTTTTATTGAGTTTAAAGAAAGTTTACGGTAGATGGCGCTGTGTTGCCATTTAGACTAGGTTATATTTATCATTGGTGTACATTTGCGGTTAGTCTGTCTTCAGCGTTTAACGTGTGTAGTAATGAGTTAACTTAGAAGTGTTCCGTTTAACAATGGCGGGATATTCATATCGTGAGCAGGCAGACATGATTTTTACATACGGCCGTGCGTGGTAATGGTAATGGACGTGTGGGTGCACGGCTGTATGAGACAGCATTTCCAGTTCGAAGGCAGCCGAGTCATTCAAGCTTTGCTGCTGTTAATCGTCGCGTTGCTGAGACAGGATCCACGGCACTACAAATTATGAATCGATTATATAAGTTGTATCTTCTGTTTGTCTTTTTGTTTGTTATCGAACTCCTCCGAGGGTTTTTGAGATAAGCCCCCCATAACAATATTCTGAAACGGCATTACCCAGGGTACTTGGATAAGTATATTTTATTTAGACCAAAGGGGGTCACAAACCCCACTACTGAATTTTTTTCCCTTTGATATAGAGTAAATTTAAATTTGAACAAGGAAATGACATCTTGGGTACTTTGATAAGTATATTTCATTTTGATCAAAGGGCGGCCCCAATCCCCCGACTGAATTTTTGCCTCTTTGATTTAAATTAAATTTAAATAAGGGATGACTCCTATCCAATATATAGGAGAAAGCCAGAAGATGGTGGTCACATCGGCAAGATTATTGAGTAATAATGAAATGCATCATTTTTCTCTACAAATTATAACACTGATTTAAAAAATCAATCAATTTTCTTCAAGAAAAATGTGTGACACGCAGAAAGATGCGGGTAATTCGGCTCGTTTATATATATATATATGGGCAGAAACCTTTCACATATACATGTGTGCGTTTCCTTGAATATGAAGGACAATGAAAATTCAATTTCTTTTATTTAGGTTTTTACAGCATTCTTACATTTTTCCATTTGGTGGGAAAACGAGTGCAAAAATTGTCCATTGTCACAAGCGCCTTCGGACACTTCTTTAGCAATTTTCGATGGGGTTTTATTTGGGTGTTGCTAATTTATCTTCATGTTTGATGGTATGAAATGTGTTTTTGTTATTCAAACCAAACAGTTAAAAATATAAGAATACTGGAAAAACTAAATAAAAAAAATTAAATTTTCCTTGTCTTTCATATTCAGCGAAACACATTCAAAAGAAATAGCCCATATATATATATATATATATATATATATATATATATATATGAATAACAAAAGGTTTTTAGAAACAGATGTGAAACATCATGTAAAAACAAAAAAATATGCACACGCACACAACTGAAATATCCACCAAAATAACATGGAAAATAGCACATCTTACGACAGCGCCACAAAACATGAAACATTTTCCGAGAGGAGAAAATTTAAATAATAACCTTTTCAGAACAATATAAACTCGGAAAAGAAAAGATCAGAGTTTACTTCCAATTGCAGATTTGCGAAAACGCCTATTACGGTCCCTACAAACATATTACGACTCCAAATATTAAGCAACTACCATATTTTCTGGTTTATGAGACGCACTTTTTTTCCCTAAAAAATTACCCTGAAAAATACGTGTGCGTCTTTCAAGACGAATGTAAGATAAATAAGCTTGGAGGGTCACCTAATTGGCTTGACTGATAGGGACGTAGATTTATATGTTGAGTCATTACACTATAATGCTAGCTATCTAATTCAGCCTTTTATGTGATGTAATCTCAGTATTTAGCTGTTAGAAGTATTTCCAAGACTATAAACCTTCCTGAAGCCGAGCCATAAGCTTGAACATGCTCTGTTTACTAGAAGCGGTGGGAGCCTTTCTGCTCTTGATCTTGATGGTGTAGGTTTGCTTACACCCTTATGTCGTGAAAATATCAGTTACCACCAGGCTGTCATACGTATGACAATCTTTTTTTTTTGTCCTGGAAATTATCACCTATGGCGAGTTCATCAACACGATTTACTTATACTATCGCATACAAGCTACATATCGAACGATATGTCAAAGAATATGATAACAGAGTAGCAGAAAGACACTTTGGACCACCGCCTACCGAAAAAATGATTCAGCAGTAGAGGAAACAAGAAGAAGGATTGAGTGAAGTTGGAAACCAGACAAAGCACAATTTACGTCAAGTACCAGCAAAAGGGCTACAGTTAGAGAGAGACTTGTGTACATGGATAATGGAACACAGAAACTTGGGGGTTGCAGTTAGTACGAAAATGATAATCTTGGAAGCAAGAAAACTCGCAACGAACATGGGAGTAAAAGACTTCAAAGGGCACTACGTCTTGGTGTTTTTGATTCATGAAGCGAAACAAGTTATGCTTTCGAACAAGAACTAAAATATCTCAAAAAATGCCAGGTGACTATAAACAGAAAATACTGACTTTCCATCAATTTATCATTAATGCTAGAAAGAAGAACTCGTTCTAACTTAACCAGATCGGGAATATGGATGAAATTCCTTTGACATACCTTCTAATAAAAGCATAGATGTGAAAGGTACCAAAACAGTGACTATTAAAACCAATCATGAAAAGACTCACTACGCTGCAGTTTTAGCTTGTTGCGTTGATGGCACCAAACTACCACCATTCTTGATTTTCAAAAGGAAAACATTGCCCAAGGAAAAAATTACCAGATGGAATTCATGTTATTGCGTGGGTGGATGAAACGGTAGTTAAAGTGTGGATGGAAAAAGTCTGGTCCAATCGGCCTGCTACGAAAAAATGCATTGCTAGTATGGGGTCAGTTCAGTGCACACAGGACAGAAAACACTAAAAACTAGCAAGAGAAATGAACACAATGTTAGCTGTGATTCCTGGTGGCCTTATTTCCCAGCTGCAGACACTAGATGTGAGCATCAACAAACCATTCAAGAATAGCATGCGTGAAGAATAGTCTAAATGGTTCCCAGGCCTCATGAATTTAAGCGTCCTACGAGGCTGGCATCCCGTTCCCACCCCTTCACTGTTGAAACTGTTAGATGTAGACGTCTCTTCTACTCCAATAGCTTCATGTCTCGCACCTCTCGCCCGTGGAACTCCCTTCCTTATTCCTGTTTCCCTGACAAATATAATCTCCAACTATTTAAGTGTAACGTCAATCGACATCTCCAGTTGCCTTGATCTATCCACTTTCCTTCTCCACATCCTTTCCCCCTTTCATTCCTATCTGCTCTCGCTCCAAATCTTCTGTATCCCCCTTTCCTTGATCGATCCACTTTCTCCACATCCTTTCCTCTACCACTCCTATCTGCTCTTCCTCCAAACCTTCTGTAACCCCTTGCGTGCTAGTGGCTTCCAGCCTTGCGACCATGAATAGCTCAAGTGTGTGAATGGGTGTTGAAATCTTGGAATGCTATTAATACTAAAATTGTTGTAAAGTCTTTCAAAAAGTGTGGTATAAGTAATGACATGTAGTAGTGAGGATCATTTATTGTACATGACTAACAACAGCAGTGATGATTCTGCAGATGATAGCTTAGAGCTTTTACATGAATCCAGTAGTGATGAGTTCTTGGGATTTGAGGATGGATATAATTTCTTTGATTGTTTTATATTTTTACATGCATATTTTAAAAATTTTGAATTCGTTTTTATGAAAATAAAACCACCCTTGGACACTGAAAGATGTATAGCATATTTACTAACCATCAACTAGTATATCATTGCCATACAAACAAAATCGGACGAGTGATTAATGTAAACAATACATGGCGCCAGTATGTGAGAGACGCATGGTGAATGTACTGTATGAGAAAGAAATTTCTAAGAAAAAAGTAATTCCAATATTAGGGTGCGTCTTCCAAACCGCAGTCTTGTAAGCCGGAAAAAAACCGTAATAAATAATAACTTAAAACATATTTTTTTCTTTAAAATGCAATGCCAAAGTTTAGAATTAAAGAAACTAAACAATTAAATTAAATAAAGTAAATGAGTAAAAAAATAAAATAAACAAGATCAGGTGTATAAACTGAAAAAAGTAAGTAAGTGAATTATAACTCTGTATAAATAATTATAAACTCCTTAGCATTTATAGGATTTATACATACAAAAATACTCATAGAAATCAAGTATTATTATCTGCTTAACAATGGTTATGTGGTGTTAGTATTATTGTCTATCGTGTCACTAAGTGAATTGTGAGTTGGAATCAAATATGAATTGGAATCCGACAGAATGATAAAGAACGTTTGTTTTGTTTTACGGCATATCAATACCTCAATGGGTTATTTAATGCCGACAAGATTTTTATTGCTGGTAATATTTTTATTTTTTTCAAAAGATAGATTGCTGGTAATACATTTTTTCTTAAAAATTCATTGCTGGTAATAATTCTTTACAAAAAGAATATATTACAAATAACCGCCAAAATAGACTACCCGCAATGCACCACTGACCGGTATATATAAATAACCGAGAAAAATAACAAGCACTCGTGGGCTGAAGATTGCATCTAGCATGAAACCCACTGTAGCCTCTAAGTTTTGACTTCTATGTTCACTTTTATATATATATCCTGTTAATAAAATAATCTACTGAAAATGAATATTTAACATTTTTCAACCAATGGGTCGCGTTCCCGCCGACAATAAAAATCGTGATCCCTTTGAAAAGTACTTAAGTAAAGTCTCTAGACGGACACACCAGTAAGGAGAGGCAGACGGCAACAGTTCACGACGCTCAGATTAAAAGAAATTTCCTTGCTCATTCACCAGTCTTCCTCACCAAGCTACTTGACACTTACACTTTCTTCCTTCCCACCTTTTCCATTACATATACACGCGTAGAAATTACATTTAAAGAAACAATTTAATAAACAACTACAAACAGGGACTGTAAAATCTTTAACACTCAAAGACGCTAAGAAAAAATTAGTTGCAAGAAATTATATTTAAACACCTTTTTCTTTGTTGTGGTTCGATTCATATCCGCATCATATCCAATCCACTTTTCAATGAAAAGGTAACCGTATTGTTGCCCTTACAAGCGTATCTACAATTAGAAGCAACACGCATATTGATTGCAGCTATCTGCCAGCTTGTTCAAATGACGCGAAATAACAATCCTTATTCTTCTATCTACCTTTGCATTTTTTTAACAATGATGTTCACGCTGTACATAAAAAATACAAATTCATTAAGCCAAGCGTAACACCCAGCCACGATTTTTAGATAAAAACTTGAAAATGCTATTTAAAAAAAAAAAAATTACTTTAAAACTTTATACATAAATCTGCATGTAAATTTTTACGAAATTAAATTTATTTTAATTTAGTGTTTCATCACGCTCTAAAAAAATTTAATTTCATGGATTAACCGAAGAAAGTCCCCGATTACATTTTCTTTTTACATTATTTTAATTTTTAAAACAAAAAAAAAAAAGGCAAGTATTTTGGGGTAAATTTAATTTTTCTTTAAACTGAACAAAAATTTTTTAAATTAGTGGGTCGGCAAGTCTTTAAAATTAAATATAAATACACGTGTAATTTTATTAGGAAAACGAAATTTAAAGAAAAATCGGTGTGCGAGTCGGTGATCAGTGTAGGAATTGCGTAACTAGATTTTATGACGCAGTATTTCTTTGCAGCACCAAGAATTATTTCCGTTTGTCGAATATTTGAATGATGAACTGAAACGTAGTTGTCAAGAAATAGGAACTACGTGGTTTTTCGTTTAAATTTAGAATTAGAAAAATAAAATGTTTAAATTTACGTTTGAACGTTTAAAAAAGGTCAAGTCCCAAGACTTTTCTTTTCACTAAAAAAAAAGAAAAAAAAAAAAAAAGAAAAAAAAAGTCATTTATTTGCGTAAACATAAACAACTGAATTTTAATTTAAGGGAAAGTTTAACTTTAAAGTGATTTTTTTCTTTTCTTAATTTTGTGCTAGGACGAATTCTTTTTTAATCTAATTAAACTTAATGGTTAAGTTTCGTTATTAAACATTTTTACCGTAAAAATGTTTAATAACGAAACTTACGTGAAAAAAAATTTTTTTGATAGAGGGTTCTCTGCTTTCGGATTTTTTTTTTTTTTAGAAAATGATGTTATTAAATTAAGTAAGTGTGAGTGGGTGAAGTCGCTCCAAATTGGGGGTTCTGTTCACAATCAATATAAATGCTAAAGTGAACCCTGACTATGTCGTGATTGACTTTAATGTAAAACTGGACCCTGACTTTGTGTCCATCTTTATGATGTACATGACTGAAAAGAAGCCGAAAAGTAAATAATTGTAAAAGAAAACAAAACAAAAAAAAACATACTAAAACTTAAATTAGAAATTAAAGTTGGAGCAAGATTTTTTTCATAACAGCAGGATTTAAATTCCATAGACATAGAAATTATGAACATTGCTGGCTAACGAAAAAAAAGGATCCGCTACTTGTGTATTAAAAAGAAAAGTAAAAAAAAGTTAATAGTCCAGTTTAGCATTGTAATTTCCCCCCTCCTCTAAATAAATAAATAAATAAATGAAAACTCGAATAGTTACTTTTTGAAAGGTGCGAAGATGGCCTTCACTTTAGTGAAGGTCATTTATTGAAAACAATAATATGCACGAGAAAAAAATAAAAATACATTTTCATACAAGATACACTATTCCAGTTTTTTAAGGAATCTTAAATATTTTCTGTCTGATTAAGCAAAAATAAATAAAATAAAATAAATAGGATAAAAAATAAAAAAAGATATTGAAGTAGTCAGTCGATATTGACGTAGATCGCATCGAGGAACATGTGCTCAATTTGTTGACATTTCGCCAAGCCTAGGCAGAAATTTTGTGAAAGTCAAGGACATAACCTTTGTAATGGTAAAAATTCCCACCACCACCAAAACGTGAATTTTTAAAGTTAATCATTAATTCATTCATAAAATTATATTTGCTGTGTTGAAAGCTTGGAGTATTTCAGAAAAAGAAATAGGAAAAAAAAATTCTTTACACAATGGAATTTCTCTGTAACCATTTCGTGTAAATCCGTTATTTTCCGTAATCTTGTTACGTTAGATGACGTCACCAGCGGTATATAAACGAAGAAGTCGTGCGTTTCTGCGCAGACTCACAGTTAAACGGTGTAGATCGCATTCTCTCCTGTGAAACCAGTTGCAGGTGAGTTAAAAAGAAGAACAACAACAACAAAAAAAAAAAAAACTGCGTTTGTCAAATTTATTATTAATACTGTTAAAAAAACAACCAAAAGAGTATTGCAATGGATTACATTTTTCACTTGTTTTAGAAACAAAATATAGATAAACATTTCGTTTGTTGTAATCGGCGTAGATCCAGCATCAATTTGTCAGTCAAGGACGTACAACGACCTTGACTGATGAAGGATAAACAATGGCCACAAGGACATTTCGGATTTACTCTCTTTTAAATATCGTAATATTAACAACTAAGTCATTGCAATCAAAATTTTTCATTTCATCCTTCTATAATCATCAATTTTCTTTCTGCAGTTGGATTTAGTCACACGACGATTTTTTTTATCTCTTCAGCAACGCGAAAAAAAAGTGTCATTTTGTGTGAAATTCAGATTTCTTACTCTTCTCCTCTTAGTACTTGATTTTTTGTTTTGTTCCCATAAGTTAATAATAAGGCTTAATAATGAAGCAAACGTATTTTTAAAAAAATGAAAGTATTTAGGCCTGAATTTAGGATTGATCAATTAATAATTATATTTAAATTAAGTAAAATTAAATCTTCGAATTCGAATCGACCATCCGGTTGTTTTAGTCTGTCTCCCCCTCAAAGATCCTGTTTCTTCGTCACTGAAATCATTTTAAAATATTTGATCAGATCGAAAAATGCCTTTTTTAAAAATTTTTTTTTAATTTGTTTTATATATAAAAAAAAATGTTGTAAATCGACCTATTATAGTTTTTTAACCATCATTTTTAGATCTCCGCTTTGGATTTATAATGGCAAGGTCGTTTGCTGCTTAACATAAAATTAAAAATGGTTATTTACTTATTTATTTGACTCTTGTAATAAGAATTGATTTTTATTTTTTATTTAACCGATATATTTTATGTTCATTAATTCGTTTAATAAACTTTTTTTTGTAATGCCAAATTACAAAAAAAAAAAAAATTTTCTTTAGATGTGTTTTTATAAAAATGTTTACTATAAGTAATGAAAATTTGTAGTTAATTAGTTTTAAATTTAAATTTTTCGTTTTGATTTTTAAAGATTTGAAACAAAATGTCGAAAAAAATTAAGTTTTCTCTTCCCCGCCTACGCATTTTGCTTGTTTAAATGTTTAAAACCAAATGTAATTGTTAAATTGTATAAATGCGGAATTTTAAAGAAAAAAGACGAAAAAATCCGATTTTCTAAAGATTTAATTTCAACAGACACGCGTTTGTTTTATTGCATTTTTGTTTCATTTTTCGTCATTATTTTTTATAAATTATCGTTTTTTTGTGTTGATTTCAAATGTCGTTTCACTTGCTTCTTGTTCAACAGATGTTTTTTTAAGCGATATTAACTTTTGCTTTAATAATCAAAAAATTCTTCTTTTTAAATTAGCAACATCGATTTTGTTACATTTTTAGTTCAAATGTCAATTATTCAACGTTTCTTTTTTTTTTTTCATTTAAAAAAAAAATTATCTTGTCATTTGGATTTTAATTTCATCTTTCGGCTTTTAAATCAATATGCTACAAGTACAAAATATGTAGCTTTCAAATGGAAACGACCGTTTCATTTGCAGAAAAATAACTGATTCAATTTTAAAAAGAACAACAAATAAAAAAAATATTAATTGGCTTCACTTTCCATAGTGAAGTAAGTTTCTGTCTTGTCTCTGATCGGACTTCCTTTTCTTTGTTCAATTAAAAACTAACATTATTGATAATAGTTCTTAATTAATTTGCTGTGTGTATCGCTTTGACACTTTATCGATTTAAAAATTAAAATTTAATAAAAAAAAAAAATGAAAAAATGCGATTATCTTTTTACTTACTTTACTATTCCAGTCTTCGATCCTTACACCAAATTATTTTTATTTTTTGTCATTTAAATTTAAAGTCGTATTTAGAGTTTAATTCCGTTTTTTTATGTCTTTGCGTGAATAATGGAAGCTTTGACCGATCGCCTCATTATTTAAAAATCTGTTTCAGAAAAAAAAAACCTCAATGATTCTTCTTAATTTTAATAATTCATAATTTCGAAAAAATAAAATAAAGTGATCACCTTTTAAAGCTTGTGGTTACTGTATTTATTTTAGAATCGTCACAGTTGTCCGATTTTTACATAACACTGACTTCAATCTCCTATTTCGTGTTATGAACACACCTATCAGCTTTCGTCTATAAATATTCTGCCTACGTGAGGATTCTCATTTGTTCTTATATGGACGGCAACCGCAAATGCCAAGTTAATAGCTTTCTTTCTCTCTTCTATCAAGCATCGACTTAACTCCATAATCCATACTTTGCAGGAAAAATTTGTTTGGAGAACTGTGGTAACTTTTTAGTTAAAAAAAATAGAAAAGAAAGGCAAATTACTTTTCATCTGAAAAAGTACTCGATGTTCTTAAAACATTACTTCATTTTAAACAATTTTTTTTATTTTAAACATTGAAATAATTATTTTAACAGTAACACACTTTGGGTGGAAGATATCAAAGTCAGATATTTTCCCCTCCATTGATTGCACATTTATACTTTCTTCATCGATACGTTAGTTATGCCAATGCGCAGGTGAGCACCTGACCAGCTCCATCCCTATGTCTTGGTTGCATGCCAATGTCTGAGTTTCTGTGAATGATCTTCCAGTTCACTCAGTGACGTTATCAAACCATTGTTCCTCATTTTAAAAAGTAAAAACTTTGCAAGTAAAATCAATATTTTGAATAGGTTAATTTAATTACTACTTTTTTGACAATACTTTGGATGGAATTATTGAGACATATATACACAGACTGCAATGGATAAATTGTTGTCTAAATTACATAAAAGTGAAAACAATACTGACATCTCATTTTAACATATATTTACCAAAATTAATTACACAAAAATATCTTTAAATACTAAAGTGTAGATTTATTCAATAAAAACATCACTGGCTTCTATCACAGCCTCTAGACAACTTTGAAATCTTCAACTCTTTTTTCAATTCTTGTTTAAATCCTTGCCTTCAGTTCACCTTTGGTATTACATGCAGTTTTGTTGGTCTCTTACTCAACTATGCCCCACACATAATAATTAAGGGGTTGCAGTTTGGGGAGTTAGGTGGCCAGATGTAAGGGGTGATGTTGCAGAAATTGTCTGACAGCTATGACTGGGTTCTCTTGTTTGTGTGGCATGGTGCAGAGTCCTGTTGCCAGACATATGGTCTTCCAGCAGCCAGGGCAGTATTACCTCTTCGAGGATTCCGTGTTGAGTTTGAGACCTTCACTAACAAATTTGAGAGTTCTTTTCTTATCAGAATGAATTTTCCAAGCTGGCATGCCTTCGTAATCACCATTAAACCCCTCCAACTCTTTTTGAATCTTCTCCACTGTCCTCAGATTGACACCTAAACACACTGAAATGTTCATATTAGACCTTCTGGTTTGAATGCCAAGCAGTAGAGCATACCATTTCCAAATTTCTGTTAGGGTGAATTGCATCATGGTGCTCTTTTTCTTACAGATGATGCCCAACCAATCCTACTATACTGTGCATTCAGCAAAAACAAAATGTGCAGGCATAAAATTAAAAATATAAAATGACAACAATTTTCCCATAGCACCCTCTGTGTGTGTGTGTGTGTGTGTCTATATATAAAGGTATGCTATATTTATGGATAAAAGTGCTCAATATCAGAGATAGTGTATGTAAATATACAAGTAGTCAATGCAGCGACAGTCTGTTTCACACTTAAATGCAGTCTTCAGGCCTGAAGATTGCGTTCAAGCATGAAACAGACTGCCGCTGCTTGGTGATGACCTCAGTGCCCACTTGCATATAAATTACTAATTGTTCAAACTGTCTAATCCAAAGATTCAGAATAATTTCTCATAGTAAAAAAGGTTAGTACTGAAACTTTAATTTCCCTTTTATTGTAGTTGTGTTTTTTTTTCCTTTTGAATTTATGAGTTTAGGCCTTTCTTGCCTGGAGGGAGACGAAAAGACACCTTTCTGACTTGTCGCATGGCCTGCTGGAATTGTATCTCTAAAAACAACACTAACTCAGAAGCAGAGAAGTATCTCAGAATTGGCTGTTTGTTACTTTATTACTGTTTTATTACTGACCAATCAGTTTTATTTTACTTGACTAATATTTTAAAACTGCCTTCAACGGCAGCTTTTATATCAATTGTGATCATTGCTGTAACAGCAATTTTTTTTTTTTAGAAATTTAATATCTAAGATTTGTTGGTTTTGTTTTTTGTTTATTTTTAGTTCATCTGACAAAGCTGCCTTTTCTTTTTACAATGTTTTTGCTTTAAAGAAATTTAAGATTTTTTTTTTTTTTTTTTTTTTTATGCAAGTTTTGATAACTTACCAAATTTGGTAGTTGTTCTTTTTGATACTTTTTCTCAGCACTTGAAATTCCTGTGAATAGAAAAACTAAATACAGGATATTAAATCATATGCAAAATTCAAGTACTGAAGAATAGTGAAACAAATAGTTGCAGTAATTATTAATATTTGGGGAAAATATAAGCATATAATTCTAGTTTTGAGTTTTAGTTAGCTTGTACTGCAGAATTTCTACTTGTACAGATCTGTATATCACAGATGCTGCAATAAATGAAAGCAAATCTTTTCATTCATATTCCAAATTTCTCCTTTGATTTTTCTAGTTTGAAATCATAGGATTCAAACTTACTGAAACATATTGATGCAAATTAAAAAAAAAAATTATCACTTTACAGATGACTTTAATCTTTGAAAATTTGCCAAGAAGTAAAAGTGAATTTTTATGTAATCTCTAGATAGTGTTGTATAATACATTATAGCATAAAACTTAAAAAAAAATAAATAATAATCATCTTAAATATAGATTATTTTACTTATGACTGGTAAGTATTGGCTATCTTGTTGAATTGGTGCACAAAAAAAAAAAAAAAAAAAAATTCTAAATTATTTTTATATTTTTCAAACTGAACCTTGTTTTTATTTTAATTTTTGTATAAAATAGATACCTCCACTAATTCGCTGAAAAAAATTATATATAATGATGAAAAAGGCACCAAATTTAATAAAATCAATTAAAGTATTTGTTGTTAGTAAGAAGAAAGGCCAAAAATATTAACATTTTTTATTCTTTTCTAACATGTTTGAAATTTTGATTTCAAAGTTTTTTTTATGGTTCAACAGTGTAACACAGCTGGCTATGGAAATTTAGTGCCTTCTTTTCCAGTAAAATAACACATTAATTTGAAAATTCTTGCAAAAGTTATATAAATGTCAGATTTTAATGAAATTTTCAGAACTTATTTATAAATGAATGAATTTAGAAAAATTTAAATTTAAAAAATTTAGAAAAATCTTGGTAAAAATATTTAAAAAAATTTTTTTTTTTTTACATAAATTTCAAAAATTCTTACAAACTGTCCTCGTTAGGCTATTAAGTTATTAAAGTGAAGACTAGTTACTAAGTGAAAATTGAAAAGCTTAATAGAAATCATCATGCCCTAAGATTTTTAAAATAATTTAAATTTTTTTATGTGTACAAATATGCCCATCTTGAAAGGATGGATGACCATACATAACATTATCAGAAAATAAGATCAATCATAATAGTAAATTTAAAGTCAACATTTCTAAAATTAGATCACTGAGAATGTTTCCAACATTTTTAAGATTACTGAGTACTTAAAAATTATATAAAAGGTGTCCACCCATCATTTTCTTAAATTATGTTTTAACAGATGAAGTCTCAATAGAGCAATAAAACTGTCGACATCTTGTAAATCGGGGGCTTATGAAGCACTTGGTCAAGTCACTTACAAGCTTTGACAAGCAACTTGACAAGCATGTAATCACTGCTAATGTTTTTAAAACTCAATTTCTCTGCTATTTTCAACTGAAAATTGATATTTTTTCAAATCAGATTAATTATACTTAAAAACAGGAAATATTCCTCAAATAAAGTTTCAGAAAAGTATATTTTTGGAAGATTTTCTAATAAAGAAAAATTAATTGTGATGACCATAGGCTAAAAAAGGCCACTAATCAGCTATTTTTACCCCCCAAGATGCATAGACTCCACTCAATATAATTTCTTGAAATACACTACAGAGTATTTTGTTTACTGGAAATAGTAAATTTACTTCTTTAACTTTCAATTAAAGCTAAATGAAAGCTTCAAGAAAGATTTTTCATTTATGAAAATTCATTTTAAACTTTAGGTATACCGAATTAGTGGAGGTACCTATGTAAAAATGATTCTTTACTGATCTTGGTTTGTAAAATGCCAGAAAAAATAACTTTATTGATGCATACAAAGCTCTTAGTTAAGTTTTATAATGCTTTAAGTTTCCAAGATGTCTTTAATATGATTTGTATTTGGTTAATAGATTATCATAACTAAATGACATTTATGACTTTAAAAAAACTGGGAACAAGAATTCAGGCTTTCACCATTCCCATTAGGAATTTCTATAATGTTAATAAATGTAAAACAATATTACTGCAGTTTTTTCTAATGTAAAATCATTTTCATTGCATTTCTTTCCTAATCAAAAAAAAAAAAAAAAAAAAGATCTTTTGTAAATTACATTTGTTTTTTGCTTGATTCAAGACAATTTTATGTACATTATAAAATAAATTATAACATAAGTGTGTATTAATTCTGTTTGATCAAAAATGTTAATGTGAAAGATTAAAAAGTAATAAATAGAATGGCAAAAAAAATTAAGTGCTGATGAATTTTGCTGGATTTGTTTGTGTGTGTGTAATACATACACAAAGTGGAAATATCAAAAGATTAGCTATCTAAATTTTTATAAAGGTAAAATGGTTTTATAATCTTAATTGCTTAGAAGCAACTATTTTGATAGAATCCTTATCCCTAGAGAAACTGTAGATTTAAAACAATTGAAACATTGAATTCCTGTCATTGTAATGATTTTTAGATAAACTGAAGTGCCATCTATCCAGATACAAACAACTCAACAGCCTTATTAGAATGTATGTGGTTGCACAGAATTTAAATGCTACATATCACATACTCATTGGAGTTTAAATCTTGCAAGCAATGGCATGCCTAGAAGTCAGCTGCTTGTTTTTGGAACCAATTTCATGTCAGTTGGATCTAATGAGGGGCATGTTATCATTCTGAAACAAACTGTCACCACCAGAAACCATGGCAAGCACAAATGGTTTGCAACAAGATCTGTATATGTTATAATTGTCAAGACAAACTCCAGTTTCATTCTTCATCCTTTTTCAAACTAGGATAAAATATAGACCATGCCATTACAGAGCTGCAACACCCTTCTAACAAACCAGATTCATAGCCTTGCACTGTGATCTTTCAACAGAAACTCAACCCCCTGCCTGAAACAGCTGAAAATATGATTGTGCTTTTAACTAGGCACCAATCTTCCATGATCCAATGGTAATGTTGTCTGACCCAGATAAGTTGCAGGAACTGATGCCATAGACTCAACAATGCTATCTTGTTGGTCAATAATCACAAAATGCCATGAAATATAGTGTATGCTTTACTGTATGTTTACTGATCAGTTGAGTAGGCTCCAGCATTGAATTAAGATGTGATTGGATACAATGTTATTCCTTTGTTGAATGTTTACTATCCTTCTCTATTTCCTGCTAGTAATATTCTATCATTTGTGGGTGCCTGCAGGTTTCCTCATCCACTGATGTCTATTTGAATTTAATATATTAATAGAATGCCTTTGCTATTGTTGCCCAAGAAAAGCTTAGAGTACTTCCCAGTTCACTCTTTCTTGCTCCAACAAACATTCTATGGTCAAATGGTGTTAAATTCTGTCAACATCTTATGACTGCCACAGCTACACTACCTCTTTGCCTATTATATTAGATATACAAGTAAGGTAGATAATATATCATCAGAAATATATTAATTGTATTCATGTGGGTATATACAACTGCAGTATTTAACAATCAATAATAGTAGTTAGGGAAGTTAATAAAAAAAGTCCCCTCAGCATTAGAAGGAATTGATCGCATGTATATTTTTTTTATACAATTTAATGTTGATTTTGCTTGGATTGTTAAATCCTGTATTTTGTAAATCATTTTAATGATTCTTTTTATTATTTATAAAACAATGACAATATTTAAATGATTCTTGTTAGGAGCAGTAATATACATTTTCCACTGACCAAACCTACTTCATTTCCTGTTCAGAGTTACTTCAATAGTCCTATGTAAGTTGTAATTGGACTTTTTTCATTTTGGAAGTTAATGTTTGTAATTTTTTTTTTTTTTTTTTTTTTTTTTTTTTTTGTGTAATAATATTAAATATACAAATCAAAATTCAGTTTAATAAGAATTTTATATAGTACTTCTTACATTATCTCGGCACTTTGGGACAGGGGTTGAAAAAAAACAAAAAAACTTTCTAGAATTCAAAATTCTAGATAATTAAATACTTAAATTACAGAGGAAAAAAAAATGAAGGAAAAAAGTCATTTTCAAATGTTTTGTCAAGTTTATTTTTTATGAAAAAAAAAAAAAAAAAAAAGTGTCAAGTTTTGTCCATTTCTTACTGGCCTTGCATTTTTCTGCCACTGTCTCCTGAAGCTGGATTAAAGTAGATGAAGGACAGCTTCTGGTTGAAAGTGCAACCGACTTTAGCATTTGCCAAACATAACCATTGCTTTGGGGTTTGAAATTGAAATGAGGAGTATGGATTTCTAAATTCTCAAAACCTTGTCTGAGAGGAAATATTAGAATGGGTTTCATTCAGATAATTGAAAAATGTTCAAATGATTTCAACTTTTTTCTTCATTTCACTTTTGGATAATCAAGGAAGCATTGTTGTTTTAATGTAAGCTTTCATGTGTCCATAACATGGACCATAATGAAGCTTGAAATTTTTGGATATAATTAAAATTAAGAAACAGTAAAGTTTACTCAATAAGCCCAGTTTCATTAAATTTTGTTAGTGGGGGGAGCAGCAACCTGGACAGGTATAAAAAAAACAAAAAACTTAACTTGGTTTTAAAAGCCGGTTAGCATAATACTCATCAAAACTGATGGGATTATTTATGTATGAAGTTTTGGAAATTTTATAAGCCTTGGCTATGAGTACAAAATAAATTATGGTGCAGATTACATCTACAGCCTCACATCCAAAAATTCTCAATTATGACCTCAAGAACCAGACAGTATTTCATGTTCTTTATAGTCAAAGAAATGTAAGAAACCTGAAAAGCCAGCAAGAAACTTTGACCCTGGTTTCTTTTGATGAGTTATTTTAAAGGCAATTTTCAGAAGTGGCCTAACAGCTCAGATTATCAATCTAACTTGCAGTGCCCTTTTAATGGAGGAGTTGAAAAAATAAAAATAATAGAAGAATGTGTTGAAAATATATATATATATATATATATATATATAAATTTTTTTTTTTTACATTACTATGCACTTGCTCACAAGGCTGGCAAAATGATGGATGTTTTGAAAATTTTGGAATTTGAGTGTGACCACACATCCTATTCACCAAATCTTGCTCCATATGTCCTCAAACTTTAAAAGGAAATTGATAAGGGAGGACATTTTAGACTCTTTAGATGTGATAGCATTTTATTTTTAAGGATTAAAAATAAAATGCTATCCAATTCTATCAAAGAAAACTATTTGCCGTTGTTTTTTGTCTTTTCTTTTTCAAATTCATAAACTGGGCAAGATTCAACCAAGTTACTGCTTGTCTCAAGTTACATAATTAATTTAGCATGCATAATTATTTATCAGGTACACACTTTTCAACAAACTCTTACATTTGGTACATTCAAGCAATATGAAACTTGATTAATGGAGGGTGCATGAACTTCTAAAAGTATGAATTGAACATGCGCATAGTGTAGCAATTATCAGCATTGAAAATGGAATCTGCATGCTGAGTTCATTGCATTCACTTTCACACAAATATTCTTTGGTTATCCCAGTCTGCTCCCCCACCTATCTAGGATAAGGACAATGCTGAATTCAAAACTGGTTGACATGAAACTATGAAACTCCACCCCATGAAAACCTACTTGTCATAGAAACCACAGTAGCATAGTGAGTTGAGACTGTGGTCCTAGTCTTCAAAGGAGAATGGCACTGAAAAGGAAAAAGGTTTAACAAATTAAAAATTAAACTGAACTTCATGATTCCTGATCCATGAAGTGAGGATGATGAAAAAAAGACCCCCCCCCAAAAAAAACCCCTCATCAACCTATCATCTTTGCTTGCTTTGAATAATATTTTTTTTTTTGCTTTCCAGCTATAAATACTCAGCTGTTTATATTATTTGAGAATAATATTTCTTTATATTTTTAATGGGGTGTTATTTTTTTCTATACTGATATTCATTTCCATTGTTGCAGAAACCTCAACATGCCTGTCTTTGCTCCATACCTTACTCCTGAACAGGAGGCTGAGCTGAAGCAGATTGCTTCTGCCATTGTTGCTCCAGGAAAGGGCATCTTGGCAGCTGATGAGTCTACTGGTAAGTTTCTCTAACATAATTTTACCATTACCAATTAAACAAATTAATCCTATAAATCTTGAGGACTATAGATTGGTGCTACAAAATCAGAAATGAAGAGCTTTACCAAATAACACACTCTACATCATTTGAAGACTTCCAATGGCAACAACTAAAATGGATAGCACAGTAGAGAAAATAATGATATAATCAAGATGTTAACATTTCACACTATCAAGAACAAAATGTTAAGGAAACTCCTATTAATACTAGAAAGTGAGATAATTGGACTTGTGTCGAATTTGCTGAATCTGTTTTAAGAGAATGATTTTATAAATTTCAACCAACAGTTATGCTGACAGTTCAGTCAATGAATGCCATGTTTTCTGTATGGAAATGGCTAATCTTACCATTATTATTGATTTCTATGTAAGAGACAACCATGTAAAATATTTGATAAATGTTTCTGAAATAAAAAAAAAAAGTCTGAAATCACAACACACATTTAAAAGTAAGTCCACTAGTTTATCAAAGTAAAAGTCGTTTTGAAATCTAAGTGAGGAACCTGCCTGTAGCATGACTCAATTGTATAATATAAAATAAAACTGGACTTACATCTTTATCAGTCACGCAACCTCCTAACATCATCTTAGAAATGAGATATTCTGTTATGGTCACAGGAGGCATTAGTTTATGCCAGTAAGTGAACATGGTTTGTATGAACATAACAAAGGAAGATCTTAGTAGGGAGACCAATCTGCTGAGGTATTTCTTTTGGTTACCTTTCTTTAATGATTTCATAAAAAAGCAGTCCTTTCTTACATATGATGGTGAATTTGTTTCGATAAAAAACAAGATTACTTATGCAGAAAGCATAACCAATGCAATTGCAAAATTACAAATATTTTCAGTGTGTGTGTGTGTATATATATATATATATATATATAATATATATATTACTTATAGTGTTATAAATCTGGTGAAGTCCTTATGTCTAAGGTGTATTTACTTTTACCACCTGCTCACCCACCAGCATAAAACACCTTGTCATATTTCTTTAGAAGAAACCATGAAATTTACTAAGTTCTGTTCAGTCAGGCACAAGGTCATAATCGTGAGCATCAAACCAGATTATAAAAATTGTGTGTGAAAATAATTACTGCGCCACAGCAGGTGTTCCATATATGGCTGTATGCTCATGCCTGTCTGCTAAAGTAACGAGCTAAATTCTTGTTGCAAACAACTGCCCTTTGCACATTTATTATGTTTGCTTAACACCCACAAAGCCAACCCTGTGGTTTTATACAACAGCTATGCTTAATGGACCTTAGTAACAATTTTTGGGTGAGTGTATAATCTGGCATGATTACCAGTTTGAACAAGGCTAGTATTCTCAAACCCTGTCACAATGACTTGCACCTACATGAATTTAAGCATGCTACTAGATTGGCATCTAGGTCCCACCCTTTTACTGTTGAAATAGCTAAATGCAACCAGCACTTCTACTCTAACAGGTTCTTTTCTTGCACTTCACACATGTGAAACTCTTCCGTTTACTTGCTTCCCTGGTAACTAATCTTCAAAATTTTAAATGCAATGTCAATTTCTCATCTTCTTGAATCCTCTTCATCTTGCTCTTTCCTTAATCCTCCCTATTGTGTCTTCTTTCACTCTCACACCCGGCAACTCCCTGTGCATACTAGTGGCATTCCTGCTCTGCTTGGAGTGAAAGGATAAAAAAAGCAAAAATATGGTGCCAAAATTATTTATTTCTGATTTAACTTTTTTGTAGCAAATGAAAATTAGTATGTCTACCTCCAAATGAAGGATTTTTTTTTAAACATTAGTATATGCTAGATGAAACCCATGTTCTAATGAGAACCTATTTGTAGTTAAGATTTCAGAATAGGGCTTCTATAACTACACCTGTGTCACAGTTTCAATGCTATCTTTTAATTGCAATTGACATTTTTGAAATGACAATAGACAATAGCTTAACTTTTTTTTTTTTTTAATTGCTTTTACATTTTTTTTTTCTCCCTGCAGGCTCAATGGGCAAAAGGTTGTCTGCCATTAACTTGGACAATACCGAAGAAAACAGGAGAAAGTACCGTCAACTGCTTTTTACCACCGACCCTGAAATCTCCAAGAACATCAGTGGTGTAATCATGTTTCATGAAACTTTCTACCAGAAGACCGATAATGGAACTCCATTTGTGAAGGTTCTTCAGGACAAAGGCATCATTCCTGGTATCAAAGTTGACAAGGGTGTTGTTCCATTGATGGGTACCTTCAATGAA
Source organism: Acanthosepion esculentum (assembly GCA_964036315.1). Lineage (NCBI taxonomy): Eukaryota > Metazoa > Mollusca > Cephalopoda > Sepiida > Sepiidae > Acanthosepion > Acanthosepion esculentum. The sequence goes on from OZ038478.1 coordinate 18,201,886, forward strand.
TGCACCACTCAGGGTGAGTAAAATCTAAGTAAGTTACTCTCATTTGGCCATTTATTTACCCAGTAGATGATCATCTATTCTTTGTGCCATTATTAATATCTATGTAACCTTAGGAAGGAGGGCTTTGAAAACTTAAACCTCACAGTGCGTGTTGAGGATAAGAGACATAAGGGAAGGCTACCTACCAGATGAGCTTGTGTGAAAGGATGGTAGAATGGGGGTGGGGTAGCCTTAGCAAAGAGAAAATATGCTAAGGGTTACAAGGGATAGGAAGTTGTGGAGAACCGTGATCGCCTATCTCCTGAAGTGACATGGCACATAGAAGAACCTTACAGCTAACAAGCCAAGATTTCAAATTTGTTGTTTACAATTTTTGGATACTATTGATATTGTTTTGATTTTTAGTGTTCCTAAATTTTGCCTCTGTAACATGTTTTTTATGAATATGCTGCTTTGGTGTCAGTCATGGTTTTTGAAGCAATTTTGAAAAAAGATTTCTAATAGGTATCCCAAACTGTCCTGGTTTAAGAAAACCTGTCAAAGTAAAATTTCCTTCAATTTCAATTGCTCATTTATTTTCCAGACTATTTTTTTTAAAAGTTAGTATGTAAACAAAATTTGATTATTTCTTGTTCTAAAGATACAATTCTTTCTTGTGTGGGATGATTAGTTTTTATTCCAAATCTCTTTAAATTATGTCACTTTCAATGACAGCCACATGTTTTTAGGCATTTTTGAAGATAACAATTTCATACTGATGTCCCTAAACATACAAAATATTCTCAAAGAAAAAAAAAAAAAAAAAAGGATGCTTGTCAATTTAGTGGGATAACCATAAGGTTCTGAAGTTGTCTTTCACAAAAGATATCTTTGAAAACATTTGTAGAGGATATATCAAATTCTAAAACAATGAAAATTATACCTTGTAGAGCAATGTCTCCTCTTTAATAATCACTTGGTTTCATATCTCTGCACTCCTTCAACTTGTGAGGCATGCGAATCAAAGAGAATATAGCTTAATAATTTAATTATAAAAAAACAAAATTAATGTTTGTATCAAGAACTTTTTACTTACTGTAAATTTCTTGTGTATTTCAGGTCTGGATGGAATGTCTGAACGTTGTGCTGAATACAAAAAAGGAGGCGCCCAGTTTGCCAAATGGCGCTGTGTACTGAAGATTGGACCTCACACTCCTTCCTACCAAGCTATGATGGAAAATGCTAATGTTCTCGCTCGTTATGCAATGATCTGTCAACAGGTCAGTGACTGTAGCACACAGTTCTTTCTTAAGTGCTATTTCCTTAAATTGATGAGAAACAATTGCTTTGAAAACATTACAGATTCTTAATGAGCTAATCTGTTATTTCTAGTTTACTTAGGGCTTACAGCCATATCATGTTAAAACACTGGTTCTTGTATGAACACTGAAGTTAAGCAACATTGAGCCTGGTTAGTACCTATATGGGTGACTGCTTGCGAATACTAGGCACTGTAAGTTTGGATGTGTGAGTGGTGTAATGGATAACGACTCAAAACTGGGAATCGGAGAGCCGAGTTCCAATTACAGTTTGGTTTGTTACATTCACATATGTGCAAATACCCTTGGGAAAGGTATGAATCCACTTCTTTTCCCTTCAGCTATGGATTAACTAGTAGGATATGTATTAGATAATGATTATCTCAAAAAATTCTTACACTATTTTCAGGCTTTAAATAACCTTCAAAAAGTTGATAAACCATAAAAAACAAATTGATCTAGTTTTGTTAGATATTTAAAAATGATTAACAAATATAATTATTTTTCTTTTATTAATTGAAAATATTGGACAAAAGATTTTTTTATTATTTAAACTTATTCCTTTCATTTGTGAACCGAATTAATGGCTAAATATGATGAGAAAAACATTTACATAAAAAAGAAAAGTAGAAAGATTTTTGGTATGCTAAGAAAATACTTTTGAACAGGTTAAGGTAACCATTGAAATTATTTACTACTCGTGTACATGAAGATATTGATGCAGTTATAAGAATCAAATATACACTATAAAGAAAATAAATGTTATCCTTCTTTTTTTGTCTTAAATAGAATGGCCTTGTGCCTATTGTTGAACCTGAGGTACTTCCTGATGGTGAACACGAGTTGGAAGTTGCTCAAAAGGTTACTGAACAAGTAAGTACTTTTCATTTTGTGTTTCAAAACCATTTTATATAAGCTCCACCCCGACCTTTTTTTTTTTTTTTTTTTTTTTTTTTTACTCTTAAAAATCAAGAAAAAAACTGAACCCATCATTTTCATGACTACTAACTGAACAATCTTTCCAAATATTTGCAAACCTTATCAAAAGTGAAAATATCTATATTATCTAATACCTTATTTAACTTTTGATTATTGAACACGCTTAATGTTGACCATAGGCAACATGTATTCATTCAAGCATGTTTTGTTGAATAATCTAGACATATTATGTCAATTTTTATTTTAATCCTCTCAAATTAATGGTTCAGTTTCTTAATGTTGTTACTAAACTCATTAAGGAAGAAGCCGTAGTTATTTTCATTTATTTTATTCCTGTCCACATTCACATTTTAGAAAAATATTGACAATACAAGTATACTCCACCACGAAAATAAAAAGCAACTGTGCACTTGAACTACAGTGAGTGTCTGAGTTGAGTCAGGAAGAGCATCTAGCCTTGGTAAACTTTGCCTCAAATTATTATAAGCATCGGTACATTGATAGGTGTATGTGGAGCTAAACTGACATCCTGTTAGGCAGGAGCCACTTTGTTTGTGCAACAGTAATCCTGGTCCTGCCTCAATATGAAAAACATTGTTATGATGATGATGAATTTAGTACACATTTTACTAAAATAGCATCTAGAATCTGTCAAATTTATTGAAATCTATATTTAGAAATGTATTTTCTATTTTTATTCACTCATTATTTTTTATTCTTTTTAAGGTTTTGGCTTTCACCTACAAAGCATTGGCTGATCATCATATCTACTTGGAGGGCACATTGTTGAAACCCAACATGTGCACTGCTGGACATGGTTGCGAGAAGAAATATACCCCAGAAGAGAATGCCTTGGCTACTGTGACAGCCCTCAGGAGAACAGTCCCAGCTGCTGTACCCGGTAAGTTTGTTTAAAACAAATTAGTTACACATTAATTTTTAGTTTCATTTTTAAAAAATCTATATCTTTAGTAACATTATTTTTCTTGAAGGAAATTGCAACATGGCTTTAAAAGCATTTAAAGGAAAATTGTAGAAAAACAAGTTATTTTCATTATCTTTGCATTTTATTTTATTGTACATGCTCAAATTTTCAGAGGAAAAATTGACTTGCCTAATTGGTTTTCATAAGCATTCACTTGTTATATATATATATAATATATATATATATATATATATATATATATATATATATATATACACTTCAATATCTTTCACTTTTGACTAACAGGTACAAATACAACTGAATACATTTACTCCAATGACAGTCTTCATTTGGATTTGATAGTTACACTACAGCCTTCTATTATTCTTTTAATTCTCATACTTAATATGTTAATTAAATGAGGGAAATGGTGTAATTAAAAATTAAAGAAATAGATTTGGTTTATTTTAAAATAGTATCTGTGTATACCATCATATTCAATCACAGCTGGCTTTTCAAAGGTGAAGCAAAATTTGTGCACTAAGTATTTTCAGAACAGAAGCTAATAATTAAAACAATCTTTAGAATTTGTAAGAAAGTGAACAGATATAAACTTTAAATATTTTAAACATTTGACCTGTCAAAGTGTCCCAAAGTATTCCTACAAACCTGTTATACAAGATGGGATTGTAATGTTTGTAAACTAAGCCTAGAAACGAGTACATTATTACTCAAAAAGAAAAGAAATTTAAATAGGATTTATATTTAGTCATCCCTTAAAATAGTCTCCTTCTTCGTAGTCTATACAGTGATCCATGTACCTTTTCCAGTTCTTGAAGTGTCGCAGAAGTGATCTTCCTAAAGGCCATCCGATACTGGCTGCGTTTCTATTTTAATTTTATTTCCTGTCTCAAAGTGAGGAATGCAGAATTTTTAACACATTTTCTGGCATTTTGTTGGTCACCCCCGAACATTCATCTTCAGCTGGCAATCAGCCAACCTTGAAATACATGTGATGCAAAAAACTGTTTGGCATCAAGAACGTTCATTAAAAATCAGATTAAACATTTCAAAGGACTCTAAAACAACTTTGCCAGGCTTCATGCAAAACGTGCTGCAGGAACATTGCTTGAATTTATAAGCCATCGTAAAGATTGCAGGCATGTTCCAACACATTACAAAATCTCACAAAAACAACTACAACAATAATAATAATAATTGTACAAGAGTAGATAGCATGAAGCTTAGTGTTAGACTAACTCAGTAGGCTGGGTAGCAATGAGTGTTAGCTGCATATGCATTTCCATTGAACTATACAGTTACAGTACAGAATTATTGATACCGTGTGTGTGTATATGTATATATATATAATTTTTTTTTTTTTTTCTAAATCCACAGGTATCACTTTCTTGTCCGGTGGTCAGTCTGAAGAGGATGCTACCATCAATTTGAATGCCATTAACAACTGCCCACTCCTTAAACCTTGGGCTCTCACCTTCTCTTATGGACGTGCCCTGCAAGCCAGTGTATTGAAAGCCTGGCAAGGCAAAGATGATAATATCAAGGTGGCACAGGAACAACTTATGCTTAGAGCAAAGGTAAGTGTTGCGTTTTTTTTTTCTACTCAGTTAAACAGTTAAATTACATTTTGTTCAATTTATGAATGTAAACTTCACTTGCACAGATATAGCTTTATTTTTTTTTTTGTAGGGTTTCAAACTAAATAAATTGAAACAAATTTATTAATGTGCTTTTTATAGCATTCAATATTTTAAGTTAACATTATTTTTGCATGTGTGTAAAGCCTAGAAAAAGTTTGAAAAAGTTAAATAGAAGATCAAATTTATTTTGAAAATTTAATTCTGATTAAAAAAAAAAAAAAAAAAAAAAAAAAAAAATGTAAAAAAAAGAGGCAGTTTTGTGTTTTTTTTTTTTTTTTTTTTTTTTTTTCCTTTAGAATTTCTTGGGTGAAGAGTTATCATTATTTACATTTGGACTAATGGCCTCATCTTTGTTGCTATTATCACAACATTTTAGCTGTTGTACACTCCAACCTTCTTCAGATGTTTGCCAATCTGGGTAATCTTTGGAAAATTTCAAACTAAGCACTTTAATTTACAAGGCTAGATTGTTCTCATTCCACTGCCTAGGAATATCTCCTTTTTGTTCTTTGTAATCCTGCTCAGTTATTATTTGTCTGGTTTCCACCAAAGTCTGTACTATGCAAGCCCAGGGATTGGGCTCACAATTACTGTCACCAAATTCATGACTGCTCTGCACCTGAAGCTGGATGGCACAAATGCCAAAACAGTGTGATGATGATTTTGCTAATGAGTATATTAGTCTGAATATAAATGGTATAAATAAAATTGCTATTGTCCTTCAATAACATTTAGAAGCATTTCCGTAAAGTCTTTCAACTGCTCATAACTAAAATATTTGTATTGCATGCTTTTAATTGCTGTGAATTATAAGGTTTTTAGCATGGCATATTAATTCATTCTTTAGAATTTCATAAATTCATTAAATAAATTTTGAAATTTGCTTTTAAATAATTCTGAGCATCTTTGTATGTTTATTTTTTTTCCTTTTTATTAATGTTTGTCCCTGCCTTCCTTTCAGGCCAATGGTGCAGCCGCTGTAGGAAAATATGGAGGTGGTAGTGGGTCTGCTTCTGCTGCAGCCGAGTCCCTCTATGTCAAAGATCACGCTTATTAAACTATGCCCTTTTCGTTTTTTTTTGTTTTTTTTTTTCCTTTTTCTTTTGGGTAATTTTGGAGCTGAGCTCAATAGCTGAATTCTTATACAGTATTAAAACCCTTTGTAATTTATAATGCTTCAGAATTTTCCTTCTTCAACACTAAGTGGCTGTATATTATGAATTGAGCTTTCATTAGAGGCAGTTGTAATTATTCTGTACACAACCGAGATAGATATTGGTTGGCCTGTGGTAACGTTTGTCATCCATTTACCAATGGTCTACTTCAATATCTGTGTGATCTAGAACATTCTTGTCTATCTTATCTCGGCTTCCTGTCCTAGTGTTGTTTGGTGACCAAGCAGAACATCTACTCCTGAGTAATTGTGAGGACACAACAACTTGGTTCAGACAAATAAACACTTTTAAAGCTAGCGTTTGTTTCTTTTTTTTTTTTTTTTAAATCAGAAGCCAAGTTGCTTATTTTCTCTTGACATTTAAATGATATTCTTCATGGTCATTTCATGCAAAAATAGGATCACTTTTTTTTTTTCCCCATTGATGTCTGCACTTTAGTCTCAGTTTAAAGTTGACAAGGGAACAGAGGTCTGAGGTTTAATACCATGTTCAAGAAACTGGAAAGAAGGTAAACTTCAAGCTATAAAATCCTTACTCTTTTAGAAAATTATTTCACTGCCAAAACAAGATATTTTAACTTAAATGGTCATTTCTCATTACTTTAGATACTTTAGATTTAATAGAAACTTAAATAAAAGATTTGTCCTTTGACAAGGTTTGAAACTGTGTCCTTATCTACTGGAAAACCACTGCATCATTTGTTGGAATATCCTGTGTGAATTTTTCTCCCCAAAAGAATCATGCTGGTCCCTCTATGATTAAGTGACTTGTTTTTTTTATGGTTTATCAACTCTTTGTGGGTTATTTAAAGCTGAGTAGTAAGTCACTTACAATACTTGGATGAGAGATTTGCTTAGGAACACTAAGTACTGAGTGGGCAAAAAATGATTAACTTTAGTGATCAACATGACTTCACTGTAAACCTATCAATATGAAAATCAAAAATGCAATAGAATTTGTTTACAAAGATAGCCTACTTAAGATTTTAAAACTGAAAAAGAACTATACTATAAAAAAAAATGATTTATCCAATACACTTTTGAGACTATACATCAAAAACAAATTATACATAGTTTCACCTGTGATTTTATTTATTAATGTTGTTTAAGAAATTTTTAATAAAAAAAAAAAAAAAATTAGTCATTTCAAATTTATATATACTACGCAGGTTAGTCAATATTTTTATCTTTATTTGAAAACAAACTATTTCTCTTGTTACTTTTGCTAGTAACAGGTTTCCCTGCATTCCATTCATACAAATCTTGTTTTTTGTAAATTTCCTTGTTATAAAAATTAATAGTTTTTGTTTATCAGGTCTGCCTTCCAGAAGATACAACTCCTGCTGATATTCATGTTATGGCTCCTAAATCTTTGTGTTGAAAAGTTCTCAGTCTGACCAAGACGGGATTAAAAAAAATTACTTGGTCAAATTTTGGAAAGTGGGCCAGTTGATGACTTTTCAGCACCTCAACTGCAAGATCAGTTATCTACAACTGATATTTAATGAAATGTCCATCTAAATACATTTTTTTTTTAACTCACAGCCCAAAGAATGTAACTTTATAATTCTCAGGTAATTTCATCTCAATTTTTTAAATTGTAAACCCAGTTTTTAGCATACCAAAAAAATAGGATTTGTATCCTTCTCATTGGTAACTGAAGTTTATTCAAAGTAGGTATTATATCTATCCACTTATTGCTGTGATGGTAGTGAATGCTGAACAATTTCGTCACATGGATAGAAGGCTTAAGGCAACAAAAACTTTGTTCTATAGAATCATGCTGAGAATACTATGGCTGGGACATGCAAGCAATGAGGAAGCCTTAATGAAAATAAAAAGATAATGGAGACTTAGAATCAGAAAGAGATATTTGAAATTTCTAGGACACAATGAAAATGAGGGCTTGGAGAATTTGACACTCGCAGGACAGCCAGAGGGAAAGCTTTAGTAACAGAACAGGGACTGAGTGACAGGAAAGGATTAAATATTGCTTAGAACTATGAAGGATAGGAAGTTGGGGAGAGTCATGATCCTACATGTCCAGAAGAGATAAAGCACATAAAAGAAGAATTGCCATTTACAAATCTGCATGGACAAATTTATATTTTAACTTTCACCTTCAACATTCTGGACTTCACATTGAAACACTGGTTCTCATATGATAACCAAAGTTAAGCGATGTTGAGCCTGATTGGCAGCATGGTTGACCTCTTGGAAATACCAGGTGCTGTAAGCTTGGTGGTAAAATAGATAATAGTGTGGAATTGGAAATCAGAGAGCTGAGTTCCGGTTCCACTAATATTCATTATATTCACTTACACACAAATACCTTTTGGGAGGATATGAATCCAGCTCTTCTCCCCCCAGCTACGAGTTAATTAGTAGAACTTGTATCAGTAAATCATTATCTCAAAATAATTCTTGTAATCTAAAAATATTTTCTTGCTTTAAATAACCTGCAAACGGTTGATAAACTGTAAATAACAAAATTCAACAATCTATTCCCTGACATGAAACCAGTGTGACTTGATACATTTATCAGATGCACGGCTTGATTTCCTGTTAGTAATGAAATAATCCATTGTTAACAGAGGGCATCATTCTCTGCCAACATGTCATGTTACCATAATAACTGAATCGGCTCAAGATGAACATTAGAACTGATAGAAAGTGATTGATTTCAACAGATTTCAGCGAAAAGTGGGTGAGTCTGGTGTGTGTGAATGGGGCTAGCCTTGATTTTCTTTATTAGGTTCACCTAAGTCACATTGGGGTAGTTTCCTGTGGAGCCCTCTCCTGGTTAGGTTAGACACTTTTTTTTTTTTTTTTTTTTTTTTTTGCTGTTCACGGGTCCTTTGGTTATGATCCAAGATTCACAACCTCCCCAATTTATTTTTGGCCCCTTTTTTTCATGTCAACTGGGTCAGCTATTTTTCTTTCCCCATGGCCATATTTATTTTATCCTTTCCCTTAGCGGGAGAGCCTCTTGATTTTTAAATCTTTCGAGGGTTTGATGGGTCCAACTAACATCAGTTATTTTGTTTATTTGATATTTTTTTTTTTTTAGGCTCATCCCTAAACTCATTGCATATCATTTACAGATTTTTATGCTCATTAAATTTTTATGTAATGGGGATATGTTTTTGTAAGTCCCCTGAGAGTATGCGGTATTATGGTATATGGATGATTGAATGATGATGGAGGAGTTCTTATGGTGGATGTACAATTTGTAACCAGTGACTGGGCCATGAATTGGATTAGCTAGCTACAAGATAGTAAATGACAACCAGCTTCAACCCTTTCCCCTTTTTAGGCCTGTACCTAAATTGTATTTTATTTACAATAAATCTCAACAATGGAATATCTCATTACTAAAGTGGAACAAATGTCTAAAGAATTGCTTTTTATTATTCTTATTATGCATGTTAGCTTTCTTTGAATACTTTTAATTTAAAAAGCATAATTTTTTTTTTTTTTTTTACATGCAACAGTCAATTACATAGATAAAAATCCTTGATTTACACATGCAGAAGATAATAATACAACTGCAAAATTACTTACACATGACTTTTTAGTTAAAGTAGTTTTAAAATATACACTGTGGCATGGATGCAAACCACAACTTGATTGAAAATTAATGCCCTTTATTCTTCATGGACTTCATAAAATGATATCACATTTTTTTTTTCTGTCATGTCACAAGTCCAGTAACCCATTAGGGTTATGGGAGCATCACGTGTCAGTGCAGCCATAGCAACAGGGGTATGTATAGCGCAAGATAGCTTGATGGAGTCCATCTCTTTTCAGGTTTTTTGAATTGAGTTTTCCATCTCCTAAGCTGGTTGTCACTTGAAGGTAAGAGAGCCTAGTCAACCCTGTTATTTAACCCATAGATGGGGAAGAAATGGATTTGTACATTTTTCAAAGGTTATTTGTGCAAAGGTGAATGTAACAAAGTCTGTTCATCAATTTCTCTTTCTGAGTCAATGTTAGCCATTACATTACCAACAAAACTCATACAGACTAGCAAAGATTCTTTATCATCCTTCATTGCTTTCATTAAGAAAAAAAAACAATCTGGAACTCCTAATAATCTGCAGGTATACAATCTCAAAACCAAAAAGACTTTTCCACAACCAAATATTATAAACATGTGCTTTTTCATTTGGGTGATCTCACACACGCAAAAAAGTTCTCAGCCTGATCTGCTTCCCTGATTAGGATTTCCTTGTCTGTCTGCATTTGGATAGCAATTCCTCTTTTATACAAGTTTCATTAAAGACAACTGACAAAGGTACTGCACCTAAGTTGGTTTTTTTTTTTTTTTTTTTTAGACATAAAGCATGTAAAAACTGTCCAAATGTTCTATATATCAAGTGCTTTTGGTTATTCTATTGGCCACCTAATAAAACCTACCAAACTCTGTCCACAACCTACATGAAGAAAATACAACTATAATAGCCTTATCCACAGGTTAAAAAAAAAAAACATTCAGTAATATCTCTGTCTTGGATAGGTAAGTGACACTTGGTACAACGTCTGCTATGCCAGTCTCATAGATCAGCTCTTATCCCCCACCAATTCCCTGCACATCTACATATGGTGTATGGCTAGCAATACAAGCAGGTGGTTTTGGAACTAGACAAAGAACTGAACTGGCTTCCTCAGCCCGAACCATGATTATTAATATACACCATATGCTCAGTCTTGTCCCCTGGTCTCAAAAGCAAAAGACCCTCTACAAAAATTTAACCACCTGAGTACAGAAATTAGGTTTAAAACTTCAAATTTGCATCACTAGATTGTCCAAAAGAGATGTATCTTAGTGGATTCAAAATTTTTAAAAACACATGGTTCCATAGTAGTTGTGAGTTCAATTCCTGGGTCTGGTAGTACTGTAAAGTCATATATTCTGGTTCAGTGGAAGAAACAGACAAATGATGCAAAGGTGAATAAGATTGCTGATTAGACTCTGAACTATCACAATGAATGGCTGTCCCCTCAGAGAGGCCCGGTGACTTGAGTGCTTATTGGGCCTTAAACTCAACCCAGACCTCAAGTTAAGCTCGTACATACAATCTATGGTGCCATTACACTTTCGACCCATCCCCATCATGTTTTTCCTAAAACTATTTTAATAGTGCCCAATCCATTGCTAAAGATGCTGGGGAAATGGTTGGTTCTTTGTACCACTTCAGTAACTACCTGACTCCTAGTACTATTCTCTACAAGAGACACATCAGGCCGAAAATGGAATATTGCTGCCGTATATGGCCCAGAACAGACCCATCCCCACTTTCCAACATTGATAGTCCAAAAGTGTTTCCTTGCCCTTGTGGGTGATGAATTATTTTCCACCTTACAACCCCTTTCTCAGAGACAAAACATTGCAAGCCTCTCGCTGATCTATTGCTATGTCCATGGAAAGTGCTAAAACGAGCTCCATTCCTTAGTGCCACCAATTCTAACCTTCACAGCTAAAACCTGCCATGCTATGCATATTGTAGTGAACTAGCCTCATTCCCTTTGTACTCCATTTATGAGATTAAATTCCACTCGAGTAGCTTCTTCCTGTGAACTGACGCTCTGTGGAACAGGTTCCCAAGAGGGTGTTTTCCCAATCACTATAATCTTAACCTGTTCAAGTCTAGGATTAACCATTTTCTTCCCTATATATCCACGTAAACTGTGTCTCTTACTCTGTAACCCTCTACCTCGAGTGGCTCCCGGGCCTTGTACAGGGTAAATATATCTTAAAAAAAAAAAAAAAAAAAAAAAAAAGAAGTAATTGCAGACTATTAACTGAAAGTGGAATCAGAATGATCTACCTTCACAAATTTAAAATAAATGTTTGAAATTCAAAAAACAGAGTATAACGATAGAGACTTGAAAGTCAGGAGTTTAACCAAAATGAGAATGAATAGCAAAGCATATAACAAAAAAATCCTCATCTAAAACACTGACATAAATTATAAAATTTATGATTCTAAAATACTGCAGAGCCTTTATTTTCTTTTAAATGCAGGCATAGCAAAAATTGTCCTCGTGGAGGTTGGTGCAGAATGTTAGTTTTTATGTTCAAAATGAATGAATCCTTGGTGAATGGTGTTTTGAAAGGTTTTTTTTTTTTCTTTTAAGATAGATTCCCCTATTATCTGGGTCACACTCCTCCCTGCTCTTTTGAACAGAAGTAGTGCTTTATCCTTTGTTTCCTGTTTAGGATTGGGTTTCTAGTTACTTCTAAAGTTAGTTTTTCTCACTCTCTTTCACTTCCAGTTATTCATTGTATCTTAAAAAAAAAAAAATACAAGCTTGTATCTTTCTTATTGGTGAGAGTTTGTAGTTTGTGTGGGTTACCCCACTTGACTTTCGTAAAAATAAATGTTGCTAGGGGGACGCTACTTAAGCCTAAACATAGTCAGTGATATTTCTCTTCAAACTCTGGCAATAAGATGTAGTTGCACGTGGAGAAAAAGTGTTCCCGTACTGGGGAACATTCATTTTCAATGTCTTACTTTTCTATCATGACTTTGTAATCTTTCACACACATCTGTAGGCCTACATAAGCACACATCCTCTAATTTAAACACTTTATGAGACTAGTCTTTTAGGTACCTCCAAAAATTTGCATACCGAAGGCTTAAATGTATTTTTCATAAAGGAAAAGTCCTTTTTGAAGCTTTCTCCCAGCTTCAATTGAAAGCTAAAAGGATTAAATTTTCTAATTCCAGAAAAAAAATACTGTGGAGTATTTCAAATAAAAATTTGAATGATTTTTAGTCGATTCTTCCAAAAAGCTAATCAAAATGGCCATTTTTAACTTTTATAGAGAAATGTAAACAAAAATTATTTTTTCATTTTTGAAAAACCCGCCAAGATAAAATATACATTTCTGAAACGTTACTTTCATAAAATTAGCAAATTTAAAGTTAAATTAATCTGTTCTGAAACAAATATCACTTACTTATATAGCATAAAATTTTCTTGACAAACATTTCTTGACCTTGGGGTCTTGTTATTTTCACGTCTCCATCGATAATTTGATGACTGAATGTGTTGACAGGTTTAATATGGTGCACCAGAATTGACATAATTTTATGAATTCTAATTAGATACATTTTTTTTTTTTTTGTTTCTTATAATAATTTAAAATACTATAAAAATTTCTTACATTATTGAGTTACCTCTATAATGGTCTTTCGTTATTTAATAGCTAAGATAATAAATAATTTTATTAATTATTAATATTACATTAAGTTATTATATTTTTAATTTAATAACTGATAATAATTAATTATTAATATAATAATTTTATTATCTCACTCAGTTATTAATTTAAATTTATAAATGAGATAATTTTATTATCTCAATTTAATTTTTAATTTAGTAACAGAGCGAGATAATTTAATAATTATCTGACTCTCAATTATCAAATTTTTAAATTGATAACAGAAATAATATAATTATATTATTTCAGTTATTAAATTAAAAATGAAATTATTAACTCACTCTTAGTTATTAAATTTTAACTGAGATAATATTTTTATTCTTTATTATTAATTGCTATACTTTGATGGTTATGAATTGTTCAAGTTGTTTTATTTAACTCTCAAAAAAGAAAAGAAATTTAAAATAAACTAAAAACAAATTAAATTATTTTTCTTAAGTAAAAAACTAATAAATAAAACAAATTATGCAAGATACACACCATGAAAAGTATACACACTATAAGTAAGATGAATGCATAGCAAAATTAAAAATAGTGAAATAGGAAAAAACTTTAGAAATCATCCCTTCAAGATTTACAAAGAAGCCTGTTGAAACATAGGGACAATGAAACACAGAAGTGAAATGAATGCATTGCCCGCAGGCAAAAACCTTTATGTCAAGGAGTTTTCTCTAAGGGGGACAAGCCTTGAAACACGTGACCTTTTAACCATACTATCACTTACGATACAGCATACTAAAAAAAAATCTTTTATTATGGTAAAAAGTTTTGGGAGTAGGATTTGTATTAAGATTTTATTTATCGCTTAGTAAATATATTCTTCAATTAATAACTTAATAACCTACCTTGTACTCTGGAGGAATTTTAAAACATTTTTGAAAAATTAAAGAAAAATACAAACAATTCTTGTAAAAATTAATTGTCCGGGTGTCTTGTTTCAAAAACGAAGTTAGATGATTGATGACCTGTCCTGAAGAATGCAGGTTTTAATATTAATGAAGGGTTTAACTAAATTATACTTTTAAGATTTAAGAAATATTTTTGTGCATGATAGAAATAAAAACTAACATTTTGTTTTTTGTTTAAGGATGCTTCATATTAAAGTTTACGTTCTTTTTTAATCACTTCACTCCAAGCAAGGTGATAAAGCCATTAAGATGCTAGGGGTTACCGAGAGTGACGGAAACTGAAAACATTGAGGAGAAAGGACAATAAAAGAACAGGTTTCAAGAAGACATGATTGATGTTGGATTTGTTTCCTTAAATTTTATTTTTAAAAGAGAAAAATATTAACAGTATTTTACAAAAAAAAACTATGCTTTTATAAAATACTGTGTAATTCTTTTCTCATTAATAAAATATTGTAATAATCAATTAAGAGACATTCCGAATTCTGAGTTTGAGAAAAATAAATTTCAAGGGAAATAACTAGGGATAGATTTAGAGTGCACTTACAGTTACTTCCCTTGCTAAATATTTCCTGATCACATTGAATCCCCTTCACCGACGCGAAGATGCTTCAGAAAAAAAAAAAAAAAATTAATTTAGAGAGTTTTCTAATTAATATTTTTCTTTAGATTTCGTTAATTTTTCTTTCAAACATTTTATAAAATTTAAAGTGTGAAACTTGAAGCATTTTAAAAATCATTGAAATTTAATGCAATTCATTTCACCTAAGTTGTTTGTAACAGAATTTTCAATCGATTTTTTACCAAATCATTTTTTTAGTGCTAACATTGATACTTTTAAAACCAATCTACTTTCAAAGGTCACATCCATGAAATACTCTGTGATAAACAGTAGTAATAAATATTAACGGCATTTTTTTTTCCAATTCACCCCGAGCAAGGTGATAATGCCACTAAGACGCAAGGAGTTACTGCGACTGAAAAAGAATGAAAAGGCTTTAGAGGCAACCGGTAACAAAGGATAAGAAGCCTCTATTCCTGCTAAAAAAAAAAAACGAGGAGGAGTCTGAACTGGATGATAGGTGGATATATCTACTAAAATAGGTAAATAAATAGTAAATAAAAATTTCAAGGGTTCAGGCGGAGACGTTAGAAGTATAGAGTTGCAGTAGACTTTTAGAAGAAACCGGAAACTCAATCCTAAACAGGAAACAAGGGATAAACCTCTACTCCTGTTCAAAAGGCCGTGGAGGAGTGCGAGGAGAGATCTGTTGGTTCACCTTTCGATAAAAAATTATCATATGGAAATGATTATCGTTGAATTCGTCCCTTCGCAGATTGATAATTTTTTGTATTATATGTTAAAGCAGTGATTCTTAACCGGGGGTGGGGCATAAGTTGAATGGGCAACTCTGGTAGAATCGTGTTGCCCTTTATATAGTTCTAATAAACTTAAATTATATAATTGAAATATATTTTAATTTTGAGCTTTATTTACAAATTTGAAACACCGGTTCCCGTACATTAACCGAAGTTAAGCAACGTCGAGCCTGGTTTGTACCTAGATGGGTGACCGCTTGGTAATACCAGGTACTGTAACCTTGGATGTGTAGGTGGTGTAATGGATAATAGCTCTAGCCTTGTTCCAATTCCCATTGGGTTTGTTGAGTTTGTTATATCCACTTAGGCGCAAATACCCCTGGGAAAGGTATGAATCCACATCTTCTCCCCCCCCAGCAATGGTTTAGTAAGATTTGTATCACTACTAAACCGTTATTATCTCAAAAAAGAAAAAAAAAATCACAATCTAAAAATATTTTCTGGATTTAAATAACTAAATAAATAAGTGTTGAAAAAACCAAAAACAAAAACTCAAAACAAAACCGAACCAATCAGTCAATCTTTGTGCATGAACTATGTACAGTGCAACCCGGATATAAGAGACCCGGATATAAGATAGATTTTCTCTGGTCCCAAATTAGAGCCATACTTACCTAAACAAAATAGACCAAACCCGGATATAAGATACTTCTCCGGTCCCGACAACTCTCTTATATCCGGGTTACACTGTACAATCATAATTTTCAATTTTTTTTATGTTACTTGCGTGTATTTATGTACAGAACTTTATTTTGCATAACTTTATTTTTAATTTTTTCCATTTTGCTTTTGCAGAACTGTTTTAATTTTGAAGTTTATATGGAGAAATAACACTATTTGTCCCGGAAGTTGTACGAGTTTTTGTTAAAAATAAATGGCTAGAAGGGGGGTAATAAAAAAATCATCAATCAAAAGGGGGCCATGAACAGAAAAAGGTTGAGAACCCCCGTGTTAATGGAAATCTACTTTTATTACGGAGTTTTTTTCCTTATATGTAAATAAAGAAGGGAAAATACATTATAATTAGCATTTAATAGTTATTCCCCCTTAAAAAAAGAAAAAAAAGCCATTTGATGTCATTGGATAGAACTGAGATTACATTTCCATGTCTTCCTTAAGTACTCGCTAGGTGGCAATATGAAAGAAAGACAGATCCTCAGAATGCCGCAGTGACAAGAAATGTCAAAGCCATTGGCAAATTTTTAAGTTCTCCGCGTGGAGGTGAGGAAAACCGAGATCAAATTTCAACTGGGACAGTTTTTCATTTTGCACTGATGCCGTCGGAAAAGCTACGAAGAAAAAAGCAAAAAAGCAGACTGGGCTCTAGTGTAGACTCGTCCACAACAACCAGTTTACCCTCTGCTAGGAAATGCACTCTTCCTATATTTATTGTACTAAATGTACAAATATGGCACAAGGCCGAAGTGGGGAAAGGGGAAAAGGATGGTCTTCTGTCTTAGCGTTTAAACTTAGCTAGCCGCAACCACTGACAATATTCCTTTCACCAAAACAACTCATTCTTACTTACCATTCTTACCTCAAACACCATAATACCTAAAAAACTCTATGAAGTCCTAACTAGTCCCCATATATACAGTTCAATGTTTGTGGGGGGAGGGGAATAAAAAACAATTTAAAATCCCCAATGAGTATTTACAAATGTATAAGAATTATCTACAAGAAACTAAAAATTTTGTTAGTAATAAAACCCCTACAAAGCAACTAAATGTAGCAGTAACACCAGTTCATTGGATGAAATCAATGCGGGACTTGAAAAAGAAAAATATAAAACATTTGTGCATCCCAACCACTCACTCAAACACACGCTCATCAAACACAAAAACAGTTACGAAACAACATACCCGAAACGAAAGTCTCCCCGCATCCACCAGAGAACTGACATCACTATCCACCTAACGATGGAGGGATGGGGAATTAAACCCAAAGAAAAACAAATAGGGACAAAAATAAAAGGGGCCAATGCGCATACACAACCTAGCTAAGTTTAATAACGGGGAAAAAATACCCAACTAAAACAACAAAACGACCTAAACTAAACTATTACGGGGAGAGTTGCGAATGTTCAACCCAACAAAATGCCACTCTAAGTCAGCACTTTTTACTCGGCAGAGACGCGCAAGACTCACCCACCTTTCACCAAATTCCAATGGACGGAGTCACTGGAGTCGCTTCCTTTCCGTCCTGATCTTGACTTTAAGCTGATGCTTAAAGAACAAGATCAGTTGGGAAGAGGTAAACTTCTCGGCCCCATGGAATTCATTCTGTCGCGTCGTCCATATCACGACTTGCATAACCCCCAGTAAGTAAAGGAACACATAGTGCTCAGCCTTAGTCAACGGCGGCACTATATTGCGACAGACGGAACTGGCCTCGAGGACAAAGAACTTTCCGCGCAGCATGCAAACCATGATGTCTTCAACAAACTTGACCAACGGAGCTACGACACTACAATGAAAAAAGGCGTGACCTAGGGTCTCCACATCCCCACTGCAGCGAACGCAGTTTGGCGACTTTGCCAAACCCGCCGAACCAAGCCTTTTGGCGACCCAGAGGGCCCCTCGAATCACCAACCAGGTGAGTGATGCCTCAGGGTTAGTGAGACATTTCAACCCGGGCGCCCAAGACCATATGCAGTGAGCCTCCCGCTTCGTCAGACCGAGCTCGCCTATCAGATAATCTTGAACGTTCCCCTTAACTAATACCTTACGAGACAACGGCTGTACGTCGGAGAGGCCATCCTTCGCCCGTAAGAGTCGCTTGAAGGCGATCCGATGCACTCTTCCTGTTACGATTTTACTAACACAGTACTTACAAATAATCAACAGTCATTCATTGGTTAATCACCGTCAATCTAGCTTGTTGATTGGTCAGTGTCGTCCAATCAGATCGCTCCCACGCACACGATCAATTTTGGCGCAAATCATTCTCGGAGCCAGTCACGTGATAAGATATGATATTTAAACCCAACACGTGTGATTCTTTCTCAGTAGCAGCAGAAGATTTTTTTTTTTGTTTCGACGTGGACTCTCGAACCTAACTTTCGCTTCATGACACAACACTCACTGCCAAAATGTGACTTTAAAGAACTCCCGCCTTGACTAACGCAGTCAGACGTTAAAGAACTTTGCAACATTTCACGCAAGTACAATCTCTGAACTCTTACCAACTTGTCTAATAGACAACTCTAACATGCAACATAGACAATCTCTAAACTGCATTTTAGATATCAACTCTTTCATTATGAGTCTAGGTACAAATAATTACCTAATCAAAGGGACGCAACTCAGTCTCACTTTTCAGTTCGCATACATGTATTGTAATTTCAATACTTAATAAATTCAATTATGTTTTTAACTCCATGTTCCTTTTTGTATTTCACCATTGCTAATGATTTCCACACCTTTCCTAACAAAAAATAAATAATTGTGGGGAACAGCCCTTTCAACACGCAACTAACATTGTTAACCTTAACACACGCCATCTCACACAGGGCCCGTTCCCCCACACTAGCCTTGATTGGTAACCAGTCGAGAAGACGACCAAATTTGAATTTTACAAATATCCACGGCCTTGTAGCCATACCCACTCATGAATTAAAGGCTTCGGTAGTAAACAAGGGACAGGTCTGGAGGGTACCAGACATGACGAGGGGACACGACTCTTAGCGAATATCACGATTTAACAGAACGCAGGACAAAACGGAAATCATTTTTCTTACTCAGAGTAAAAAAAACAAAAAGAAAAACTTATAAATTTATAAAAAAAAAAATTGTTTATTTTTGTGTCATTAATTACGATAGTGTCATGGATATCAGTTGGGGAATCTGAGCTGAGTTCGAATTCCAGTCGCGTTTGTTACATTATTCTTCTCTCCACCCAAGCTAAGGGTAAATAACGGGACAAACTTGCAACTGGTGTAAGACGAGAACGACTCTGAATTCAAAACTTGAAGGCCTAGTGTACGGACCGAAGGCGACCCACACTATATATTCCGTGATCTTCAGCTGTCGGTCAAAACTTGGATAGGAGATCGGCGCCGCCAAGCTATCTGAAAGCTCTCTGATAATGAAGAAAAATAAGTCTGTCTTCTGCTTCCAAGTGCCCCCGTAAAATTGAAGCAGTCGAAGGTTTAAAAAAAAAGTTACGAAAAATAATTAAACCAGCGTAATTAAAGCCGGAACAATAAACGGTGTTAAATTCATTTTTTTAGCCCTGTTAAAAATTCCACAATGTCCACCCACTTCTAATATTCATGGACAAAGTGCGTCGCGACATCCCTTCCACAATTCGAACGAACTGTATATTTTTGGTTATTTTCGAGACAGTCTAGAAAAACTTCCGTGCAAATCGCCCCCACACATTTGGTCACAAATTCAAAATTATTTCAGTTGTTGAAAAACAAATGAAATGAATCATATTGCATTTCGACCGCTATTTTGCGTGTATTGTTATATTTGGGAAGGAGCTGCGCCGTCCGCACTTTCCAGTCTCGGTCCCAAAAGCGTCTCATAGTCCTTGTAGGTGACAAATTATTTTCCATCCGCCAACACAGGTGAGACGTGGCAAGCCTATTGCTACTTCCATGCAAAGTGCTCAGACAAACTGTATTCCCTGGTTCCACCAGTTCTCTAACCTTCACAGACAGAACCTGTCATGCCACCCACATTGTAGCAAACCTTGGTGAGAAGTAAGTTCTACTATAGAAGAATTTCTTCCCGCGAACCACTGCTCTGTGGAACCGACTTCCAAGAGGTTGTTTTGCCGATTACTGCAATAACCTGTTCGAGTCTATCTATCCATTATCTCCCTTTCCTATCCTCATAAACTTCAAATATTACTATAACCTAAGGTGGCCACTGGGCCTTCTTGTACAAGGTGAACCTAGCTGTGTGTGTACACACACACACACAATATCAGAATAAATCTACTTCAAAACATTGACATGAGGTGTAAGGGAGGTAAGCAATCTTTGGTATGCAAAAATACGTTCTAAACGTTGAACTTAGAATGTCTAAGTATATTTTGGATACACTAGCTTATTAAATGCAACAGGTTCCTTTTGGGAAAAGGTCTAATATTTATTCGAAATGATACAAAATACGACACAAGGCCTAAAATGGAGTTTTTTTTTTGTTTTTTTTTAACCTGGACAGACACAATCACTGACCCAATCGCAAAAAAATACCATCACGGCAATGTTGTGTATTTCATATTTGAATTCATACTGCTGAAATAATCATTTTAATAAAATAAACCCATACAACTGCAGGAAAACTACACTTGATTTAAGCCAGCTTTTGTATCAGTACCAGAACCTTTTCGCAAATGAAAAGGTTTTAGTAACCCTCATTTCAATTTTAAAACATTTTCTTGAATTTCATTGGTTGTTAAATAAAAATAAGCTTAGAGAAATTTCCATATCAGTCAAAATTTGTGCAAAAATAGGCTCAACTGACATAAAAAAAATCTTTCTCAAATTCATCCCTAATTTAAATGTTTCAAGAAATCCTATTGACTAATAAAAAATACAACATTCGCCCATGCATTTCTCAAAGATTCGCAACAAGCTATCAAGCCGCTGTAGCCGATTTTGTTAAAAAAAAAAAAACTATAAATAGAAACAGCAAACGAATTTTCATCGCGTTTTGACTCACAAACGCAAAGATATACACGGGAATTGTGTGTCAAAATTGCCGCCAAAGAAAGCTTTCTTTATGAGAGATTAGAAAAATTCATACAAATTTTTCACTTAATTTCTTTCATAGAAAAATCTTTTGTCTAATTCAACCAAAGGCAGACAACTTTTTAGACTGTGAACATTTCTGAAACGGCAAAGAACTTTTTCTCTATACCTTTGCACAGATCATTACAAAGAAATTGTAAATTGTGTATATAAAATTTGATCTGTTGTTTCAAACATTTATTTTTTGTCTTGATTGAATATCGTTACCATTTGGCCATTTCTTAAAATTTGTTTGTGGATATTGCATATTTTATTTGCAGCACAATCTTCACGCATCCTTCTTTGATCCACTACAAGGTCATCGCTAACAGTGAGTAGTACATCGTAAATATTTTATGCGAAACACAAGCTAGTGTAAATATTCAATGAAAATTTAACAGTCCCTCCAAAAGTTTTAGAAAGCATTTTTTAAAAGTGTAATCGAAAAAAACCCAAAACAAACACACACAACTTTAAACTCAAAGCTTTTTGAACTTTAAACTTTTATTAATGGCTTATATAAAAATGATTATCAATGTCGCCCTACTTATCATTTATCCGACTCTGCACCAAAAAAATCGCCACCTATTTGTCAAGTGTATTCCAGACACCATACCTCAATTTATCGAAGAATTCTTAACTATCTTATATACAATTTTTGTAGGAGAAGGTTATCAATAAGCATAACAGCATTTAAAAATGAACTCCAGTGAATATTTACAATGAAACAAGAATTATTTACAAAAAAATAAATTTAATCGTTTCAGAACAGGTTTGACCGAGACACTTAAAAAGGTAATATTTATCAACTTCTGAAGCGGCTTCGTGTTCAACGGTAAAGCATAAATTATTTAAGTCAGCAGTAACATTTCAAAATTTGTCGATTTTTTTTTTTTTTAAGGTTAATGAGATTTTCTTGAACATAGTGGCTATAACAATTTCACCAACAAAATTCTAACAAAAGATTTCCTAAAACTAAGTCTGTGCCTGTTCATAGGCTCGACTTTTAACCAACATTATTTCAACAGCTTTACCTTTGAGCCAAGGCACGCCATGGATGAACGTAACACTTTTTAAAATGTAGCGAAGACGACGAAAGTTAGTTGTCGGCTTTCTTTGTTTCACTTTGATTGAATAATCCACGTCATGTGGACTTGACGTAATTGACTATGCTTTATTTTATGACAAATTAACTTGTTAATTTTCTTCACAAAAAAAGACGAAAGGTAATTCTTATCTATGAATAGAAAAAATCATTAGAAAGTGAAAAACAAACAACTCACCACGTGCAGTTAAGGGTCAAGCCAAACTCATTACAAAGTAAAGACAAGAAATGAGTGAAAACTAAAAATAACAATCGTAGCTGCCAAAACTCCGATTTCAATTCGGTTATCACGTGACTGACAGAGCCAATTAAAACTTTCCACACGCACGCACAGTTGAATGAATCGAAATAAAGTAATGTGGATAATTTATTTTTAAGTTTTTCTATTACCGTATATACTTGCGTATCATGCGACTTTTGAAGCTAATTTTAAGGGAGTCGCATCATACACGAGATATAGCGTATGTACTGCTGGTCCGTGATTTACTTTAACCCCCACCTCCGATACTTAGTCGGCTTGTGACACAAGGTCGGTTTTTAACGTGGAGACCCGAGTGTTTCCGCTGGTCAAAGCTTGTCTTAGCTGGTCATACCACCGCTACGTAACAGGTGTCACGCAACGGCTGGGGGAGAACGCAAAGGAGGAGAGAAGGCCTCCGGCACGGAACAGATACTACAATCGTAGCATCTACTCCGGAAGGAAAACTCCTTATGTACTGTTGGCCCTGACTACGCAGTTGACCAAACTATATATCCATTTTTTTACATTTTACTAATGTCAATATACATGCATTATTATTGGATACGGTTAAGTCCTAACTTTTTGAGTACAGCCGTATTTAAATAAAATAAACATGATTTTGATAAAACTGATGTTCTTACTTAACCGTATCCAATAATAATGCATGTATATTGACATAATTAGTGAATTGTTTTTATACCCCTTCCCCCACAGACTTTCAAATGTACATATGGGGACTAGTTAGGATTTCATAGACATTGAGGTATTATGGTGGATGTAGTAAGGAAGGTAGGAGAGAATGTGTTGGTTTGGTGATAGGACTATTGTTGGTATGTTTGGGTCAGTGTTTGTGACTAGCTAAGTTTAGAATTAAGACAGAATACTGTCCTTTTCCCCAATCCCCTTTTTGGGATTTGTGCCACATTTTGTACAAAATCGTACGGATAAATATCTATTCGCATATTAGTATCGTATTATTATAAAATACGAACATGGCTAATATGCATCTTTTCCACTGTTTATGTTTATATGATGTTTCTTTCTCGTTCGGTTGTTTATGGCTGTACGCGTTTACGCAACGAGTATAGCGTTACTAACGATACTTTTATCATTCTCTTTTACTTTTTAACTTATTTAACTAGAAGATGAGAGAGAGGAAAAGGGGTTAGTCTATTGTAATTTGGTCTCTTAAAAAAGGAACTCGCATGATACACGAGATAGATGATAAAATTATTTTTCATAAGTACAAATTTGGCGGTTGCCCGATACGAGAGATCGTGCGTTATACGAGTATATACAGTATTAAAAAAAAAAAATTCCCAATTGCTTATTTTGTCATTTAAAAGCACCCCCCCCCAAAAAAAACTATACATTTTTCATTTACTCCCCCCTCAGTACGTGTGCTGATGATAAAACAGCCATTTGCTCCTGTCTTAACCCTGCTTTAGTCACCTCACATTTATCATAAAATGTATAGTCCCCTGGCGTTGCCTTTCACGACAACTGCGCCACGCCACGTGCTACACACCCTCACGTAGATATCATACATAGCGCCAAACCCCTTTGGAAATATCTAAACTGATAGACCGATTTCTTAGATCGATAGTTTAAAATAGCTTTCAACGAATGTAAGCTAACTTTTAGCGAGGACCATCCTTCTTGGAACCTTGTGAACTGGCACTACAGAATCACAAATAAATGTACCTAATAACCGGAACGACATCACTTCTTGGAGTTTCAACAAGGGCGACAGCTAAAATGGATACTACATGAAACTCCAACAGAAAATAACTTAATCAAGATGTAAATGTTGCACACAATTTCAAACAAAAGGTTAGGGAGGAAACCTCCCTTGATACTGGAAAGAGCGATAACAGCTACTGGACTTGAGAGACGTATTTTCCTGAAAGATTGCTTAAAGAAAGAGTGGCACTGAATGTCGACCCTTTCCTTATAAGGAAACAGTTAATATTACCATTATCATTAATTCTCTCTCTCTCTCTATATATAATATATATATATATATATATATAATTTTATTTGTATACTTTCAGTATACAAATAAATTCTCCATTTATGGGAGTGCCGTAAAACTCCAACTCCATGACACTGTAAAATTTAAAAGTTTGTCAACTGAACTTGAACCTATTCTGAAGTTGATTCTGGACAAGAGAAGCATTAATTTTTAGAGAAAAACAAATATTTAGACCATATCCTCCTGGCGTCAGTTTAAAAACTGACGATTTCTTTTTTGACATATGTAGTGAACAAAACAAGATCTACATTTAAAATTCAAATGCTACGCACCGACTCGTTGATTTTTGTTAGAAATTAAAGACTCGAAATTACAAACTTTGCTTAACACACACGCAAAAGCGAATCCAAAACAAAACTCGTGAAATTTCACACCTTGATGCGAAATGTTTTTCGGCCAATAGAAAACTAGGAAATATTTAAAAACAAAATTCAAATAATCTTCAATTCTCAGAAACAAATTCTTTTACGGACCTTTACGCGAGCCGACGCGAAGTTTGTTCGACGTCCAATGGAAAGGCCCGAATCATATCCAGGAGTGAATTCCCAAATTACCTTTTCAAGCCCCACAAACAAAATAAAAGACGGGAAAGTTCGGCTGTCACCAGAGAAGGAGACGATCGTATTAACACGTCCCTTGACAAACGTCAAGCGATCGTTATTATTATCTCTACCATTCTCCCTCACCTCTTTTATACTTGATAAACGAACGGAACATTTTAAGACTGAGCGATTACTTCAAAGACATTTCTACCCTACGATAACGCTCATACATACATACATACATCCACACATATGTTCCCGTCTACGTACACATAAACTCATTCTTGCAAGGAGTACTACAAACATTTTGACGACCATGTATCAACCAAAATACATTAATTTTATTTGTAGAGACCTAAATTGATTTATATGTATATAAATTTGTTGTTTCACTTTACAATTTGATTTTCTTGTTTTATATCCCTGTTATGGTGGGCTATCTAACTAACAAGGCCAAATCAAATTAATCTGTTTCAACACTCGTACATTTCACTATAACTGATAACCCATTATATATATATATATATATATATGGTGACCATTTTGTTTAAAATTTGTATTTTCTTAATTTCAGATGAAATACTGAAATATTTCAACATATTTCAGTGAAATTTTCCCTTTCAAAATTATAGTTTATAATTATAATTCTTGATGGAAAAAAAGAATAGGCCTGTTTAAACTGACGTCATCATGTGATCGTGTTTTTAACAGAAAATTTAGTTGAATTTATATTCCAGACAGACGAAATTTGTAAATATTGTAAAAAAAACATTATTTCAGTAAATCATGTATAAAAAAAAAAAACATTTTTAGGCGAATTATAAAACTGTATAATCAATTTTAAATCTTTAACTGGAATATTATTATAAATCAAGGTTTTTGTAAAACTAGCTGACATGTGGCGCAATAATTTTAAATAGTTATTTGGCTCACAAACAGGCGCTGTTATCCAGCGTCTATCTAATACTCAATATCAATATTGCCCTTATCATGTGGACTGCCATTTTGATCGGATGCAGAAAACAGGACTACACATTTGATAAGATATGATAACGAGAACAACCGTTACCATTTCTGACCTTGTTGATAACAAACCCTATAAACACGTCACCTCATGTTTTAGCGCAAAGATAGATCAAGTTCTCAGTCAAGTCAAGGTTTGAACGGCTCTCAAATGTTGTCTTTAAAAAATCGAGAAAAACAACGTTAGAAATGGGCGCGTTGAGGTTGGGTATTTGTTAGCAAGCTAGAAAGACTGACATATTTTTTTACACTAAAGTTTAACCAATACAAGGCTCGAGAGCCGCTCATGGTAGTGTTATTGAATGAAATGTGTGATATGACTGCTAAAGTGGGAAGATTATGAGGTATGGGAAATTTATCCCGGCTTTCCGCACATGGTTGTGGTTAAATGTGTCAGAATTGATAAAAGCAATAACGGCTTGAAAGATTAGAGCGGACAATTCTCTCTTATAGGCAGAAGAATAAAGACTCACACTCCTGCTCGGGGTGTAACACAGAAGAAGAAAATGTTGATTTACATGCACAAAAATGGTAAAAGGATATACACAAATACGAGGGAAATAAAAGAAGAAAATTCCTTTAACTTCGGAAGAAAAAATGTTCATAAAGGCTTGCTCAAAATATTTCTCTGAGCGCCTAAAAGTTCTTTAAGCGAGTAAATTGTTCTTAAGGGGTTAACACTCACATAGATTTCTTCAGAGCTCTTGTTCAGGAGGAAACTGTCGGAAGATTCGAATTTTGTAGTTGAGTGAGTTCGTAGGCCGACGACGGGAATTTTTCGGTGCAGGGAAGCAGATCTCAATTTGTTTTTAGTTGAGGGCCTACTTTCTGTTTTTACAGGCCAGCAGGTATATATGTCTCTTTCTTGAAAAATGACTGGTGTTCCATCGCCGACCTGATGTTATCACAGACGATGTAAAATACTCACTGGGCACTGAGGCGCATAGCCTCCGTATATATCGAGATTAGAAGGCTCAGAAATATCGGGAACTTTTCCCTCCAGCATTGCTGGACACCTTCCCGGCCCTCTCATTCGTCAGAAAATATATCTTTACCTCTGATAAGAATCAAAGTTTTGGGAGCTGCTTTTTGGAAGCAAGGGTCCGACAAGTTGTGAGCGTTACCCACCGACTTTATGGCACCATGGTCAGGGCAAGGAAGGTCAGATTCCTTTTTATATTTTCCAGCCCTCTCGTCAGAAAATATATTCTTATATTCTTATATATATTTTATATTTTCCAGCCCTTTCGTCAGAAAATATATTCTTATCTCTGGTAAGGATCAAGGCTCTGGGAGCCGGATTTGAAAGCAAGGAAAAAAGTTGAGGCAAAGATCAGAAAAGAGGCTAGAACATGAACTTGTAAAACATTGAAGTAGTGGTTCTCAAATTAAAATCTAATAGAGGATAAGTAGGATAGGTCAGGTTCATAACAGTGAATGTCAATTGTCACCGAAAGCATTAAATCGAATCTTGACTTCATTGAATGGTTCACTTCAATGAAAAATCCAAACGTAGAAAATTAAAGGGAGATAAATGTTATATATGAATGGTCAGTCAGTTATGTGACATGCGTGATACACACTTAGGCGATCATGTATCTTTCGATACATGTCTGACGAGGCAGATTTTTTTCCCCGCTGTAGGTTGCCATTTCTTTTTGCAGTAGACCAGTTGCCATCCAAGGCTATGAAACCTGCGGAAGAGAAAAAGAGGATTCATACCTTTCCCAAGGATATCAGCAAGTAAGTGAGTGTAATGGATTCGACTGAAATTCGAACTCGGCTCTGCTGATTCCTCAATCCGAGCCGCTATCCATTACTCCACCATACATTATGTATCGTCTAAAAGTTGCAATCGTTAATTTCATTGTTACTTATTTACGATAATTGATTGACAACAAAGGCAGTTGGTTTGCTTAAGAGGATTGTTTAATGTTGAAATCAGTTAAAGGGAGGAAATTGATTGTCTTTTTTCCAGAAACGAAAATAAAATATAAACACGAAAAGCAATTGTAATGTAAATATTAAAATAAATACCATATATACTCGTGTATAAACCGATTTCATGTATAGGGCGAACCTGTTATTTTTTAATTTTTTTTTGTTGTGCAAAACCTGATTTTTTTATATAGCTCATGTATAATGCCATCCCATCTGAGAAATACTAGTAAGCCTAACGTAGTCAAATATTGCAGTAGTGGGTATCAGCCGAGCAGGGCCAGCTCAAGGTACTGGCAAATCGTGCAGTCACCCGGGGCGCCATCATGCCGCCAGGTCATGTGTTTGGGATCTTCCAAAACTAAACCTTATAAAATCATACTTGCGGTCGTTCATGATACAAGACAGATTAAATTAAAGAAAATGATTTTGTAAAGTAATGGAGTATTTTGGAGTAATGGGTAGCGGCTCGGATTGCGGAATCGTAAAGCCGAGTTCGAATTCCAGTTGAATCCATTACATTACTCACGTGCTAATACCCTTGGGAAAGGTATCAATCTTCTTCTCCCTCACACAAGATATGGGTAAATAGCAGGACAGACCGAGTTCTATAGCCTTGGATGGCAACTGGTTTACCGCAGAAAGCAACCTACTGCGGGAAAAAAATCTGCCTCGTCAGTCATGTATGGAAAGATACATGATCTCCTAAGCGTGTATCACGTATGGCCTATAACTGACTGAAAGAAGATAGGTATAGAAAGTGCCATGAAAAGATTTGCAGATTTAAAGGCTAGAAAAAGGTTTCATGTAGGATAATGAATGTTTTCTTTAACTTGTATTAAGTTGTGTATTGTAATTAACTCGTTATTCTACTTTTTCAGTTTTTCTCCTTGTGAAATATTAAAAAAAATATACTTGTTAGGGCGTATTCCAAAATCTGGGCAGAGTATTGCGAGACAGGAGGATTTCTTTGGTAACAAAGAAAAGAATACTGAGCTGTTACGTGACATCTGTCCTTCTTTACGGCAGCGAATGTTGGACGATTTCCTCAAAGAGGAAGAAGAGACTGGAGGCGACGGAGATGTGGTTCTACTTAAGGATGTTAAAGATGTCATGGACCGGGCAACGATGAGGTCATAGAGAGGTTGCATACAAGGTGGAGACTCGTACTTAGTATCAAGCAGCTGAAGTTTACGGGACGCATAATGAGGAAGGAGGGCCTGGAGAATCTGATACTCACGGATCGAATAGAGGGAAAGGGAGACAAGGGAAAACAACGCGTGACATACCTAGCGGGCTTAAGCAAGTGGATGACCGAACTTTGTCTGGGGCAGGAAGCAGAGGGAAGGAACTTGTTGAGAGCTGCAAGGGATAGAGGGAGGTGGAGAGCCATGATCGCCTACGTCCTGAAAGGACATGGCACATAAAAAGAAAAAAGAAAGGCGCCGAAATTCTGCTTGCCTGGGGTGGGAGAGCAACCGTCACTGCAGCCTAGGCATAGTTTATGGCAAATAAATGATAATTTTTGTACAAAGCTACCTAAAAAGGGTTAGAAAAACCACTTGCCGTAAAATATCTGATACATAGATTTAGATAACATACAAACAAAAGAAAGACTAATAGGTGGCCACAGTTGGAAGATGAAGTGCGGTATAAAGGTAAAGGAGAGCTTACTTGTATCGTTAAGGCTAGACAAAGGTACCGTGAGAATTTAGGCTTGCCACGTAGGTTAGTCACCAAAAATGCATGAATTTTAAATCGTCCATAACATTCTTTACCTATGTATAGAGCAAAAAAAAAGCTTGATTTTTAACCTCTGCAAAAAAAATTTACCTATTTACAGTGTAGTAGACAAAACAAAATCTAGATTTAAAATTCAAATGCTAAGCACTGACTCATTGATTTTGCAAGAAATTAAAAAGACTCGAATTTACAAACTTTGCTTAACAGACACACAAAAGCGAATCCAAAACAAAACTCGTGAAATTTCACACCTTGATGCGAAATGTTTTTCGGCCAATAGAAAACTAGGAAATATTTAAAAACAAAATTCAAATAATCTTCAATTCTCAGAAACAAATTCTTTTACGGACATTTAGGCGAGCCGACGCGAAGTTTGTTCGTCCTTCAATGGAAAGGCCCGAATCATATCCGCGAGTGAATTCCCAAATGACTTTTTCAAGCCCCACAAACAAAATAAAAGACCGGCAAGTTCGGCTGTCACCAGAGAGAAGGAGACGATCGTGTTAACACGTCGCTTGACAAACGTCAAGCGATCGTTATTATTATCTCTACCATTCTCCCTCACCTCTTTTATACTTGATAAACGAACGGAACATTTTAAGACTGAGCGATTACTTCAAAGACATTTCTACCCTACGATAACGCTCATACATGCATACATACATACATACGTTCCTGTCTACGTACACATAAACTCATTCTTACAAGGAGTACTACGAACATTTTGACGACATTGTATCAACCAAAATACATTAATTTTATTTGTAGAGACTTAAATTGATTTATATGTATATAAATTTGTTGTTTCACTTTACAATTTGATTTTCTTGTTTTATACACCTCTTATAGTGGGCTATCTAACTAACAAGGCCAAATCAAATTAATCTGTTTCAACACTCATACACTTCACTATAACTGATAACCCACTATATTAATACGACACCCTATATTTTACGTAAAAAAAAAATTATCATAAAAACTCTCACTATATCCGAGTATATACGGTAAAGTTTGTGATATGAATACAAAATACTTTTTAAATTTAATTATTTACCGATATATTTTGGATAGGACAACTATTTAAATGATTTTTTGTTGTTGTTGATGCCGTTTTTTTTTTTTTTTTACTCGTTTTTAAATATTCCTAAAATAAAACCAAAATATAAAAGCAACATTATTAAATGAAGTGAATAAAGACTTCAGTAATACATTTATGGAGGAAAATGTATTCATTATAGTAAATAAACAAAAATTTATTAAATCACTCATAATTGTAAAAAAACAAAAAACAAAAAAACCCCAGAAAAACAGCACTATTCAGATATGTTATTTCCCTCTAATTTTGTAACGTCCTGAAGGGACATGGCAAATAGGTGAAGAAGGAAAGATATTTATGGAAGAAAATTCATCATTGTAAGTAAACAATATTTTTTTAAACAGCACTATTCAGATATAAAAGTTATCTCACTCTAATTTTCTAAAAGTCCTGAAGAGACACGGCAAATAGGTGAAGAAGGGAAAGGTATTTATGGAAGAAAAGGTATTCATTATCGTAAATAAACACCAAATTTTTTAAATGACATATAATTGTAAAAAAAAACGTAGCATTTAGATATAAAAGTTATCTCCCTCTAATTTTCTAACGCCATGAAGAGAAACGGAAAATAAGTGAAGAATGGAAAGCCTAAAGGTATTTATGGAGGAAAAGGTATTCATTATTGTAAATAAACAACGATTTTTAAATGACATATAATTGTAAAAAGTAGCATTTAGATATAAAAGTTATCTCCCTCTAATTTTCTAGCGTCCTGAAGGGACACTAAATAGAAGTTTTGTGTAGCTGTCAATAATTGGAAGATTACTGGGTACTGGCAGCATTTGCTAACCACACTAAAATTCTTCTTATGCAAAATTAATTTTAAGTATAACTAAATTCAATGCTGTACACAAGTGAGTATTCGAGGGATACAAGTTTACCATGCCTAGTTTTGGAGCTGTCATGTCTGGGCTGGAGCTGCTCAATTCTCATTGTCCAACCTTGAGAGAGTTCAAAATTGTCTTGTTGGAGTTATATTTTCTACTCTACAGCCTCTTTCCCCACGGACGCAAAATTGCAAGCCTATCGCTGCTCTATCTGTTTTCCCACGATAAAAGTTCTGAGTAGTTCCACTCTTTAGTTCGACCCGTTCAGACATTTACATCGAGGCGCCCCCATGTTATGTCCACGGGGTCAAATCAACGCTATTCCCTCCGTACTCTAACTGTAAGGAAGAAGTTTCCCTTGGGCAACTTTATTCCTGAGAACTGCTACGTTGCGACACAAACTCCCACCTGGGTGTTTCCCTGAACCTTCAAATCAAAAGACAATCACTATCTTTCTTATCCTCATACTTTAACTTTCTTCTCCTCTTACGTTCTTATCACACACCTCATTCAGTAACCCTCTACCATGAGTGGCTCTTGGGCCTTGTATTGCGTGATCTTTATACAAAAAGAAGTTAGTCGAAAGGGATAGATAAAGCAATTTCAAAAAAAGAGAAAAAAATTATATCGGACGCAAACCAGTCTTCCGGTCGTAAAATGTTTGACCCCGCTATTCGACACTGCTTACATAGTAAACACTGAGAAGAAACCTCTTGTCTCCAGTCGTCTGGTCGTAAAATGAAGCAATAGGTTTCTTCTCAGTGTTTACTACGTAAGCAGTGTCCAACAGACTTATTGACCTCGTTTATCACATTTACTCGTCTTACTTTCCTGAGAAATTCATACTCAGATTTCTTCAGACATTACAATTACGTTTTGGTTAATTACGTGCTTCCATATATTTTTTACACGTTTCCTCCAATAAACTAGGTCGACATTCACTGGGCACAGCACTCTTATTTCGGCTGGAATAGAATTCGTTCTTGTTATGTTATTAAATGTCTAGTCATTTAATCGGCTGAGTCCTGTAATGTGCATGTTGATCATTTTTTTTTTTAAAGTGCCAATGCTTTGTTTCCTTCCCGATGTTTAAAATGGCTGTCTCCCGAGTACGCATGCGTAAAAGGTTACGTCATCAACGACATACAAAATTCTAATGACGGTTAGCCGACTGACCTTTTCGCAAAAGAGCTTCTTTTTTTTTTTTTTAATTTATTCTGTTAGAGAAATTTTGTTTAATAACCGCACGTGGTCTGTCCGGAATTTATCCAGCCATTTCGTCTATCACTGGTTGCGCGGCTTTGACTGATTTAATTTGATTTGTCTAACGGCACATCAACTACTTATGGGTCATTTAATGTGGAAATTTAATTTTCTTGGACCCTTTGAAATAATAAAAAATAATGTTATTCTGCTTTCACAATTGAATACATGGTAAATGATACTCAGCTTACTAGAGGCGGTGCTATGGTTGTTTTAAGTTGTAGTTTTGTTGAAGTTATTTCGAACCTGGTCAGTACCTAGATGGGTGACCGCTTGGGGACACTAGATAAGGGCTGTAAGCTTGGATGTGGGGATGATGTAATGGATAACCGATCGGAATTAGAAATTGGAGAGTCGAGTTCAATATCTAGTTGGGCTCGTTATGTTCAATTTAGTTGTAATTAATTAGTTTTAAGTAATAGTCGCCGTTATATAGGTAGTTACAAAAAAAGAATGATACTATATGGAACCATCAATGAATGTAATATTTGATGTAGTTTAAAAACTCCTAGCAGTTTGTATATATATATATATATATATATATATATATGATAGAGAACAAATAGGAAATGTTTTTCAATCTGACACGTTTCACTTTAATTAAAGATCCGTCATAGGTTGAGAGAAAACAGATTAAAAGAGAGAAGTTCTGGTACTTTCAGTTTTGTGTGGTTCGATTCTCATTAGTCAGTCACGTGTGCATTAAAACCGTAAATAATTCTACATGTATGGAAGTACATGAATGACCAATGAGAATCGAATCACACAAAATAGAAAATCCCATTTCTCCTGACTTTTTTCTGTTTTCTCTCAATCTCTGACGAAGCTTTAATAAAAAATTGAAACATGTTAGATTGAAAAAAAAAAGTTTCCTATTTGTTCTTTATCTTATCATCCTGTTGGAGTCCGATCCATATCTGATCTACATTTGATCTTTAACTCATATATATATATATATATATATATATATATATATATATATATATAATCATTTCACCCCCAAACTAGGTAATAAATCCACTAAGACGCAGTGGGGGTTGCTGAGTGTGAACTCAGGTATAAGAAAAAATTATTAAAGAAAATAAAAGAACAGGAATTAAGACAGAAGATAACGATTGACATTGCATTAAAATGTTTGAAGATCAAAGTTGACTGGAAAGCAAGAAACCGGAAGAAAGTTCCACGAGCAAGAGGTACGAGAAAACAAACTGTTAGCACGGAACTTACAGTTACATCTATCCATTTCAACTGTAAAATGATGAAATCTTGTCGCCAATCTAGTAATGCACTTAAATTCATAGCGTCTGCGTACCATAGAAGAAAGTTCATTAGAACAACTACCATTTATAGGAAAGACACAGGGAAGCTACATTACGGCGGTGGGAAAGTGACTGAAGCCGAGATGCCAGATCACGATCAATGTCATTGCAGATTCTTTTTTTTGGATTTTATTAAGGATCTCTAAATATATAGCACAAGCACCAGACCCTATGTTCAAACAATATTCAAAGCATGGACGAATGGTAGACTTATAAATATGTATGATAGACTCGGATGGACGAGAAAAATTGTCTAGCACGATACTGAACCAACTTTCCTAGCAGCATACATAGTAATTGATCCAATATAATCTTTCCACCTCATGTCAGCAGAAAACGTTAGCCTGTGAAGGCGCAATGAGTCATCCTTACCTCCCTGGAGGCCAGCATCAGTCATGCTAATGTAAAACAGAAAGGGTTCTTTCAGATGATTAAAAGAGAGCAATTTCGCTTTGGAGGCGTCAAAATTAACAATCTATTCCTTGTCCCAGTTAACAACAGAATGTAGGTCATTTTTTATATCAGCTGCCAATTTGATTTTATCGAATCGATCAGACCTACTATTAAAACAAGAGTAAATGGTTGTGTCATCAGCTTAGATATCAAGTTGAGAATTGATGCTATCAGGAAGGTCATTGATGAAAATTAGGAACAACGTAGACCCAAGAATAAAGACCTGGGGGCCGCCTGCATTAATGCAAAAAGATCTATAAGAATGGCCGTTCAAGACAACTTTCATTTTGCGATTCGATAAGGAAGTCTGAATCAGTTAAAAAATTCGTTCAAAAATACCATAACCTTTCAATTTATCAAGAAGACCAGTATGCCAAACCCTATCAAATGTCTCTGAATATCCAAAGCAACAGTCCGAGCTTCACCATTATCATCTCAAGCTCGATAGTCTCTTTCAGCAATAACCGGTAATACATCAGCAGGTGACCAAAAAGCCGTATTCCTTATCTGTAAAAAGACCCTGCGATGCTTAACTAATTCAGAATTGATTAGAGGCTCTAGCACTATATCAAAAAGAGGTAGAAGGTAAATAAACCGACAGTTAGAAGGATCAGACAATTTGTCTGAGTTCTTAAAGACTGGAACAACAGAAGAGAATTTCCAACAAGCAGTAAAAAAGAAGCATTTATTGCAGAGTTAAAAGAGAAAAAGGAACCAATCCAGGAGCATATCTCGTAAGCACTATTGCAAGGATACCATCGCGTTTACATGATTTAAGGGAATCAATTTTAGAGATGATAGCAGAAACCATGAACGGAATTATATGCAGATCACTTAATAGAGACTCGGTTCTAAGTGGTAAGTCGGAAAAAAGATACGCCAGATGAGTCAAGGGTAGAATTTGAAGAATTTTCGAGCCAGACATTAGCAGAAGTTTTTAACCCCACAAATTAAGTGAAGAAAGGAACGAAGACATACTTACATTAGTCGGACTATTGTCCTCATCTTTGTCGCCATTTTTTGTCACACTCTTTGGGTCTGTCACTGGATCTAACCAACGCCTTTATCCACTGTGCCATGTGTCCTTGAGGACCCAAAGAGTGTGAGTTCAATACCCGGTTCAGGCAGTGGAGAACTTTCAGAGGGAAAATTAGCAGGAGATAACTGATAACTGACATCCATCATGGCTCGTGAAACTAGAACAGTCTACCCCAGTGATCGAAATAAAGGGTTCGGTTCGAAATTCCAACCACCTGAAGAAGGCCGGAGCGTACAACGGCCGAAACGTTGTGACAAAAATGGCGACAAAGATGAGGACAATAGTCCGACTAATGTAAATACTGTACATAATACCTCATCTCAGAAATATAGACAGACTCTGAAGACATACTTTTATTTAAAAAAACTGTTACAGAGCCGCCAGTAGTCACGAGAGCCAAAATTGTTAGAGGCTATACAGTGCCTCCTTTTATCAGCAAACGAAAGATTTAACCTCTTTGAAGACACGTTTATGAGCAGAAACAAATAGGTGTCTGTTGTGATTGGAACTGTCAAGTTGGAACAGCAGAAGTGATTACCGTGGGCTAATAGCAGCTGAACAGGCCGATGTGAACAACCCTACTGTTTATATACAGGGATACATGAACAACCCTATTGTTTATATACAGGGATACATGAACAATATTAAAATAAACTGTGAGGCATTCCTTTCACACAATCATTAACAATGCATTCCTATAATAAAACCATTTACAATAGTAAATTCCTATAGTAAAATCAATTATAATGGATCCCTATAGTAAAATCATTTATAATGCATTCATATAGTAAAATCATTTATAATGCATTCATATAGTAAAATCATTTATAATGCATTCATATAGTAAAATCATTTATAATGCATTCATATAGTAAAATCATTTATAATGCATTCATATAGTAAAACCATTTACAATTCATTCTTATAGTAAAATCACTTACAATGCATACGTATAGTAAAATCACTTACAATGCATACGTATAGTAAAATCACTTACAATGCATACGTATAGTAAAATCACTTACAATGCATTCCTATAGTAAAATCACTTACAATACATTCCTATAGTAAAATCACTTACAATACATTCCTATAGTAAAATCATTTGCAATGAATTTCCATAGTAAAATCATTTGCAATGAATTTCCATAGTAAAATCATTTGCAATGAATTTCCATAGTAAAATCATTTGCAATACATTCGTATAGTAAAATCATTTACAATCCCTTCTTGTATTTAAATCGTTTCCCATGCATTCCTCTAGTAAAATCGTTTACAATGCATTCCTATAACAGCTGACATCTACATTTAGTATGTCATTCTGTGTTGATATTAGATTAAATGTATCTGTTGACGTATAAAGGGTGAAATAAATAAAATAAACTGTAATGCATTCCCATAATTTATGTTTGAAGCTCTGCAATGACGAGTTATAATTATTATTTACACTCCTTAGACGCAGACTTTTATTGCCAACTTGGTTGTTGTTGTTATCACAACTTTTCGCCCGTTATGCCCAACCCCACGCCGGCCTACTTAAGGTGTATGTCGATCGGGGGAAACATACAAGAAATTTTGAATTTAAATCTTTCTTTAATCTACGAGGGTAGATTGTTTTCTGCGGTGAGCAATAACTGAGCAGTACTAAATGAGAAGAAAACGAGATATCTCCCCGAGACATGGGCAGTGGAACGAGAACAGCCTACCCCCGTAGATTGAATAAAGGGTTCAGTTTGACATTCCCTGTAGGTTACCCGGTTTGGCATACACCTGATGGAAGTTGAAGGGCATTCCTATTATAAAATCATTTACAATACATTTCTATAATAACTGGCTGCTACATCTGCCGTGTCATAAATATGTAATCATTAGAGTGAATGAAATGTAGGAATTTATTTAGATACCAACTACGAAAAGCGATACCTAATGTTTAAAATTAATTTTTAAAAATGAAAAATCTTTTTTGAAGCGTTTATTTTAGTTTTAAGTCAACAGATTAAATTTTATTTAATATTTCCAATCAGCAAAATATTTTGTATTTCAAAACGAATTTTAATTGATTGGAATGAGTTTTTGGCCAATTTGGTCAAAAGGGCCGTTTTTCCATTGACACCGCTATTATTTTAACTACCTTCACTCCTCGGCAATGTTCATTGTTTTAAAAAGTGATGATTATACTACTAATAAAACCTAAACATATGATGAAAGTTAATTTTATACATTTTAGTTTGTTCTTGAGAATTTACAACAAAAATATTAAACAATATTTGTTACATTGTTTATTTACAAGAATAATTTTATATTTACAACATTCGAAAAACTAATACAATTGCATTAAGACTAATGCGATGCAATATTTATAATTTATCAAGTTATAAAGAAATAAAGATGAAAACAATTTTGTATTCATAAATTTATAAACATTTACTAAATAATTAAAATATATGAACCAACTATAAGAAAATCCTTATTATTTACCATTTTATAAAGTTCGAATCGATTGGCAGTTATTAGATTCTTTATTTACAAGAATGATTTTATATTTACAACATTCTAAAAACTAATAATTGATGCAATGCAATATTTACCATTTATCAACTTATATGGTGTAATTAAACTATCTAATAAATAGTGTTTATTATTGTTGTAAATTTAAAGAACAAAGAAAATGTATCAATTTAAGTTCATCATATGTTTTGGTTTTATTATAATTGTAATAATCGCTTTTTTAAACAATAAACATTACCGAGGAATTACGGTAGTTAAAATAATAGCCTTGCCTATGGAACTGTAGGGTCAGTCTACACGGAATAAAAGTGAAAAATTAAAATCCGAGTGTCGCGACCACAAATCCAACATAACGCGAAGAAATGATTTTTTTTTACAGGCAAAAGGAAAACCAGATTGAAATAATCATATATTTATGTACACATTAACATTTGTTTTTACATGGTAGATACTGTGTTTGTTCTGGTTGTGAAAAAACAGAGTTCAAATGTTCGACAAATTATTCCGTTTGTTAAAGGGTAATTCGTAAAGTCATATGCCTTGGTCAATATAAAGTGTGTGTATATATGTGCGTGTGTCTGAAGCACATTTTAACAGAGTGCATGCGTGGCTGCTGATTGAATGTTTGTGTGTATGGGTGAAGCACAATAGTAGAGATGTTGTGTGTGAGTGAGTGCTAATACGTGAAATCTGATTACGGTAGTTCCAAAAGGAAATGGACATACAGATAAATGATCAGGCTTAACTTTTTTCCACGGCTATGAATATTTCTTTGAGTTGTGTGAAAATTCTTTTGACTGGTGTGTAGTTGTCGCTGACTGGGGTATTGTCATGGTAACGAGAGAATTCTGGTCGGGCGTTTACAGATTCAACCGCCTGTCATCGACGGGTGATCCACGTCCAGCTGCTGACTGTTTTTTTTTGTTGTGTGTTTTTCTATTGCCCCCGAAATCGGTGTATATATAGTTATCCTGATCACGTTATGCGGTACAGCACCCAGCAACCAGTTCATTTGCATTTCAAACGTACGGACGTAGTCGGAAGCATATCACGTGACTCTACTGTCCAATCAAATTCCAGAAATCACATATTTAATTTTGGATCTTATTTTTCTTTTTTTTTTTACTAATTTGTACAAAAGTTTTTGTTTTAGTGATTTTGATTCTACTTATGTGTTGTGGTCGATTTTTTTTTTTTACTTATTTGTGCTTCACCTATTGGTTGTAAAATATAGGATTTTATAGAACAACCGTCCTTTTAACAGAACATTTTTTTGCGTTCACGAAGGTTCATTTTGCTGATATTTTTTTTAAATTGCAAAAAGTGGCTGATTTTAGTCATATTTACAAATCTGTCAGCACAACGTAATTCTCTCTATTAAAAAAATCTTTTAAAAATAAAATATATAGTCACCCGCTGACGCAAAGAAATAAAAAATAAATAAGCAAAATATGAATTTTAATCATCAAGAAATACTTTGATCTTTCCTCTTAATAATAATAAAGTTATTGACAATAAAACTTTCTTTTTATTAAGTTTGGGACATTTTTTTCTCATCGTATATGCTCACTTTTTACAGCGAATCATTGATTGAAGGGACTTCGACGTGGCGTAATGGCTAGCTAGCTTGTCTCGCGAGAACAATTACAACCGAGTAGTCAGGTCGAACTGGGTGCCCCATACTTTCGGCCTTGTGGCACATCTATGCTTAGAAAATCGCCACAACAAGAGGTATTGTCAGAGATGTAGCGGCGTTATCATTTTATGTAACGAATATTAATTAAAAGGTATTCATTTATGTAAGGTAGTATTTATTTAACCATTTCTCTCAAAGCAAGGTGATAAAGCAACCAAAACGCAAGGGGTTAGTGACTGTGAAAGAATATGAGAAAAAAACATTATTAAGAAGAGAGAACAATAAAAGAACTGGAATTAAGAAGTCAGAATATAACGATCGACATTGTATTTAAATTTTTTATTTATTTAATAAAATAGTAGCTGTTAGTGTTATATCGAATCATTTAAGGTGAATGAAGCGAACTAACTTTTTTTTTTAATTTAAAAAAGAAAAGTAACCAGTTTAGGAAATCAGTTTTCTAGAAAAAATAAAAATTGAAGAAGAAATAAAATGGAGAAAATATAAAACTTTTTCTAGAGAGAGATATAGTGTATCCTGTGCGTCAGTGTGAAGGGTGATGTCAAAGACCAAAATTTAAATGAAAAATTAAATTCTCAATCAAATTCAAATTTTACCCGTATACGATCTTAAAGTAAACAATTTAATACACTAATAACACACAGGACTAAACTCCCGATTTCTTTCTCGGCTTCTTCAAAGGAAATCAACAACAAACCCACTCAATGAAGCAGACGATCTTAAACAACTACCGTTAGTGTTCACAGATTAAACATTTATTTCAACAAATCATAATTACATGCATATTGGTCCATATGCTAAGTGGGTAACAAACAAAAATGAACAAAAGGATTTTTACTTACAAAACAATGTTGTCAGCAAGCAGACAACGCAAACATCTTTCAACTTTTTCTTTACAACAAACAATATTGTTAAAGCATTTTCTTTTTTTTTTACAATCAATTCAATTTCTTTTGGGTTTCTTCTTTCTTCAAATATTTTCTTTTCTTTCTTTGAAACTCTTTTTCACTTCCTCTGGAGCAGAAAGGGTAAATTGAAAAACACAATCCTAACCTAGTCTAGGATCTTAAAATCTTATTCCATGAAGAATATCTTTCAAAATATTTTAAAACTTTAGCTTTGGAATTCTTTTAAATCTTATTTTAAAATAAAGAACGTGAATAGGGGCAGAATTCCCCGCATCGATTGACTCTGTCAAACAAATAGACACGTTGATTCTCCGAATCAACAAACAAATAAATCAAATGAAACAATCCCCCCTCTAGGGAATAAAATTACTTCTTTTAGCTTCGGAATTCTACCGAAGCTAACCAAATCTTTTCTTCCAAATTTCACAAATCTTAGCTACGGAATTCTACCGAAGCTCACGAAATCTTTTCTTCGAAGATTCTCAAATATAAACAAATCTTAGCTACGGATTTCTACCGAAGCCAGTTAAATTCTTCTCTTCTGAAATTCCACCTATTCAAGCAAAACTTAGCTACGGAATTCTACCGAAGCTGAACAAATCTTCTCTTCAAAGTTTTTCAAATATAAACAAATCTAGGTATGTCCAATATTTCGCTAAAAAGTGGTATACCTTGACGACAAAAGGTCCCCAAATTGATAAAACAATTTTTAAGGTTTAAATATTTATGTTGTTATTAAAGAGGAAAGACCAAAGTATTTTCTGAATATTTTTTCAGATTTTTTAATCCTTCCTATAAATGTTAAAAATTTTATTAAAAATCTTGTTTTTTTTTCGAGTGAAAAAATTTCGTAAAATCGAACTTATCGACATTTCTGTCGGAAAGATCATAGTTTGTTAGTTAAAAAATCATGAAAAATAAATTACACCTTTTTCTTTTGTTATCTTAGGAAATTTAGAATGATTAAAGTATACTTAATGTAATTTGAAAGAAACATTACTTACATTTTTAGCAGAAAATTTTTTAAGAGAGATATTTTCCACCAGGGTAGTCTATTTTGACAAGCGTTGATTGATGTACGTCAATATATTCACAACTTACGGTACTGAAATTTATTGTACGGTACCGCCAAAGTGATATAATTCGTTCTAATTTTAAGTGAATCTGGTTAGTAGATTTTTTTTTAAAAAT
Organism: Acanthosepion esculentum; assembly: GCA_964036315.1. Lineage (NCBI taxonomy): Eukaryota > Metazoa > Mollusca > Cephalopoda > Sepiida > Sepiidae > Acanthosepion > Acanthosepion esculentum. Next base: position 18,244,033 of record OZ038478.1, read on the forward strand.
TCACTTTCAAATTTTTTTTTTTTTTTTTTTACCTTACGTTTGAGGAAGAATTCTGCACTGAAAATAACATTTAAATTATGAAAGAAAATCAAATTTTACAAGTAAAAATAAAACAGTAAAAAAAATACATTTTTTTAAATTGAGGTTTATTATTTCAGTCATGAAATATTTTTCTGAGAATATAAAAATTACATGAAACACCATTAATTGAAACGGGTTAACTTAATGAAATGAGATTTTATTTCTTTTTTATTAAGGCAGATTTTTTTCTATTTATTAATAATTATATGGCAGTAATATGAGTTTTATTTTATTTATTAATAAAATTAACATGCTAATAGCAGCTATGTTGGTTTTGTTTTGACTCGACAAGTATTTTTTAGTTTGAGTAGTAGCGAGCTAACTCCAGAAAATTTAAACTCCAAAAATCGTTTTAATTGATAATTTGTCGTGTGGATAATAATTCCAAAGTAATGTACAATGAATTTATGCATTCGATTTCAAACTTGAAAATTTGGGTGGACTTCCAAGGGCGTTTTTTTTTTTTGTAATTGTAAATAGTCGATATTTTCTTTTATCCCACTATTCGATTATATTTGAATAGAAAAAGAAAAAAATTGAAAATAATACGACGATATTCAGAAAACTTGACAAGCGTTGTTTTCTTGTTACAAAGCCATTTCTGAAGTAAAAAAAAAACTTGCTTCTATCAAAGGAAACTACTCATGTGACATTATTTCAACAATGTGCATCCGTACTTTCGTTGTAGACGATTTTAAATACAATTTTGGAATATTAAAAATTATTTTTAAAATAATTATGGTTGTCAGATTTTAATAAGCTTTCAAATTTATGATCTTTAAAAAGTAGAGAACATAATATATCATTTCCATAAGGTTGCAGAAAGAACTTAATGTATAAATATATAACAACCTTTTGTCATATTGTGTATTTAAAATTGAAAAAAAAAAGAAAATTAATGTAAAAATTTATTGTTCATCAAAAAAATTTTTTTCTTTCAGATCATAATTACCTTCGTATATATTATTCAGAAAAGCCATTAAAAACTTTCTTAATTAAATATTGTCTTAGTTTTATTGGGTTTTGTATTTTTACAATTGAGGTAAAAGTTTGGACAATTTCGGACATTTTTTTAACAAAAAAATCGATGATTTAGATTTTTCAGAGTTTTGTGCATTTAATTAAAAAAAAAATTGAGGTTGCAAATAAATTTTTTTTTGTGTTTTCATAAAATTAAGTTCGAGGGGGGTAACAGATATAAAAAAAAAATATTTATACCATGACTTTCAAAGAGACAAACATTTCTAAAATAAGTTCATTCATTTCTGAATAAGTTCTGAAGTTTTCATTAAAATCCAACAAGTAGTTAATTTTTACAAGAATTTCGAAATTAATGTGTCTTTCAACTGACAAAAAAACAACTAAAAAAAAAACGCTAAAAAGGTCAAAATTGGACATACCTAAACAAATCTTAGCTACGGATTTCTACCGAAGCCAATTAAATTTTCCAACAAAGCCCTTCGATGCGAAAACTCACACTCCCCTGTTCCCATCCATAAATAAAATCAGTAATATAGCTATTAAAAGCTAAATAAATATTAATCTTTAAAGGCAAATAATTCGATACTGTAATTCGAATTATTTAAGGTAACATTTAATATACGTGGCAAACTAGAGTAGTTCACCACAGAGCCAGAATAAACATCTTTATCGTCCGAGGATAAAATTCTGACTGAAGACAAAATCTTCTGATACAAAGAACTCGCTTTCAGCTTCCAAATTCCATGACAAAGCGCGGCAACAAATTTACCGGCCACCCCGTCCACAGGCGTCACCGACCCAAGACATCAAAAGAACATATCATATCTAATACCGAAGTCGTTGAAAGTTCTCTTCTCACCTTATGTTAAATTTCTGTCAACAAAAATTTCCAAAAAACACTCAAAACATCAATCTCACCACCGAAGTCATTGAAAGGTGTCCTCTCACACTTGTTAAATTTCTGTCAACAAAAATTTCCCAAATGTCTAAAAACATCGGCCAAGTCCATTTACGTTCCATTTTTACGTCTATTTTATTGATTCCCCTTGTTTTTGTTTTTTTTATTTATACACCACGATTCATGGATTTTTAAGCAACAACAGTTGATATAAGTTTCACGTCAGCAACATTGATAACGAAAGTGTCACGGTCGCCTAGTCAACATACAATTGCCAAACAATCATGACATGTCATTTTTTTTAGATGACGTTTTAAACACTTGTTTGTGTTTTGTTATATAGCAGACCAGAGACTATTCAAAACGGGTCGGTAATATATTGTAGGGGTTTGAACGGCCTCAATTCAACCCGTAAATTTTTTACTTTACAAATGTGTAAGCAAATGAAAAGCAAACAAGAGAAACAACACAAAAACTGTTTCTATAACAACAAACAATCTTCATTTAACTGCAAAATGCAAAGCAAACAGTAAGAGTTGTAATAATACAGCAGGAATTATTCACCTTTAACGGTTATTTTAATTAGTTAAGACTTTAAGGAAGATACTTTTTTTTATCTGGACTCACAGAAAAGATTTCAGTTCATGAAATAATAGTAAGTTTCAATGGAAAGAAGGTGTTGTAGGCTGAAATTCGGTGTAAGATGAGTTCAAAGAAACTTGTTGATTGAGGGAAAATGTAATCTTCACTTGAATATCGAAAAGTTGAATTAACTTACCGCTTATTGTTCACCGAAGAGAGTTAAATTATATGCGTGAAAGAATTCTGGAAAGCTGAGACTGTTGAATCGTAACTTATAGCTCCAGAAGATTTTGAAGTAATATTTCTCGCTGGTGAATATTGACAACAGGCGAAAGTTGTAAAGTTGAATAAGTTTCTGTGTAAGATTAGTTCAGAGATGTGTAATGTTCATACGTACGTGTCTGCGCGTGTTTGTGTGTGTGTGTGTGTGTGTGTGCGTCATAGCGTTTGACCTTTAGGGACAAACGTAATTTCTCTAACGCAACATCTTGTGTGTGTGAGAAAAGGCAAAAGAGAAAGAGTTTGTCGGGGTTAGCGCCTCCTCAGTTCCTTAATCCTTCAACAGGGGTCTCTCTCCCCTGGCTATAAATACTGGCTGACCCTTCGTCTCTCTCTCTTTTTTCCGACTCAGGCCTTGGGCCGCCACGGCGCGTGGGGGCGAGGTAAAATCTTTCTTTTTCCACTTACACCAATATGTGACCTCTCACAGATACAGCGATTCCCAAATTCTGGGAACGCGCTAAGAACAATACACGTACGTACGAACACTCACAACACACACACATAATTTCTCCATACAAACACTATGTAACTGTCCATGTCTTTGTAACTTGTTATTAATATATATTTGTTTACCCATATGTATCGGTCTTGTTTGTTTTCTTTGTCTTCTTTGGACTTAATTAAAGTCCAACATTCCCATGTAGCTGGACCGGCTAGCAGGAAATTTTAACCTTCTGATATCTCTTCACATCTTCACCCGCTCGGTCCGCTACAAGTTGAAAATATCGCTAGTATTTAGTTACTTTCAAGTCACGTGATAGGCTCGAAACACATAGATTTTTGGCGGTAAATTAATTTTAAATGGGCGGACGTAGTGGAAAACGTGATATTAGGATTAACTGACCAATCAGTAGCCAGAGAAATATCAAAGCTCTGTGATCCGCTTTTTGCACAGTTTTTTGTCGATCGCAGCGCTGTTACGCAGGAAATGTATTGGAATATTTTTTAACCAAGATTTTTTTAACCAATGACAAAGATCACAAATGAAATATTTTTTAAATTGAAGTAGGACACTAAAATATGAATCTAAAAAGAGGTTCGCGTTTTACTTCACAACAAGCGGTATTGTTAGAGATGTAGCGGCGTTATCATTTTATGTAACGAATATTAATTATAAGATATTTATTTATGTAAGGGAGTATTTATTTAATCATTTCACCCAAAGCAAGGTAATAAAGCCACCAAAACGCAAGGGGTTAGTGACTGTGAAAGAATATGGGGAAAAAAACATAATTAAGAAGAGAGAACAATAAAAGAACTGGAATTAAGTAGTCAGAATATAACGATCGACATTGTATCTAAATTTTTGAAAATTTTTGACAGGAAAACAAGAAGCCGGAAGAGAGTTCCATAAACGAGGCGTGCGAAAGAAGAAACTGTTAGCATAGAACTTACGGTTACATCTAGCCATTTCAACTGTTAAATGATGAGATCTTCCCGCCAATCTAGTACTGCGCTTAATTTCATAGGTTCTAGGTACTATAGATGAAAGTAATATTTATTTCGAATATATACAAAAAATGTGACATAAGGCCAAAAGGTGGGTAAGGGAGCGCTGGTCTTCAGTCCTTCTTATCTTAAACTTAGCTAGACACGATTCATGGATTACTTACACCAAAGCAAGACATTCTTACTACAGCCACCATAATACCTTAAAGTCTCTATGTAGTCTAACTAGTACCATAGAGGAAATTTTATCAGAACAATTGCCATGAATGTAATTACATAAAAGACACAGGGAAGCTACGTCATGGCGGTGGGAAAGTGACTGAAGCCGAGATGTCAGGTCAAGACTAATAACCTTGCGGATTCTTATATAGTAATAGTATTGTATAGATTCTTGTATAGTGTTAGTATTGTGGAAGCATAGAATATTTTCTCGGACAAGGTATATGAATGTATTGCGTTAGCAAACTAAATAGGAAAAATATAGATATGGCAGTGTGTATATTAAGATTTTCTTATTCGTGCGTAAGGCGTGTGTAAAGTTTTATTAACGATAAGGCTTACGTTTAACAAGATTTCCTTCTTGGCTTGATACAGTTATCAGTTTAGGAATTTTGTATGCTGCATTGTGCACAATACGATACAAGGTTCGCCGGTGATTAAAAAGTCTCCCGGCGGGAAATGAGGTACGTCTTGTCTGTAAATTAATTAATGTGGATACATTAATTTGTGGCACAAGGTCGAAAGTGGGGAAAGGCTGGTTAGCAATGTCTATCCTACACCTAGTTAATCCGACTCACGACTCATTCACTTTAACAATTTCCTCAATCACCACAAGAACCCATCCTTCTCTATCCAATCCAACATGTACCAAAATACCAGATCATCACAGAAATCCAAATAAAACACACATGATTTCATATGTAGAAATATTTTCACTCCTTTTTTATAATTTTTATTTAAAAATATATATATAAATTTACACATGAAGGGTGAACCCAGTAATCAAAATAAAAGAAACAAAACATTTAAACAAAAGTAAAAAAAAAAAAATGTTAGTATGGCCCGTCCATCCATAAAATAAAAGTGGCCGCTTTATTCTGCCGATAAGCAAAATAAAAAACTCGCTCATTTCAATCAAGAAGTGAGTAAAGAGAGGGAGAGAAAAAAAAGAAGAGAAAAAGAGTTTGTGCCTTTTTCTTTTATACTACTCTTTGGTAACGCCATTTAGTAGTATCCAGCAGAAGTTCCCCGGCAGACAAGTGGGGTAATTCCACAGAGGTATGTTCTGATGCCAGAAGGAAAAACCAGTAGTGGAGAAACTGGATAGTTGCTGGCACACCCACCAAGCTAAAGTGTATATCTACACCACTATAAAGACTTTATATCATATTTTCGCCGTGGTGCTGGTGGTGTTGGAGACGAGTGACAAATTAATACTTTATGCATGACTTAATGTTTCACGTTTAATGCGAACAATATCTATGATACAATGGCACCTGATCGATTGGCTTACTACACCCATATAGTCAACAAGTGAACTGTAAATTATTTTATCTCGCCCGGAAGTGCTGCCGGTTTTACGACAACCAACAGTAAAATCGAGAGCGCTTCAAAGCAACTACACGCTGAAAATTGATTATATGAATAAACAAATAAAAGTTTTGGGCTCAAAAATGTGGCACAAGGCCAAAAAGGTGTGGATAGGGGAAGGCTGGTCTGTCTTATAATTAAACTCAGCTGGCCACAATCACAGACCCCAAAATAGCACAGTATTCCTTACACCAAAACAACACATTATTATTTGCCATTCTTACTACAGCCACCCGGGCACATCAAGGCGGTGTAATGGTTAGCAAGCTTGTTTCGCTAGAACAATTACGACTGAGTAGTGAGTTCGATCCTCACTGGGTGCTCCACACTTTCGGCCTTGTGCCACATCTAAGCTACTCTGAGAAAATCATTAGGCACCTCGAGGCGCTGTAATATTTAGCAAGATTGTCTCGCTAGAACAATTACGACTGAGTAGTGAATTCGATCCTCACTGGGTGCTCCACACTTTCGGCCTTGTGCCACATCTAAGCTACTCTGAGAAAATCATTAGGCACCTCGAGGCGCTGTAATATTTAGCAAGATTGTCTCGCTAGAACAATTACGACTGAGTAGTGATTTCGATCCTCATTGGGTGCTCCACACTTTCGGCCTTGTGCCACATCTAAGCTACTCTGAGAAAATCATTGGGCACCACGAGGCAGTGTAATGGTTAGCAAGCGTGTCTCGCTAGAACAATTACTACTGAGTAGTGAGTTCGATCCTCACTGGGTGTCCCATAATTTCGGTCTTGCACAATCGCTACTACAGTCACCATAATGCCTCAGGGGAAAATTCATCCGAATAATTACTCTGAAAGTAAGAAAACCCCCAGGAAAGCCATATTAGGGCGGCGGGAAAGTAACTGAGACATTTACAAAGGAATAAATATTAACAAGAAATGCTTATTTCCTCTTCTATGTATCGTGCCCCTCAGGATATAGGCAATCAAGGCTCTCCACATCATCCTATACTTTGTAACTCTGAGCAATGTTTGCTTTTTTACTGTTCCTTTTACTCCCTGGTCTGACATCAGTTTACACATAGTCATGACATTTTGGTAATAGTCAGCAATCTTGTTAGGTATATAGGGTACTCACTGTTTTCCACAGGAGCTAAAAATCCACTGACTTCCTCGCTTTATTTCGGATCGTGGGAAAGAATTGTCGGTCGTTGGTAAGACCCAAATTACATAAAGCGGATTTACGAAAAGCGTCGGAATCAATTATCTTATATGATAGAAGTTTGCATACACAATAGTGAGTTCAGAAAAAAAGTAATCTGATTTAAAAGCTGACTGTCTGTAGTTTTTTTTGACAAGTTAGCCTAGTTTAAAAGGAAAATAAAACATCTTAACCGATAAGTGTCAGTCTAAAGTTCAAGGCTTCTTTCTGGTTCGCAGTTAAGAGCAGATGTTGGATTCTTCTATCACCAACCCCACATTTAACTTGCTCCGGATTCATGTTAACATTCAATTTTGTCATTCGACTTTGCTATCGTCTGCCGTCGACAATAGCCGTTATTATTATTATTATTATTAATAATGATTACTTTTTAAATACTTGAAACAGTCCAGTTGCATCCTATTTAAACTTAGATTGGGTTGGTAAGTTAAACAATGTCAACTCTTGCCGAGTTATTTAATGTTCAAATGTTTTTTATTTATTTATCACACTTGAATTATGGTTATGCGATTTATACTGGAGTTAGTGGTAAACATTGGTCCGCATATACATGAGTTAAAAACTTAAAATGTAAACATTGGTCCGGTTTTTATACCGGAGTCAAATGGTAACCATTGGAGAGATTTATTCCTGGTTAAGTGAATTAAAAAGTAAACATCAATTTGTTTTATAATGGAGTCAAATGGTAAACATTGGCCCAGTTAAAGATAAACATTAATCATTTTTATTCTTGAGTCAAAGCATAAACAATGACCCGGTCAATACTGGTAATCATTAGTCTGCTTTATAATTGAATCAAACTCAAAGAGTAACAATTGCAGAGGTTTATTCTTGTATAAAACATTGTGTATACTGGATTGAAAGGTAAAAATCAATTTGGTTTATACGTGAGTCAAAATATAAACATTTGCTCCAAAAACATAAACAATGGCCCGGTCTGTACTAGAGTTAAATGGTAAACATTGGCCCGGTTAAAGGTAAACATTAGTCCTGTTTATCCCTGAGTCAAAGCATAAGCAATAACCCGGTCTATACTGGTAATCATTAGTCTGCTTTATAATTGAGTTAAATGGTAACCATTGCAGAGGTTTATTCTTGTGTCAAATATTGTGTATACTGGATTTAAAGGTAAACATTAATTTGGTTTATACTTGAAACAAAATATAAATATTTGCTCGAAAACATAAACAATTGCTCGGTCTGTACTGGAATCTAATGGTAAACATTGGCCCGGTTAAAGGTAAACATTATTAGTCTCGTTTATACTTGAGTCAAAACATAAACATTCCTTTGTTTTATACTTCAGCCTGTAAACATCCTTTTTATATACCGGATCAAAATCTGGTATTTGTTTTTTACACTTCTTCCGTGTTTTTACCTGTTGTCATTTCATGGACAAAGCTTTCATTATACTGAAAAGGGAGGATTGGCGGATACCGACACTAGTATGACAGTTGTCGCGGGGTGTGGACAATATTTTTTTTATCGTTGACCGATATTTACACATATGAGCAACCTGGCAGCATAGCAAATCGATATACGTCACGTGTTGCGTCACTAGGCAAATAAAATCTTATTTGGGAGAGGTTTTCCACATCCTCCATATTCTCCAGACATAGCACTTACATTTTTCAATTTATTTCTATCGCTAGAACATTTCATAAGTGCCAGAAACATTGCCTTTGAAAATGTCCAAAAATCAATTCATTTGGCCCAAACCAACATATTTTCCACTTTTCATTTTCAGTTTAAAATAAACACGTATATAAATGTCTTGCTGTAATATATATGGTGGACTTTCCCGTCGTATTCAGGGTCAAGCAGCTCAATTCCTAGGAACCGACAGCCCAGACACCAGCACATATGATTTGACTATAGTGGTGAAGGCTTTGTGCAGAACAGTTTGTTTTTGAAGGGCCAAATACAGAGACCCAAACAACCCTTCGCAGGTTTTGAATTCAGAGTTGTCCTTCTCCTAGACCAGTTGCCATCCAAGGCTATAGAGCCCAGTCTGTCCTGCTATTTACCCATAGCTGGACGGAGAAGGGGATTCACACCTTTCCCAAGTGTATTAGACTGGAATTCAAACACGGCTCTCCGATTCCTCAATCCGAGCCGCTATCCACTACTCCACCGTGCATCCTCTCTCTCTCTCTCTCTCATATATATATATATATATATATATATTTTTTTTTTTCTCGACTTCGAGAATTCCACCAGTGAAAGTACACTTTCTGCAGATATGAAACCCCTAAGTTTCAGAAGAGTACGGCAGCGATGTTAAGAAACAGGCCGTATACAGACTTATTTTAGTCTTGATGGCAATGCCTTTATCTAACCAAACTCTACTTTCCAAGTTATCAAATGCGACACTTGCCTTCTGGATGCGTGAAAAAATCTCAGCATCCAGATCACCGTCTTTTGACATAGTACTTCCAAGGTAGGGGAAAGTGTCTGCAAACTCCAACGTAGTATTTTTCACAAGAATTGTTGACTCTTTGTAGGGGTACCAGGTGAAGGGATGAACATGATTTTGTCTTCCTCAATCCAAGAGCATCACAAGCGGTAGAGAAGCGATCCATTATGATTTACAAATCTTCCTCAGAGTGAGCTATACTGTTTGCATCATCAGCGCAAAGAAAATCTCGAATCAGGCACTCAAAGGACTTTGAGTCATGCCTGTTAAAAACACTTTGAAAAAAATACTTGGTGGTGTAACATCTAAAATCGTTACTCCACCAATTATTTTTTTATCTTCCTGAGCTTACGCTGAAGGATTGCTTTGTATTTTGTATTTTTCAAGGACGTTCCATAGCCTAACGGTTTTCTGAAGAACCATTTAACAGAGAAAGATAATGAGTGTGTGATTTTGAGCGACCGCCTCAATATTATTATCGTTGTCTTTATGATGTTTCTTTATGATGTTTTCTTGACAAAACCCTACAGTTACTCATGAATGAATACCTCTCCGGCTTTCAACCTAGACACGTGGAGGGAACTGGACACGTGCTCATCTGCGCAGCGACCCTACGACCACACACGGTTATGTGAATGATGATGATGATGATGATGATGCCACCAGAAGAATCATGATGAAAATTTGTTACGTAGAAAAAAGTGGTAAACAGAGACTCTCGTGCTCGCAAAAAAACAAAATATAAATAAAAAATAAAACGGAATGTCAAAAGGACGGTTTTTCCCATGACACCGCTTTCATTTTAACTACTAATCGGACATTTTTCATTTTATTGTCTTAAAAAGCGAATATTAGAATTGTAATAAAATCTAAACATATAAAAGTGAATTTATACATTTTTTCTGTTTTTGAGAATTTACAAAAAATATATTAAACACTTGTTTATTTACAAGAATAATTTTATATTTGCAACATTCTAAAAACTAATAATACAATTGTCTTAAGAAGATTAATAATGTAATGCAATATTTATCGTTTACCAATTTATAATGAAATAAAGATGAAAAACATTTTTATTCATAAATTTATAAAAATTTAATAAAATATGTGAACCAAAAGAAATCCTTATTATTTGCCACTTTATAAAGTTCAAATCAGTTGACAATTAGCTGATGTTTTACTAACCATTCCAATAAAACAATATAATAAATAAATACTAGATTATTTTTGTTATAAATTCGCAAGAACAAGTAATGGCTGACGAAAGACCAGGAAAAATTCCGATTTTTTTCTGGTTGTTAACATACAAAAAGGTAGGTTTCTTCAATAATTGTTGATTTGAGTTCAGAGCATATACATTTGCATGGAAATAAGACTATTTTGGAAAAATTTGAAGGGATATTAGCGCTCGGGGGTGTTAAAATGAAAATTTACCGAAAATTTAGAAATTCATTTTCATATGTTTAGATATTTTTTTTTTTTTTTTGTCACAGATTAGAAAATCATCACTTTTTAAAACAATAAACATCGCCGAAGAGTGAAGGTGGTTAAAATAATGGGCGGTGTAATGGGAAGAAAAACATCCTTTTGATACACCGCTTTTTTTTTCGGACACGAATGTCTATGTTTTCCCAAAAAAGTGCTGTCAATAGTTTGGTATGTGCGATAGCGTAATAATCGAATGGTATCCGAGTAAATGATTAAATGGACAGAACGAGGAAGCTTAAGACATTGCTGCAATGCTTGACTGGATAAGAGGCTTCTTGTAAAATAAAACCTAGAAAATTCAATGTTTTCATTTGAATCTTTTTGCTATGTAGTTTGTTGATTTTGTTTAGCACCATAACAAACTCTATGGGTTATTTAATGTCGAAATCTAAATATTTTGAACACAATTTTATGGCTTCAACTTAATATATACTATAGATAGGTAGTGTTGGTAATTTTATTATAAATATGTATTGTTGGTATTTTTATATAAAAATGTATTTTTATACTTTCGTAATATTTTGTTTTTGTTTGGGGCTTCACTTTTTACCCATAGCTTGAAACCTAACAGATGCTATCACCCTAGGTCAGGGTGCTCCTGTGAACAACAGTAATTAAGATGTGGTTCCACGCTCCACAAAACCTTCAATCACCCGATTAAAGTCCTTGCTGCTGGATGTAGTTTATCGTCATACCAAGGACTATTTTGCTATGTACAAAAAAGGGTTTCATTTTTATTTTTTTTTACGAAGAATGATTTGAATGTTTTTTTCAAATTCATTATTAAACAAAACAAAAGCGAGCAATAACTAAACAGTACTAAATAAAATAAAAACTAGACGATATCGCTAGGCATGCATATGCAGTGAAACAAGAACAGTTCACCCCTGTGATTAAATAAAGGGTTCAGTTCAGAATTCCTTGTAGGTTATCCAGATGGATATACACTTGAGGAAGGCCGGAGGGCACAACGACCGAAACGTTGGGATAACAACAAGAAAGATGAGGACAGTGTCGCAGTTAGCTCCTCCTCAGGCCCTTAATCCTTCAACAGGGGTCTCTCTCCCCTGGCTATAAATACTGGCTGACCCTTCGTCTCTCTCTCTCTTTTCCGACTAAGGCCTTGGGCCGCCACCTCGCGTGGAAATGAGGTCAAATCTCTCTTTTTCAACTTAGGCATTGAGCCGCCACAGCGCGTGGAGACGAGGTAAAATCTCTTTTTCCACTTAGGCCAATATGTGACCTCTCACAGATACAGCGTTTCCCAAATTCTGGGAACGCGCTAAGAACAATACACGTACGTACGAACACTCACAACACACACACACATAATTTCTCCATACAAACACTATGTAACTGTCCATGTCTTTGTTTAACTTGTTATTAATATATATTTGTTTACCCATATATATCGGTCTTTTGTTTTCTTTGTCTTCTTTGGACTTAATTAAAGTCCAACTTTCCCATGTAGCTGGACCGGCTAGCAGGAAATTTTAACCTTCTAATATCTCTTCACATCTTCATCCCTCGGTCCACAACAACAGTAGTCTGAATATAAATATAGTGTAAATAAATCGAGTAAATTAGAATTTTTATGACCAAGACTAAAATTTACATATGTAAGACTTGCATAACATTCTTAAAATGTCAACATTCCCTATTTCCCTTTACTCCTATGCCGTGATCTAAATACTAAGGTCATTACCTTTTGTTCAGAGGAGAATATAAATTTTATTTGAATAACTAAAGTAATTTAATTATAAACAGCGATAACAAATCATTCTTCTCCCCTCAGTTAGAACCCTTACTAAAATATAATTAGGTGTGGAAATGACTTCAATATGGAAAAAGCATAATCTGGGGATAGCACAATAAAAAAAAAACGTCCACTCGGGAAGATGAAAAATAATTGGTGTAACATCTCGGAAGAAGTTCAAAATGCTTATGACAGGCATGGCTGAAAGACTTTGTATTGTCTTTTACGTCAAGTTTTTACTCCTAACACCGCTGAAATCTCTCGATTACAAACATCCGGTTACCACTCCTCCATGGTCTTTCGAACAGGAGTAGAGGTTTATCCCTTGTTTCCTGTTTAGGACTGAGTTTCCGGTTCCTTCTAAAGCCTTTTAATTCTCTTTCTCTTCCAGTAGCTCGTAAATCGATAAAAAAAAACACCCTGCCAAAACACTTATAAGATTTCCCTAACATTGTCCAAAAAATGGCGCTGAGAAGACTTACATTAACCTAATAATAACCAAAATTAGAATAACCTGGTACAGCACTACATAGATGAGGGAAGATTGTATTTCGCCAATCTTCCTAATGTAGTGAAAAAAACTTTCATGAATTGAAAAATCCTCCCGGGAATCTAACATTGACCGTTAGTACAGATATTCCATGGAGAAAGAAGTAAATTCTTCCCAAGAACAGCTGCTTTGTGGAACAGACTCCCGGCAGGATGGTTTCCCAATCACTACACTCTTGACGTCCCCATGTCTACGGTTAAAAGTTACGTTTCCTACATAACCTCATGAAATGCACTTCTTGCTTTTCTACAACACCACTCAGTAATACTCTAGCTTGAGTGTCTCTTGCGCCTTGTATTGAGTGAACATTAGTATAAAAGAACATCAACCTCAGCCAACCAGTAGACTTAAAAGCCTTATAAGATATGTGAAAAACATTATATACTATTTGAAAATTTTAAACCCGCTTCCCAGAAGGAATTTATTAAGCTTTCAGTTGACATACAGTCGTGAATACGATAATTTTATATTACTTGTTTATGCATCAGGTACTTTCGGTGTTTGTTTGAATGGTTTCATGTCAAGGTTTTTAAAGGTCAAAGAGATAACGAACAACCGGGTATAAATAACCAAAAAAGGAAATTGTAAAAAGGTGAAACAAAACCCAAAAAACAACAAAGAACGATAGGATAATCAAAATTCAAAATTAATTCTATTAAAATATAATTAAAATTAAAAGTAATAAACTATCAGAATATGTTTATAATAAAAAAAAATGAGAATAGCCACATAAAAAAATTTTCTTCAATCCACTCTGACAAACTAAAAATTTATTTTTCACTTGTTGTCTTATGTAAAGAGATGACGTCATTTGCGATATAAAATTTACAGCGGGGGGAGTTTTCTTCGCAGATTTTCGGCAAAACAGTGTGGATTGCGTCCTTTCTGTTGTTCAGCAGTCAAAGGTAAGTAATTCCAAACATAATTATATTTGTTTCGTTAATTAGAAAAAAATAATAACATTCGGTTCGTTGTGTATAGTGATTTTGTAAGCGCTGCTTAGATGTGGTACAAGGCCGAAAGTATGGAGCACCTAGTGATTCACTACTCACTCATAAATGTTCTAGCGAGACAACCTTGCTAACCATTTCACCACGCCGAGGTACCCGGGTCGTTATGTATATATGCATTAGTGTTTCAACATAGATTTTTAAAAAATTCCGTTTCACAGAAATTTCTGCACGGCTGAAATCAACCAACGGACATCGAAGATGGACACACAATTTTCCGTGTGTTTTTCAAGGTTCAAATTATGTTTCTACTATCAAGACAACCAACTGTCAGCGTTTCTCCTTAAAAGATTTTGCGAAGAACGCATCAATGAAACAACTTCGGTCTCTCAGTTTTACTGTTGAACTAACTCGATGCAACCGTATGTTCTATTCTAATAATTTACTTTCTCGCACTTCTCGACTGTGGAACTCCCTTCCGATATCCTGCTTCCCTGTTATCTGCAATCCTCAAAAAATTAAATGCAAAGCTAATCGCCATCTTCTGTCTTCCTGAATCCTGTTTGTTTTTTTCCTCGCTAAAGTTTCCGCATTCTCTTTCACTGCCAGCAACTCCTTGCGTCTCAATGGCATTATTGCAATCTTTGATTTTAAGAATAAGCAACATTAACACCAAAAGCCATTGACCTTTGTGGAAAAAACAAGCAAACTTTGGTTCCAAGTTCGCGTGAGACCGCCAGATTAAAAAAAAAAGAAAGAAAGTCGTACGGTGGATTAATGGATAGCGGCTTGGATTCAGGTATCGGAGAGCCGAGTTCGAATCTATTACATTCACTTACGTGCTAATACCCTTGGGAAAGATATGAATCCTTCTCCCTCCCAGCTATGTCCAAAAAATGGCGATGGGAAGACTTACATTAACCTAATAATAACCAAAATTAGCATAACCTGTTACAGCATTACATAGATGAGGGAAGATTGTATTTCGCCAATCTCCCTAATGTAGTGAAAAAAACTTTCATGAATTGAAAAATCCTCCCAGGAATCTAAGGTCAACCATTATCTTTTCCTTTTTTATACCAGTAGTAAGAAGTAAGTTCCATTCGGGCAGCTTCTTCCCAAGAACTGCTGCTTGGGGTTCTATAGCCTTGGATGGCAACTGGTCTACCGCAGAAAGAAATGGCAACCTAGAACGGGAAAAATCTGTCTCGTCAGTTATGTATCGAAAGATACATGATCGCCTAAGCGTGTATCACGCTTGGCATTCAGAAGAATTGAGCATTTTGCTAACAAGGCACTTCTTTTTAACTTGCTGTTTTCTCAAATTGATTGTGTCTCTGTTCTGCACATTTTCAGGGGGTCGGGTGTGCAGACAAAAACTTCATTCCCTTTCTAAACCATCACAATGGAATGCAGATTTTACCGCTGTTACAATAACTTTGTCTTTGTAATTTACCCCTGAAAATGGTCTTAGAAAAGGTCGAAAGTACTTGGACTAAAATAAACTACAGTGCCTTCCTTGATGAATTTCATTTTAACATCAAGAAACTAATTAGACAACTAGAAAAGATCAGTCTAATAATTAGTAGACACAATATGTTTATATTATTCAATAAAACATGTTTGAAAAATATGATGAATAAATATATACGTGTGTGTTTTATAAGCAGTTGTTTTTAGACATTACATTGTATATTTAAGTATATATTGTGTGAAACCTCTGTTTGATGTGCTTTTTTAGCGTTAGACCTCACAGCGATTCAGTAAGCATAGCTTAGATGTGGCACAAAGCCAAAAGGGACGTTTGAATTTACTACTCTGTCGTAATTGATCTAGCAAGACAAGTTTACTGACCATTACACCACGTCGATGTGCCCCTGTTAGGCCTTATATGTGATAAACATGCTCTCAGTGTATTTAATATTTTATCGATTTTTGCGTTTATTAATAAGTGCAGAAGATTCACAGAGTTATGTGGACAATTGCAATAAAATGTGCACTGCTTTACTACCCCTACACGCAAGCTGCTAATGGCCCGCTGGTGGGCCGCCGAAGGCAATGCCAGCGGTCCTCTGGTGTCCGCCACAGGTGGGCCACTGGCTGGCCACCGAAGGACCTCTACATTTGACGAGACGAACACGCAGGCGGTCCGACAGAGGGCCACCAGCGGTAAACGCTAGTGGCATGCCACCCACTGGCAGTTTTGTGGCTTGTGTATAGGAGGATATTCTTCTTCAATGGATATTCAAAATTGATACCTTAAAGATTAATAAATTTAGCATCCAGTTTAAAATATCAAATGAAAAAGACCTGTAAATATGGACCTTCGTGTAGGCAATAAGACGGAATGTCAAAAGGACGGTTTTCCCCATGAAACTATCTCCACTCCTCGGCAATGTATATTATTTTAAAAATCAATTTAGTAAGCCCTTTCCTTCTTACACAACAGCTGTTGTTTATCATGTGTTTTCCCTTTCCTCAAACGTGATACTGCACATGATGAATTATAAAACAGTCATTTCCAAACTTAACATCTACACAAAGTTTTCTAAGTTTGTATAGCAGACACAAGTCACTTATATCAAAGACAGTAATTTTTTAAGCAGTGTTTAACCTTCGTGAACCGAAAAAACAAAAAACAAAAAAAAAAAAAATGCGATATGTCAAAAGGACGGTTATTCCCTTCACACCTCTATTATGACCTTGGCAATGTTTGTTTAAAAAAATAAAGAAAACTGAAATGTTTTTTTGTTTTCTAAATAAAAGAAAAGGAAAAAAGGCAATTTTCGTTCCCGAAAAATTTTTTTAAAATAATAAAGAAGAAAAATACGTAGTGTCAAAAGCTGCTTATTCCATTGGCACTGCTTTTATTTTAATTACCTTCACTCCTCAGCAATGTTTATTTTTGAAAAGCAATGATTAGAATTGTAATAAAATTTAAACATACGAAGGTGAATTTATACATTTTCTTTATTCTTAAGAATTTATAACAAAAATAATAAACATTATTTATTTATTGGATTGTTTATTTTCACTATTTATTACATTGTTTTATACACTATGTGTCAAAGGTTTGGGACAACTGTCTGGAAATCGAAGAATCGCAGAAAAAACTGAAGGTTGTGAGCTTTTTCAAAACTAATTGATAAGCTCATTTAGTTCTTATTCTTTTATTGTCCTTTCTGCATAATCGTAGTTTTTTTTCATATTCTTTAACACTCAGTAACCTTTTGAATCATAGTGGCTTTATTGCCTTGCTTGGGGTGAAATGATTAAAAAATATTTAATAATAATAATGATAATGGTTATTATTATTATTATTATAGTAATAACAACGAAATTAATTTATTACTGCATAAAGTTTCCTGAAAATAGCAGGTCTTTTTGCTACCTTGTTGGCTAATGATAATCTTAGGGTTAGCGGATTTAAAATTTTTGGTAACCCACTCTCTAAAAATTTGGACACCATGCATAAATGGGTTAAACAGTTTCGACGTCCTAGCTTAGTAAGAATTAAATAAATCAAATAAGGTATGACCCTATTAAATCTAGAAGGTAGTCCTAAACTTTTTTGTCCATAGTGTGGGTACACACAAGCCTTTCCTGTTTTTTTTAACTCTTGCTTCCAGAACTGTCGCCGAACGTAAAGAACGCTGACGACGGGGCGCGTTCACTTCTTTGGTCCTCTATTGACTTTTGAACTCTCTCACACACACACACACACACACACACACACACACACACACACACACACACACACACACACACACACACACACACACACACGTGTCTAAAACATACGCTTAATTTAAACACACAAACAAGCACATTCTTATAGCCAGTTTCAATGTATTTTCCTTCAATTTCAATTGTGTATACATGCAATTACTTTTGTTAATACACGCATACAATTGCCATTTGTTTTAAATTCATTGTTTTGTGTTACTTATTTTTATTCAGATTCTTATGAGTCCGCCAGTATTGTTTGCGGGACAAATGTCATAGGAGCCCATAAATACTTACTATACAACGTACACAACATTTGTAGCAATAGTGTAAAATCCTACAACAAAATGGTGAATATTCTTATCCAAACACAATAGCGTCGCGCAACGAATCTTTACTTTTTTTTTTTTAATGCAATTCACCCCAAACAGAGCAAGGGGTTACAGAAGATTGAGAACAAGACGAAAGAGCCGTGTTTGAGGAAAGGTTACAAAGAAGGACGGGGAACAAGCTCAGGGAGTCAGATGTCCATTGACATTACACTTGAATATTTGAAGATTATAGTCATTGTGGAAGCAAGTAAGGGGAAGGGACTTCCACAGACAGGAAATGCGGGAGAAGAAGCCGTTTGAGAAGAAAAGACGGTTACATTTAACCGTTTTGACAGTAAAAAGGTGGGACCGAGATGCCAACCCGGTAGCACGTTTAAAGTTATGTAGTCCGGGATCCAGCGAAAGTAGCTCGTCGGAACTGTTGCCGTGAAAATATTTGTAGAAGAGACAGAGAGCGGACACAGCACGTCTGTAGGATAGCGATTGTAGACTAGATGCCAGATAAGGACCTATCATCTTGCATATGCGTCTCTGGATTTTGTCAAGGACTTCGTGACGTACAGCGGGAGCACCAAACCATATAAGAAAGCAATATTCTATGCAAGGACGGATGTTTGATTTATAGTTTTGAAGGATGGACTATTACTACTTTTAAAAGTCCCATATTAACTTTATTATTCTAATTATAAATGTTAAACTATACTTCTTTTTGGACTATTGTCTTTTTACCTACTGACTTTATAAACGTCACTGTATAGTTTGCATTGTATTGCCACAGCAAAAAACGACAATTCTAGCACAGCAAAAATTACTAACTTCTTATTGAATTACCTGACAAACATATTGTAAAATTTCTAGGGGATTATCTATTTTAAACGATTTCTACATATTAAACACTGATTTATCTCTTTTACAACGCGCATTTTTAAACTAGACTCATATTCTGAGTACTTCTTTGGATATGAAAAGTCATGCATTCGTAATAAAACAAGGAATGTAATATAATCTGTTTCAACTATTTTTTAACAATTACCTTGTTTCGGCGAAAGCCTAAGCGAGGGAGTTTCAAAAACTATTAAGCCCAAGCCGCAGGGGCCTCCGCCCCGCTCCAGGCAGTATCTCTTCTTTGGGAGGAGGCTGTATTTAATCCCCGGCGCCTGAAGCGTCTCCACAAGGGGAAAGTACCCAGTGGGCTCGAACAGTTTTTCAACGGTATCGCCGTTAAATCGAAACCACCGAAGTGATCTCGGTTAAACCTGCTTTAAACCTTGACTTTGTGCCACATTCGGTAGCGACGTGGGCGCACTGAAAAATACCCTTATCTTGTATCGAACTTCGTTTTGCTCAAGGCAGGTTGAAATTAATATTAAGTCCAAGCCCCAGGTATTACCTCACCTCCTGGAGGGGACTGGGTTTAATGCCCGGCTCCTGAGGCGTCCTCACAAAGGGAAGAGCCGAGAGGGCTTGGACAATTTTTTCAACGGTATCCTCGTTAAAGCAACTTTAAACTGAACCTATGTCATATTTGATAGAGACGTGGACCCAATGAAAAATACATTATTTCAACCGTTTTGTAGCGGACCGTGGGGGTGAAGATGTGAAGAGATATCAGAAGGTTAAACTTTCCTGCTGGCGGGTCCAGCTACATGAGAATGTCGGACTTTAATTAAGTCCAAAGAAAACAAACAAGACCGATATACATAGGTAAACAAATATATATTAATAACAAAACAAGTTAAACAAAGACATGGACTGTTACATAGAGTTTGTATGGATAAATTATGTGTGTGTATTGTTCTTAGCGCGTTCCCAGAATTTGGGAAACGCTGTATCTGTGAGAGGCCACATATTGGCGTAAGTGGAAAAAGAGAGATTTTTATCTCGCCTCCGCGCGAGGTAGCGGCCCAAGGGGGGGGGAGGGAGAGAGAGGGAGAGAGAGAGAGAGATCAGCCAGTATTTATAGCCAGAGGGAGACCCCTGTTGAAGGATTAAAGAACTGAGGAGGAACTAACTGCGACATACCTCCTCTCAGAATAAAAGTTGAAGAAACCAAACTTTTATTATGTAAAAAGTTTTGAAAATTGTTCTTGTGCACTGAAAAGAAAATGTGTCCGAGTGTAGTTGCGTTGCATGATTCGACGAAATGTGCTTGTTGTCGCCAGGGTGCTGTGCTTTTCTCTAGTGGGTCAGAGTCGGGGCACGTCCTGGAAGAAACGTCGGTAGTGTTCAGCTTTTCCTCTTTTTTCCAATGCTCCATGTAGAGTTGAGTTTGTCGTCCCGTCAACCTGTTTCCTGGCCTGGTCGTAGTTTTGCTTGAAAGATGAGGTTGTTTGTTTGGGATGCGTGGATAAAATTGGCGTACAATGTTTAATGGTAGCAGCGTTATGGCGAAGTTGGTGGCTGCTGCTAGGTTTGGCTGCTTCTTGTGGTCAGTGACGATGGTCGGCCAAGTGAAGGTGAGAGGGGGAGCGCGTCGCTCTACGCCGGAGCCAAGTTGAGCTGATGTAGAATTTCTACTGAGTGTTGAATGCATTTGAGAGAATTTGCTACTATTGACAATAGAATATCGTTCTCGCAAATTCTTAGATAATTCGAGTTGCATCATTGCAGGATGAGATAAAGGACGGTGAGTCGCCTTTGTTTGAGATGTGGTTCACACTTTATCTATTTCAGTCCAGAAGAAGAGAGTTGAATTTAGTTAAAAATGGCGTTGCGTTCTCCGTTTGGTAAGCCGGGTGAAATTAAGGTCAAACGTCGCCGAGAGAAAGAAAAGGTCAAGCAGATATAGACCAGTGCGGAGAAAGAGTTGTAAGGATCGCTCATAGTAGTAATTGCAGGTTCCACGTGTTGTAGGAGAAATTCCTTTTGCCGTGCAGGAGAAAATTGTTTTGGAGACATGTAGTGAATTAAAAGTTCTTTCGTTAATAGAGTACGGCGTGCGTAGGATAGAAAATAAGTTTCCAATATTATGTTGTTTTGACTGGCTCTCATTTGGAAGGTCTGTATAAGAATTTGCTTGTACATATATATCGTCTTGTGTGTGTTAGCAGGAGTTGAAACTTTAAATCACGTCGGGAAGTCACCATATGTAGCAGACCGTGGGGGTGAAGATGTGAAGAGATATCAGAAGGTTAAACTTTCCTGCTGGCGGGTCCAGCTACATGAGAATGTCGGACTTTAATTAAGTCCAAAGAAAACAAACAAGACCGATATACATGGGTAAACAAATATATATTAATAACAAAACAAGTTAAACAAAGACATGGACTGTTACATAGAGTTTGTATGGATAAATTATGTGTGTGTGTTGTGAGTGTTCGTACGTACGTGTATTGTTCTTAGCGCGTTCCCAGAATTTGGGAAACGCTGTATCTGTGAGAGGTCACATATTGGCCTAAGTGGAAAGAGAGAGATTTTATCTCGCCTCCGCGCGAGGTAGCGGCCCAAGGCCTGGAGAGAGAGAGAGAGAGAGAGAGAGAGAGAGAGAGAGAGAGAGAGAGAGAGAGAGAGAGAAGGGTCAGCCAGTATTTATAGCCAGGGGAAAGACCCCTGTTGAAGGATTAAAGAACTGAGGAGGAGGTAACTGCGGCAGTTTCTTTTAGTGAATAAAACAATGACATTTAATTCAACATGTTTGCCAAATGAGATAATTCAGTGTGGAATTCGTATCCTCTCTCTGATTGTTTTATCTGGGCAATCAGAGAGAGGATACGAATTTATTTGGTCCTCTACCGCCGGATACACACAGATGTTATAAAAAAAAGACACTTTAAAAAAAATCAATTTAGTAAGCCCTTTCCTTCTTACACAACAGCTGTTGTTTATCATGTGTGATACCGCACATGATGAATTATAAAACAGTCATGTCCAAACTTAACATCTACACACAGCTTTCTAAGTTTGTATAGCAGACACAAGTCAGTTAAAAAGCCAATAATTTTTAAGCAGTGTTTAACCTTCGTGAACCGAAAAAACAAACAAACAAACAAATAAAAAACGATGAGTCAAAAGGACTATTCCTTGACACCTATTCCCTTGGAAATGTTTGTTTAAAAAAAAAAAAAAAACAGCGGAAATGTTTGTTTTTTTTTGTTTTCTATATAAAAGAAAAGAAAAGGCAATTTGGACCTTCGTTCCCTCAAAAAAAAACAAAATATAAAAGAAAAAAAAACGTAGTGTCAAAAGATGGTTTTTCCATTGGCACTGCTTTTATTGTATAAATTGATTTCCATGTTTAGGTTTTATTGCAATTTCTTTCACCGCTTTTTAAAACAATAAACATTGTCGAGGAGTAAAGGTCGTTAAAATAATAGCGGTGTCATGGGAAAACCGTCCTTTTATAATGATTTACAGATACAGTTTCTGCTAATTAACCCATAGCTGGAGGTGGATTCATATCTTTCCCAAGAATATTTATGCGTAAGTGAATATAACGAACCCGACTGGAATTGGAACTATGTTCTCTAATTCCGATCCGTCATCCATTTCACCACTCGCACATCCAAGTTTACAGCACTTCTCCCAACCATTCACCCATCTAGGTACTGACCAGGCTCTCCATTGCTTAAATCCAGTGATCGTACGAGAACCGGTGTTTCAACGTGATATAAGCCTGAAATGTGGTTCTAAAGGAGGACTCTGAGAACACCATGGACGAAGCACAACAAATAGATCTTAAGAAAAATCGAAACGAAATGGACAATTCTACTACGAATAAGAGAGGGACAGCTGAAATGTCTTGGACTCATAGTGAAGAAAGAGGGCTTGGAGAATTTGACACTCACATGACATATCGGAAGCAAAAGGGAGAGGGGGCAGCAACGAGGTGAATGGTCGAACGAGGATGAGAGGGATGATAAAAAGACAAATGCTACTAAGAGTTACACATGATAGGAAGTTGTGGAGAGCTATGGTCGCTCACGTCCTGAATACACATAGAAAAATAAGATTTTTTAGACGTTACTAACATTACATTATAATAGTGTAGTATGGTCTAACGATTAACTGCTTGGAATTGTAAATCAGTTGGACCGAGTTCGAATTCCAAAAATGACCAAACGGAATATTTACAATTTTTTTTTTGGTGTGTGTGTGTGTGTGTGTGTGTGTGCAGTGGGGGGCTTATTTTCAGTCTCCACTGCAAGCTCTATCGCTATTTCAGTTTTAAGTGTTCAGAAGAAATACATTCCTTAGTTCCAACAGATCTAAAATTCACTCCCAAGACCCGCCATGCTACGTATATTGTAGCGAACCATCTTCATTACCTTCGTATTCCATTGGTGAAATGTAATTTCCACTCGAGCAACGTTTTCACACGAACTGCTGCTTTTGACGTAAAACATTGT
The DNA here is from genome assembly GCA_964036315.1 of Acanthosepion esculentum. NCBI lineage: Eukaryota > Metazoa > Mollusca > Cephalopoda > Sepiida > Sepiidae > Acanthosepion > Acanthosepion esculentum. The sequence goes on from OZ038478.1 coordinate 18,267,640, forward strand.
TGATGTTATGGTTTAATTTAAGATGGAATATGACATATCTCTAATTTATAGTTAGATGCATTGTATTTATTTTCAGTTTTTCTAGTTGAATTATTCACCTATTGCATGCATGTGATCCATTATTGTACATAATTAGGTTACAGTATACACTCTCTTGGAAATTTGTATTATGAAAATTGAGATGTTGTAGAGTGTAGGAAACGCATCATAAAATGGGGGCGTATAATAGGTTAGGAGGTTACAAGACCCTTGCACCGGCCCTGCGTGTCACTTATTGTGGCATAGGTGATTTTCACGCACCTGTACATCGTATCTCTATCGTTTTTTAAAATAAAAAAAATTAAAAAAAATAAAAAAAATTCAATCCTTCGAGGATAGAGGGATCAAAATGCTTATTATACCCATGGCCTCGTGTGAAAACTTACTTTTTAACTCTTATTTTTGACATGCTAAATTAGATCATAATTGCGTTTTTAATTCATGAGTTACTGAAAGTAGTTTGGATAAAAGAGCGACATCTGTTTTGTTTGGAAATTAGGGAACGAAAATCCTTCTTTTTCTGTTCATTTGAGTTGACTTTGACACTTGACGTTTTGACAGTAAGGACGAGATCATTAAGTTGTTGTTATTAATATTTAATAATAATGATGATGATAATGATGTTAAATTCATATATTTGAGTCAATATGTGTTTTCTTATGTTTGCCATTTGGACTTAATACTATGACAGTTTAGTTTTGTAATTATTGTGTTGTTGTTGAAAATTTAATAAATGTGTCGTGATGTTTACTGAGCGTCATTCAAAGAGGATTAGGGTGGGGCAACAATAACCAATCAGATGGTCGTATTGTCCCATTGTAAATTTTAGTAAACTAGTTGTTTTTTTTATTTTTAGTGGTAACTTACTACACCATTACGTCGGACGATAGTAGTGACCAACTTCTCTTCTTGACGGTAAGCCGTAAAGTGTTATACAATAGCATTTAGTAGTGCTAGATTAGATAAAAAACAAAAACGGTAGACATTTTAAATCTCTTCTTTACGCTTCAAATTACCAATGTTTTCTTCTCTCTCTGTTTTTATTATATATTTTTTTTTACCGAATATAATTTTTGTAAAGAATGTAATTTTACAAAAATCATCACTTCTTTAACCTACGAGAAAAATCATTTTTAATTTCTAGTTAAATTTGTAATCATGTGTCTTAACACAAACGTAGGGAGCCCATGTGAAACTGACTTGAAGAAAATTCCTGTTTAGTTAATTAAACAGTGTTACAGAAAAAGGAAAGAAAAGTTTAACATTATTTTTACCCCTAAGAAGTATTATCGAATAGAGGAAAATTATCAGAAAATTTAAAATTCTACTTATCTACTTTTACTAAAATAAATCAATTTTTTTTATTCCTGTTCTTTCGCTTCTAACTGGTTATACTAAAAAATCCCAGTTTGTTGGAAATTATTTATTTTTTATATCCCATCTCTACTCTAAAATACTTCGTGTTTACTTTAAAAAAAAAATACATTGGAAAAGGTAGTACGCATTGAAGGTCTCTGAACGTATTTAAAAGTATTCAAGTTAAAATAATTTGTGTTAAAGCACGAGTGAAAACATGTTTGTTAGTTAATTAGAGAGTGCTTGTTTTCTAATTACTCTGTAATGTAGTCTGTACTTATTTATTCATTTTTTTTTGTCAGATGGATATGTTTTCAGTTATTTTAAACACGCTCTAACATCACCAAAATAGACATTACTTGCGAGTAATTATACACATACGAGTGTGATAACAAAATACATTATTTTATTTTTGTCGGCCATGTGCTTGATGTAGATGTCCTCAAAACTGGTGGGTAGTAAGGGGAAGGGTGAAAAAGTTCGGCGGGTGCTAGTGCCACGTAGTAGACAGTAGGACATTGTTTTTGTTGTTTTTCACTTAAAAGTAAAATTAGTAAGCGTAAATATAAAATTACTTGGTAATATTTTTCTTCTTTCCTCTCTTGGTGACAGATTGATTCTAAATAATTTGTTTAATGAGATTGTTTATTTAAGTAAAGATATTTTCTAGGACGTAGAGACCGTGGGTATTATTATCTTTTTAAGTCGTACCATTCGGTCAATGGTTTTTAGTGCTAGCCAAGCAGGCCTATAATTTCGTGAGATCGCTCAAACCTGGATTGCTTTGTAAACAACAATAGACAGTGAAACTTAGAATCTAATTTAAAAACTTTAGATTTCATTGGTTAATTTTGGTGGGCTGTGGTTCACCTAAAGCAGAAAAAAAAAACTTGTATTTAAAACTTAAACTAAAAAAAACTTGTTAAGTGTCGATCTCTCACTGGTATTTTTTTTTTTTAAGTTGAATAGCCATCCAAAATTACAGTAACTTAAAAAGTAAAACTAAAAATCAACATAAGTCTAACTTCAAGGAAACTTTTTTTTTTTTTTTTCCATTCAGATTTTAAAAGCTCTTCTTTAATCCACTAAATGTGGATGGGAATTTTCGTCATTGTGATTCTCTGAAGTAGTAAATGGAACAACTTTGTCATTCATGGCTCGGCAATATGGGATTGAGAATAGTTGAGTTTTTAGCACTCCAAACGATTTTTGTCAGACATTGCTTGATTACTGTCGAAGGGCCACACCGAGGAAGATGATTACTTAAATTTTTTTTAAAACGGTTGGTTTAAAAATGAAATTGATAAACACACGTGCAGTGTTGTAAATTACGGAGGCGAAGAATGAATTCAAGGAAAAAAACAAAAACAAACAAGGATAACAACTAATTAATTTAAGAGATAACCTCAATTATTATTAGAGTTCCACAAAAAAAAATTCAACCTAATTACAAATACACGGTAGACAGTGGTAACTTAACAAATTATTAATTTTTCTGAATGATCAATGCGGCCTGAGGTATACTTGTCAAAATATTGTGAGGTTGCATCATTATTTTTAGTTTGTAGGTTTCTTCTTCTTTAGTCAACTGTTTTTTAAATGAAGTCATTTTTACCTCTAAGATCATGGTCCCTAAACACGACAGTTACTTCATTTTTCCAAATTGTGTCACTGTCAAATTATGCAAAATTTAAGATTTCTATTTATTTTCTGCTCATAAACGTAAAATAATAATAATTCTGTTAATCAAATTTTAATTATGAAGCTAGCTTTTTATTTATTTTTTTAAATTTAATGAGATATGCTACAATTTTTATTTATGAACATTTTATTTTTCTTTCTGTATCACCCGCTTAATTTTATGAGGATAATAATTTTTAAAACTTTTAAATTTTGCTTATCTTGTTTCGTTCTTAACTGGTTCATTCTCAAACTCTGACACATAACGAAATGTATAAGTTAAACATTGATTAAAGTACTTTTTTTTAAAAATTTTTGTTGAAAGTTACATTTTTCGTTTTATAAATTTTTTGGCATTGGCGATTTTCATTAAGCAAAGTAGGAAGATCACACGTGTAACTAGTGTAAATTGTAAAGGAACGTTCATATTTTTTCCCTCTGAAGACGAAAAGAAATAGTTAAAAAACAGTATGGAAAATAAATACTCATAAGTTCTCTAAAATTTTTGCGGATTTGATAAGTGCTTAACTACTCGTTTCTCATCAAAAAAATCCATTTTTTAGGAGGTCCGAGCAACGTACATAAATGCGCTACAAACTTCTCTTGTTCATTTTCTTCTTTCTTTCGCTCTCCACCACCATTTTTGAATGAACTTCGAAATTTCTGGGAATGTTTTCCTATTTTTGACGCTGTTAAGATTGTTTTATTCCCTCTACCATTTTATTTTATTTTTTTTTTTGTTGCTTTTCTTTCAGTCTCACCCAGCCTGGGTGTTGTAGTCGCACGGTTAATGCCCCTATTTCATTAAAAAATGATTTTTTTTTCTCTTGCCCGTCCCAGGCAAGCTTATATTTCAATCCTAAAAGAAAAAAAAATTGAAAGGCTTTCTCCTGAAAGAAAGCAGTTTTCAGTAGTGACATGGTTCAAATCGAGTATTGTGGTCCGTATTGAAATATGTGACATCACGATTTTTTTTTTTACAATGTTTATCCTGTACAAGCCCAAGAGCCACCCGAGGTAGAGGGTTAGTGACATCACTCCAAACAAGGAAATAATGTCAACAAGAAAAAAGGGAAAGCAAGGGAAAATACTTTAAGGAACCGGAAAAATCTAATCTTAAGCAAGAAGGGGAAGCCTCTACTATTCTTTAAAAGACTTTGGAGGTGTATGAACCGGACGATAGGCAAACCTGTCTATTGAGCGGGGTGTAGGGCAGTAGACTAGGTAGTGAGATGGTTACACCCATAGGAGATGCATCTATCACCTGGATTGAATCATCTGGAGATACAGCTGTAGCTGTTCTCTTCATCATGGCATTAAGAGGGCCCCCACCAGGCATTTAATGGAAAATATCTGGAAAAAGTTCTCAATAATTTAAAACTAAAGCCACATAATTCAAGGAAAAAGTTTTTTGTTTTCCTAAAGATTTAAGATTGTTAACCCACTAAATGCAAATGAAAGAAATTTTTGTCATTACAATTTTGCAGTTCAATTGAGTGACCAAACTTTGTCATTCGTGAGTCAACAATATAGGATTGGGAGTACTTGAGACTCCCAATTATTTCTGCAAGACAGCACTTGAATATCATTTCTACAACTTGAATACAACAGTTGGCTAAAACTGGAATTGATAAACACCTGTACATGTTAATAATTACGGTGACACAGAACGAGTTCAACGAAAGATTAAGAATAACAACTCCTAATTTAAATAAGATATCCACAGTGCTTGACTTGCACCAAACTAATCAATTGTAACGTAATGATACCTTTTTATTTTTGGTTTGAAGCTAACTGATGTATTTGTTGACCCCTCCCCTATGAATGCAAAAAGAGTGTAGTGAGTTTAGGCCATAACCGCTACAAGATTGGCTGTGGAGGAGATATATTGTAGCAGCAGCTAATTGGCACTGTTTAAAAGATATACCCCATACTTTCAAAAAGTAACTTTCTCTTTTCCTTCAACTATGCACCGAACCAGAAGCACTCCTTTTCAGCCAGTTAATCAGTAGTATTTTTCTCTTTTCTTTTTTTTTTTTTTTTTTTTTTTTTTTTAAATCAGAAACATAACCTTTCAGAGTTATTCTAATTTTAATGAAAAAAAAAGTATACCTTTTCCTCAGCTGAATATTTATTTTATTCCTATTTTATGAGGCAATTAATTTTCAAAATTTCAACCTGTTGTGTATTTGCATTTATTTTGTATCATTATGTTGTAAACATTTTTGGTGATATAGATACCGCTTTAGTAGATATGAAAACTACTTGAAGAGCTTTAAGGTACTTACCTAGGCACAATGGTTAATGACACCTCTTTCGGACTAATGCACTCTGAACTCATTATCTTGTGCCAGACTAAGTTCCTCTTCCTAAGTGCTACTTTTTTTCTTTCCTGTAAAGAATAAGGCCACAGCTTCACCACACTAGGAGTTGTGTATTTTTTTTATTTAATCAGAAAATGGCTTTTCTCTCAACTTTTCCACAGTCATTAAATTATATCTATGATCCATCCCATCTTAATAAAATAGATGCTGTTTTTTAGGATCAGATCTTTGAATAAGAAGGCTACAAGATTGATATTTTTCTTCTATGTTCTGTGTCCTTTCAGGATACAGGTGATCATGGTTCTCCACAATTTCCTGTCTTTTGTAGTTTGTCATTTTGCTATCTCTCTTAATCTCTGTTCTGCCAACACATGCACATTAGGTAGGATATGTGTTTTCCTCTGTCCCTTTTGCTCTCAATATACCCTGTGAGTGTTAAATGTTTTATGCCCTCTTTCCTCATGTGCCCCCAAAATTTCAATTGTTTTTTTCCGATTCTAAATATGTCTTTTTGTATCCATTTTCTCTAAAACTGTTGTTGTTCAGCCAATAGTATTCTCAACATCCTTCTATAGAACCACTTTTCTTCATCTGTGAGGAAAATGTCCAGTACTTGGTGCCATTTAGAAGGACCGATATTGCATAACTGTTCAGTACATATTTCTTTGTTTCTAATGAAATTTTCCTGATTCATAATACTTTGCTTAGCTTTTGGAAGTGACCTTTCACTATCATCATAATGCACTTCAAGATTTCTATGTCACCTTTTCTGTCTTCTTTTAAAACACTTCTGAGATATTTAAACTTTTGTACTTGCTTGATTTTGGTGTCCACAATACTGCTTTCTTCAAATACAGGTGCTGCTGAACTCTAAGTTATCAAGTTTTTTAATTTGTCCATGAATGGTGTTTGAGGTCAGGATACAGCATTAGCCAATTGAAAGTTCATAATATGAACAAGCAAGATCTTTTCCCTCTCTCCTTCTTCTTCTCAGCCACTTTTTTTTCATTTTCATTACATATATTTATATCCTCTGATAATCTGTGGTGATCTATATTTTTTGTCAATTCTTTTTATTTTCCCTGTTCTCTTTATACTTGAATGAAATCACTAATTTTTAGATGTCGACTGAAACTTTTGCAATTTCTTTTTTTTTTTACTTATAAATCTACACTGAATACTTAAAAATGTTATATCTACTTTTTTTCATGATAAAATAAATAGCAAAAATTTCATCCATTAAACTACCCAAAATATTTTTTACATTCAAAAACTGATATAAATAAAACCTAGTTTAGGTATAAAAAAAAATTACAAGATTTTTTAAACCTAATGGTTCACCCAACACCTTGACGAGCATCTTTTCTCTTTACGATGGGACTATTTTGATATTTGTAGGTAGACACAAGTTAGAGTGCAACTAATCTGAAAAACACCGCTAAAAAATTGTAAACACAGAAAACTTCTGTTCGTCTTTCAAATAGCAACATATTTATTTCTTTTAAATCGTAGTTTAAAAACTAATCATCACACCTGAGAAAAAAATTTAATCTTTAGAAAAAGAAAAGATTAAACTTAGTTTACATACTAATTTTATCAACATAGGCTTGAAAATAAACAAGATATCAGCAGTTGAAATGGAAGTCAATTTCGCTACTTCGATGTGTTTGCACTGTAAACTAGGGTAGTTTGTGACGCATATTACTATTAAACATTTTAAAATTCCAAATAATGCGAGCCACTTAAAAAAAAAAAAAAAAAAAATGCAGATGTTTGGTTATGGAAATTCTGATTTAAAATCTCTTTAAGTGTTTTTAATCATTTCAACCCACAAAGCAAGGCAATAAAGTCACTGATGCAAGGGGTTACTGATTGTAAAAGAATATAAGAAAAACCTTATTAGAGATAGAGATAAAACAATAAAAGAACAGTAATTAAAATACAGAAAAAAATGATTGACATTACACTTAAATTTTTGATGATCAAATTGGACTGGAAAGAAAGAAGCTGGATGAAAGTTCCACTAGCGAGAAAGGCAAGAGAAGGAACTGTTGATGAAGAACTAATATCTAGCAATTTCAACAGTAAAATGATGAGATACTGAAGCTAAGTTTTCAGCACTCCCTTGTACCCTTAATATTATATAGAGATGCTTGGAAAGAGAGAATAACTATTGCCAATGCTCATAATGGGCATTAGTATACCTTTGACATGCTAACACCTTAACACAATGGAAAGAAGGACAAGACTTGCTGAAAAAATACAAATGCCAAATACATCTTGTGCTCGATGAGATTTTATATAAGGATATGCCATACAAGATATGATATACAAACATGTATATACTTGTCACTATTTGTTCTATACAGAAACTATAACATGTGAATAAAACAAGCAGTGTGAAAGGGGAAAAATCATTAGGGTCTTACTTGTAATATTTTCCAGCCAGGTTGGGCAATGTCTTTGTTTCCATTCATTCTATTTATTGCTGCAGGCTATCTCGTCTTTCATTGGAGTTTACATAAGAACTGGTGTTCATCACTGGGCTGTCATGTAACCCTAATGAAGTCATCTTATCAAAAGAGAGACATTTGCCCTGTGCATCCTTACAACTATGAGGGGCTAACAAAATTGCCCTCCCCCCCTTCAGCTGTCTTGACAAAGTGATTCCTCTTTCTTCATTATGCTTTAGCTTTTATTGTTTCAACAAGCAGACTTTCTCAAAAATTCACTTTTGTTTTTTTTTTCTGCAGAATCTCCATCATGCCTGCTTTTTCTCCCTACCTTACTCGTGAACAAGAGGAAGAGTTGAGAACTGTAGCCAAAGCCATTGTGGCACCTGGTAAAGGTATTTTGGCTGCAGATGAATCAACAGGTCAGTTGACTTTTTTTTTTTTTGTTTTTTTTTTTTTAATATTTGTCAAACTTTTTGTTTGTTGTCTAAAATACCAAAATACACAATATTACTTTTTTTTTTTTTTTTTTTTTTTTTTTTTTTTTACAAACTTTAGGACTTTGACCAATACTCCAATAAACCAAAGTTGCTTGAACATTTTCTGCTTGAGTTTATTTAATCAAAAAACACATTTCAATGTACAAGGGTTTGGCTGGAAAGTTCATTGTCTGACCAAGATATAAATGTAAGCAAACACACCAGTTGGTAGGTTATAATACAATAGCTGGCCGACTCGCATGTCTTTTCGTCAACCAACTTGTATATCTACTAAAATTTATATTTTGGCCAGCTTATGAACTTTCCAGCCAACCCTCGTAAGTAAACTAGTAGAATTCTTGAATACCATATCAAATAATGTATTTAGTAAATATTTTTTGCTTAATTTTTCCAAATCTCCAATATGTTGCTTAAGCCAAACATCATTAATGGAATTGATTGAAATCAGTCAAATTTGAGTCCAGTTGGTTATTATGAAAAAACAATTCTCTATTTACCTCAAGACAAAATACCTACACAGTTTTCCTTTTTCCATGTCTGTATGTGTCCTTTAGTACCTCATCGGACTAAAGTGATGTTTATATTGATGCAACTACATGTGAGCACATAGGAGGGGTGGTTGCTTGAAAAAAAATGTTTTTTTTATCTTTTCTAGTATCCTTAAATTTTTTTGTTTGAAAGGGGGTAAGGGAGTGTAAAAATTGTCCTTAGTGTCTATTGTTCGAAGTGATTTCGGCCACATTGTTAGTCATTTTCAAGGGGTTTGTTATTGTTAATTTCTTTTCATGGTTGTCTTCTTTTTTTTTTTTTTTTTTTATGACGTAGTTGTGATGCCTATAATAGGCTTATTTATTCCAATCCCTACTGGAATTTGAGTTGGCGTTCTTCTGTCTAAAAAAAAAACCCCTTTGCACACTATTTCTGTTGTTAAATAAAGTGAGATTAATATGGAATGCCAGATGATTTTTTAGAATGCTTCAGTGAGACGTTTTCTGTTATTGGAGATGTGGGTGTGTGTAATCTGTCTTGATTATATATAAATAGCAAAAAATATGTCCTGTCAGTGGGATCTTGAATATGCCAAATATATCTCCTGCAGAAAGATGAAAAACTTTCTGTACCTGAAGACATGACCTGCCAAGTAAATGTTTACAAACTTTAATATAAACAATCAATATTTAACAATTTCTGAACAAATATATCAAATGAATTTTGGTGTCAGCTAACCCAACAAGGTTGTAAAATGCCAGGCACACTTCGGTTACATGGAAACTTTGATGCTCAAGTTGATTCAATAGCGTATACTTCTCTGACCTTTTGATATTATTAGATTCAGTTGTAAACAAATGTGCATGATTGGCTTGACAGATTTGGCTAGCCCATCAGGAAAGGATAAACGATATAAATTGCATGAATATTTAAAAACTTATTTAGCACATGATGATCAATTTGATATTGTTATAAAACAACTTGTTTAATTTTTCAATTCCCTTTTCTTTTACTCAGGTACAATTGGCAAGAGGTTGTCAGCAATCAACTTGGAAAATACCGAAGACAACCGAAGAAAGTATCGTCAACTCCTCTTCACCACCAATTCCGAACTTGGCAACAACATCAGTGGTGTCATTCTCTATCATGAGACATTTTATCAGAAGAGTGACGATGGCACCCCTTTTGTGCAACTCCTCAAGAACATGGGCATCATTCCTGGAATCAAAGTTGACAAGGGGGTTGTTCCATTGATGGGCACATTTAATGAATGCACCACTCAAGGTAGGTCAAAGATCTTTTTATATTTACATCACATCAATTCAGTCAAATTAAGATGTTAAAAGTCCCACCCACTTATTTTTATTTTATTTTATTTATTTTTATTTTTTCTTCTCCATTAATCACATCAAAATCAAACATTATACAGTGAAAATTTCACATCAAAATTCAACTAATTGTGTGTTCTTATTTACCCTATTTTGTTGTTACCAAGTATTGGTCATTGTGCTCTCCAGCCTCCATCAGTTGTGTGCTGCTCTAGATAACCTACAGGGAATTCTGAACTGAATCCTTTATTTAATTTACATTGGTAGACTGTTCTCGTTCCACTGCCCATGTCTAGGAATATCTCATCTAGTTTTTACTTTTATTACTGCTCAGTTATTGCTCACCTTGTTTCCACTGAGTCCAAGTACACACTGCCTAGCCCAGGGATTGAACTCACAATTACTATATCACCAAATTCACAAACCAACATTTTAACCACAAGGTTATTGTCCCATGGGACAATTCTCTGTTGAGAACTTGGTGCCTAAAATCATAACCTGCCTGCTGATGAGTGTGGCTGCTGCTGTTGAAGACTTGCTGTCATTTGTCTTTCTTCCTTTATTAGCAGCGTTAAGAATAAGAACGTAAATTTCTTTTTTAAAAGCAAGAGAAAATTATCTCTCTTTTTTGTTTATGGTAACTACTTTTCTGCTTGTTTAAAGTAATTAAAGGTATTGGTGTGCAAATTTCTGTAATAAACAACTCTTAAAAAAAAATTTTTACTTTCTTTCAAAATTTGTTAACTACGTTTTTGCTTGTTTAGAATAATTAATTAAAAGTTGGTTTGCAATTAGCAACTCTTAAGAAAGCATGGTAACTTCAAAAAATTATCAGAGGTATGAAATTATCCAGGGACGCAAACGTCCAGGATGCAACTGTCTTGCCCATCTTCTTTATCTCTAACGGATATCTTATCTCGTTCTTATTCTTATAACTTCCCAGTGATTGTTCACCCTGTTTCCACCGAGTCCAAGGGCACACTGTCCCATCCAGGGATTGAACTTACATTTCCTATGTCACAAACTAATAGTTTCCTCCACTAGGCCATTGTCCCATGGGACAATTCTCTGTTGAAAACTTGGTGCCTAAAATCCTAACCTGCTTACTGATGAGTGCTACTGCCTCTTGTCATGCTTGACTGCACTCACGGAAGCTTTCTCTTTTTTTGTTACAGCTGCTGCTGCTGTTGATGATTTGCTGTCATTTGCATTCACTGAAGATTTTCTCTTGTTGCTGCTTGATCCAGTTCTTTTGAATTTTCAAAATTCAGTTAATAACTGATTTATTGATCCATCTTGTGAATGAATGTCTAAATGTAAAACTACCATGAGGTCCCCGTCTGTCTTTGACTGGACAAATCACTCCCCACATTGTTTTCTCTAATTCATATGTGGTGTGTACAAAAACTGGAAAAGTCTTGCCTGTTCACAAGAGACAAAAGATGAAAATCAACATCAACAAATAAAGACCCGAATCCAGTTCTCAACTATTAAATGTTTATTCCAATTAGGTTCCCTGGTCGGACATGGTATTCTCTCTGTATAGGAGGAACTTTAGTCCCTTTGACTCTTCTTACTTCAGCCAATATATATATATATATATATATATATATGGGACTCTACTTATATAGGGCTGCCAGCAGAAACATCTAGTTTTCAATGAAGTGCCACTTGACCTGCTTTTTTATTTATTTATTTTTTTATTACATTCTTCCCCTTTTCTCAAATAGGGTGTCACTTTGAACCTGTGACTTTTCCACTTTAAAAAAAAACAAAACAATTCTGAGCCTGATAACATCAGATAGTGCTCACTTGACTTTGTGGCTTACAGCCACATCACCTTGAAACACCACTTCCCATATGATCACTGAAGTTAAGCAACATTGAGCCTGATTAGTACCTAGATGGGTGACTGCTTGGGAATATCGGGTCCTGTAAACTTGATTCTGTGGGTAGTTTTATGAATAATGACTCGAAATTGTTAATTGGAGAGCCAAGTTCCAATTCCCATTGGGTTTATTATATTCACTTATGTGTAAATACCTTTGGGGAAGCTATGAATCTATCATTTCTCCTCCCAGCTATGGGTTAATTATTAAGACTTGTATTACTAAGCCATTATTAATTAAAAAAAAAAAAATCTAAAAATATTTTGGGGCTTTATATAACCTGCAAAGGGTTAAGACATAGAAAATGAATCAACCAACCACTTGACCTTGTGTGCGTTCAGCCAGTATGGGGGGGGGGGGCTGTTGTGCCATATAAGGTCTCTGATGCAAATTATAATAATTACTTGGGTTAATTCTGAGTATTCACTTCAATCTTTTAAGATTATAATATAGTTTTCACTTGATGCACTATAAACATGACCTTATACCAGACTTGGTTTAATGGGTAAATCAAAACTTTTCGTATTTTAATGCATATGATGCACTTTGGTCTGTTTTCAGAAAGAAGACAAGCTTTGTAGAGATTGCACATTGTCAAAGACCTTTTTGCTTTTTAATTTGACTTCTATAAATGCAATATCCCTTCATTATATGGCTCTCCATAACTTCCTTTTCTTTTAACCTGAAAACACTTCATTGTTCTACCTGTCCTTGATAGTGGTTTCCTGTCATTTTTCTCCTAGAATGGTGATTTTTCTTAGCATAGCTTTGATGTGGCACAAAGCCGAAAGTATATCCAGTCATGACTGATCTAGTGAGACATGTCCATAATTTTTTTTTTTCTCCCCTAGAATGGTTGTCAACCAAAGTTAAAAAAGCCTAGTTTGCCCTAATAGTTTTACTCCGAGTGGAAGTAGGGAGATGGACCCATGCCTTTTCCAAGAGCAAAGTGAATGCAGTATCTTTGGCCAGAATTTGAATTCTGCCAGCCAATGACACTTGCAAAAAAAAAAAAAATAAATAAATAAAAGAATCTGAAAGTATTTAAATGAAAAAAAAAAAAAAAAAAAAGGATGTGTGGGTGGTGTAGTGGATTGCTGCTTGGAATGAGAAATCATAGTCAAGTTCGAATTCTGGCTGAGTTTGTTACATTTACTTGTGTGCAAATACCCTTGAGAAAGGTATGAATCGAGTTATTCTCCTCCAGCTATGGGTTAAATATCAGGACAGACTGGGTTCTATAGCCTTGTTTGATAACCATTCTAGAGATGGTGACTTGATAAAATCATCCGTCTCCCAGCAAGCCTGGGTCACCTGAGGGATGCATCAGCCCATGGAAATGCACTGTGACTGAAATTCTACAGTCATGTGAGTTCCTGGCGAAGAAGACTTTAAAATTACAAATCTTAATGAGTGAAAGTATCATTTAAAAATCTTGTATTTTAAACATTAGTGATAACAAATTGTTAAGACAATCCTAAGTTCATTCATTGTCACAAAGAAGAGTTTGTTTTTTGTTTTTTTTTTATGTTGAAGATACATGACAAGTAAACCAAGTTAACTATTGACTTGTCGGCAAATCAGAAACTGAAAGGCCTTTGCCATAGTCATTTTCATTGAATGTTTGTATTGAGAACTTTAACCAGTAATAAGGAGTGCTAGAGAAAAGTGATATTAACAACAAAAATTGCAATATGAGCTCTGGTAAAAACATGTGGTGATAACAGCAAAAATTGCAATATGAGCACTGGTAAAAAATGATGCTGAAGACATTAGGTTTATAATACCCAGAAATTCATACACAGATATCCTCAAAGACACATGTCACAGGGGATAAAGGCGTTGGTTATATCCAGTGACAGGATAGTGTGAGTTCAATACCTGGTTAAGGTGGTGGAGAAATTGGAGAGGGGAATTAGCAGGAGGTAACTGATAACTGACATCCATTAGACATGGTATGTGGAACTAGACCCCAGTGAGCGAAATAAAGGGTTCAGTTTGACATTCCAACCACCTGAAGAAGGGCGGAGCTTACAAGGGTCGAAACGTAATAAATATGGCGACAATAGTCCAAATAATGTAAATAGTGTACATAATACCTCATCTCAGAAATACAGACAGATACTGAGAACTAAATTTTATATATACTTGTGTAAAAAGACTTCATGTATAGTATGACCCCTGCATTTTTTTTTTTTTTTTTAAATTTTGCTTTTTTTAAAATTCTTTTTTGTTTTAGATTTTTTATATATAGCTTGTGTATAATGCAACCGCAGCTTCTAAGCAATACTATTATGCTTACTGTAGCCAAATATTGCAGTACTGGACATATTTTATATCAAATAGTTTTCATTCTTTTTTTTGTACACAGCTACACCAAAATGGTGAGAAAAACCACTTACTGTAAAAATATCTGATACAAAGATTTATATACTGTATTTTTATTTTCATTCACATTGGATTTTTAATCTCTCCAGAAATTTGCTCGTGTATAATGCACCCCCCCCACTTTTTTTTTTTTTTTTTTTTGTGCAAAAAACGAATCCTAAGAACTTGTCCTCTACCCGAGTGCATACAGTATGGTAAATTTCTTGTGTATTTCAGGTCTGGATGGATTGTCTGAACGTTGTGCTGAATACAAAAAAGGAGGCGCCCAGTTTGCCAAATGGCGCTGTGTACTGAAGATTGGACCTCACACTCCTTCCTACCAAGCTATGATGGAAAATGCTAATGTTCTCGCTCGTTATGCAATGATCTGCCAACAGGTCAGTCGCTCTTGCATATATACATTGTCTTTCTCTGCTAAGTAACTTGTTCTTTTCATGCTGGCAAACATTTTGGGGGGGAAAAACACTGAAACAGTAATTAAATTTTAATTATAATGCATTTAAATTGAAAATATATTTTTGCTTGATATCATTTTACTTTTCTTAATGGTTCTATAACATGAATTTAAAAAAAAAAATAAACTATCACTTGTAATCCTTCTATATTTTGTGGCCCGGTGAATCAAATAAGGATATTTAGGTGTTATTTTCATACCATTGTAGCATGAAATTTGTTTACTTGGGAGTGATTTGTATTGTGTGTGCATTAAAATATATATATATAAAATATATGGGAGAGGGATATATTAATAAATATATACTTATGTTTTGGGTGTGACTTAAGTTTTGTTTGCCAACTCATTAGGCACAAGAAATAACTTGTGATTTTAAAAAAAAAATATTATACTGGGTTTCATGGGAGTAAAGCTACATTAACAGCCAGCCACAGCTCAAATTTAAAATGAGTCCAATATAATATTGGGATGTGAATACAGAAAATATGGTTTATGTGTATATATATATATATATATACACACACACACACACACACCTAAACCATATTTTCTGTATTTACATCCCAACATCTTATATAGGGGTTGGACAAAATAATTGAAACACTTGTTAAATTCAAAGAAAATTTATTTAATATGGAGTTGGTCCACCTTTAGCCTCACATACAGCTTTCTGACTTCATCCAGAGGAATTTTCAGGCATTCTTCCATTAACACCTTCGCCAGCTCTTTAAGGCACGACTGTGGAGGATAGCGGCTCCTAACTTGTTATTCCAAAATGCACCACAAATGTTCAATAATATTGATATTTGGAGATTGGCGAGGCCACTTCATGTGTTCTAGCTCACTTTCATGCTCTTCATACCAATTCTTAACCACTTGAGTGGTATGTATTGGAGCATTATCGTCTTGGAAGACGCAGTCACCATCAGGGAATAAATTCTGGGCCATTGTATGAACATGATTTCCCAAAATGTTCAGGTAATCTTTGCAATTGATTCTACCATGCAGGGCAACTATTGGACTGAGACATTTCCATGATATGGCGGCCCAAACTATCACTGATCCACCTCCATGCTTCACTGTTGGAAGAAGGCAGTCATGGTTGTAAGCTTCTTTGGGCTGCCTCCACACATAAACTCACTCTGAAGTTGGGAAAAGAGAAAAACTGGACTCGTCTGAGAATATGACTTGCTTCCATTGGTCTGTAGACCAGGCATTGTGATCTCTGCACCACTTCAACCTCTTCTGAATGTTGCGAGTGGGGAGAAGAGGTTTCCTCATGGCGGCTCTTCCATGATATGCCGCCTTATGGAGTTCACGACGAACATTTTTAGCAGAAACTGAACTATTCAGATGATTATTTAACTCGGCAGTCACTTTGGCTGCAGTAGTCCGATGATTTTTTGACACATTGTGTTTCAATACATGTCGGTCCCTGTCAGTAAGTTTGCAAGTCCGGCCCAAATTGCTACAGTTGAGGAGGTTTTGCCCTGTTTCTCGAATTGCATCATAGTTCTTGATATGGTAGCTCTTGAAAAACCAAACAGTTCAGCAACCTTAATGATCAAGAGTCCTGCCATGCGAGCTCCAACAATTTGCCCTTTTTCTAACTCAGAGATGTCAAACATTTAGCTTAAATTTTTCTAAATTCTAAAAATAAATAAGACAGTAAATTAGATAAGTAAACATATTTACAATAGATATAACCACCAATTAAGAACTTTTAGTTAAAGTTCTTAATATAATAGGTCTTTGAAATACAGGAGTGGACTTTGCACCTGTTCCAATTATTTTGTCCAACCCCTACATACATACATACACACACACACACACACACACATATATATATATATATATATATATATATATATATATATATATATATATATATATATATATCTCCATCTATAAAAGGCAGGGTGTGTGTAACGAATGCACGGACGCAATTTTCGACGGATTTACATGCACATGCTCCAAGTTAGCGGGAAGGCCAAGACCGACTTTGCATTTCCCAACTCCCATCGATAGTGGAAATAATCGATTTTTTTTTTTTTCATGCTTCTACAGCAGTTTTCATGGAGTTTGTGGCCATTTTCTACTGGCCAGAGTGAGAGCCTATAGCTGGCTGCCACAAATTAGCAGGAAGATTCTATTGGCCAGTGTGAGAGCCAACAGCTGACTGACACGAATGTTAACTAGCATGCAAAAAAAATCGATAGCTGCATTCGTCACAAGTGGGAAAAATTTAAATCTGCATGTCACTTTACTCGAATTGGCTCATTCACTTGCTTAAACTCAATGTTGATTCTGAATCTGCAGAACTGGGTTGGGTGTGAAAAAGTATTTGTTGTTAACATTCTCTTTTCATTCGGTTTTTCCAGTTACGAGTCCTTTTTTAAAGCTGATCGTTTTGTGTTCATTTTGTTTAGTTCTTTTTTCGTAACAGATTTAATGTTTAGTATAGAGCTTAGAAAAAATTCACAGTGTGAGATAGGCAAGAAGTAAGGCATGTAGCAACATCAGCACGGCAAATGGCACTCCTTTAAAGGCAAGGAAGGACAAAAATGCATGGGCAACGCTGCTAGTATATATATATATATATATATATATATATATAATATATAAAATGGAGAAAAGTCATGTCTTTTATGAATAAAGTGTTGGAGTTCTTGTGAAAACTTTTCACCACCCCACTTGTGTATGTGTGTTGTGTATTTGGGTAGCAATTCCTGTCTGATTTCGGTTTCATTACAAATGTCTGCCAAGATATTTCAGTTTTTATTTTTCCCTTTTATGCAAACACATCTTTTTGGTGAATGTGTGTAGAAATTGTTGAAATAATTATTTGTTCTCTGCAACTAGAGAGTGTGAGAATTAATAAACAATATTTTTACATCAGTGTATTTTTGTGGTCTTCTGTTATTGGTAATGACTGACAGCTGAAACTACTTGAACAAAAACTAAACAAAATTGAACTTTGGATGGTTCAATCGCAATTTTGAACTTGATATCCAAAATCTTCTTTGAAAATTGGAAAAATATCAAAAAAATTAGACTAACCAACATTATCAGTTGAATTTAATAAAACTTGTGTTGGATTAATACCTCTCTCTCTGCTTCTTTCTCATAATGAGAGAATTTGAAAACTAGCATTCTCTCTAATCACTATTATTATATTAATATAAAAATCTAACAATAGTTAAAAGAAAAATTAAACAAAAATGGTCGTGCTTATTTATATATAGCTATATTTTGACTTTTAATATTTGGTTACATTACATTAATCATATTGTCATGTTTTAGACATTTTCTACCCTCTGAAACATATTTCTGATAGGAGTGGAGAAGAAAAATTAATTATTAATCATTGACTTTGTTTCTTTCCACTTTTTCTTGCTTTTTTTTTTTCGTTTTCCTCTTCTTTTTTTTCGTTTTCCTCTTTTTGTAATTATTTTTTCGTTTTCCTGGTGCGTTCTCTCGTTGTCCTCTTTTTCTTCTTTCAACATACACTCTGTACATTCTGAGAATCGAAAAGAGGATTGTTGTTTGTCAGAAATTAATAAGTGTCAAGGACTGAGTTGTCCTTTTGATATGTAAATTTTTATTTATTGTTGACCTTGTTTATTCAAGTTTCATTTTCTTTTCATTAAACCTCGCTACCCTTATTTCTTACACAGAATGGCCTTGTGCCCATTGTAGAACCTGAAGTACTTCCAGATGGTGATCATGACTTAGCAACTTCTCAGAAAGTTACAGAACAGGTGAGTAAACCTCTCCCCCACACACTTATGACCTCATTAATGTGTGTGTGTTTTTGCTATCATTCACCTAGCATTTTGAGTTAATCAGATTAACTGAACATGTAATTATTGTGTCTGTGTGTTTTATATATATATATAGAGATATATACATACACACACATACACTGTGAGTAGAAAGAAACTACCTATTTAAATTATTGATAACTATATTATTGGTCAATTTGCATAAAACATGTTTTGTTTTGACCAGTATAATATTAGAAGTACAGTACTTTGTTAAAATTTTCACATTTTCTTCCAATCTGGATGTTGAAGGATAACTGCTTTTTTATGACAGACAGTTTGCATTTTTCTATCCATTTTAGGACCCACACAAGGGGCATCATTTTTTTCTTTCTCTCATTGGATGGTTCCTGGGGAGTGTATTACTCACTAGAATTTGTAGTTGTCTCAATACCTGCAAAACACAAATTCTTTCAGCATTTGTCCATTCCTGAATTATTTCCAGGAGATTTAACTCTTGAACAATATCAAGGAAAGTTGAATCACGAGATTTTGCAAAATGTAATGGTCCAAGCTTTTGATTAAAACCTTGTAGGAAGAAGTTCTTCTTTTTGCCCCTTCAATTGGTTTAGAAGACCAAATTTCTGACTTATCTTTCAAATAATACTTATCATTCATCATTGAATGTTTGAAGAATCATTTCTGTCAGCTTTGTTGTCATCATTCATATCATCGTCTGATTCTGAATAAGTAATGCTGCCATTTTCACTTTCATTATCATCTTCACAAAAAGAAACGGCACCTATTTAGAATGGAAGATATTTTTTATTTAATTAGAAATTTCAAACATGGATCAAGTGAAGAAGTCACTTACCAAAACTTTTTTTTTTTTTTTGTTCTAAATTTATTTCCTTCATGTAGATGATAAAAAATGAAGAAAGAAAAAAAAAATTAATAATAATTTGGATAGAATAAATATGATGGTGAAAAAAAAATAGTTTTGAAAAAAATTCTGGGACCATTGGACACATTAGTAAACTGAGGGTTAATATTACTCTCTTTCTATAGAGGGTTAATATTACTCTCTTTCTATCGTCTAATATACCTGACTATAAAAATGTTAAAAAATCAAAAGAAAACTGTTGGTGCGTGCATGATATACACACGGTTCAGCTACACTTTTACCGTCTACGACTTGCCTCGTGGGGCATAAAGTTCCCATTTTCTCACATGGCTCTTACTGATCACTTGTTGATTGTGTGAAAGCATATGAAACTGGCAGTCATGGTTGGTCACTACTCGCTGAAAATTTTATTTAAAATATATAATTTTATGTCCCTGCTGATTGTAGGTAATCATGGCTCTCCATATTGCTTTTAATATCTTTGAATTGCCACGATTCATTGGGAAAGATAGTGGAGAGGTTTTCCCATTACCTCCTTCACAATTTTGTATTTGTACCTGTCCTAGGCTGGTGGCCATCCAAGGTTAGTGTCAAGTTTACCTTGCTATTTAACCCCTAGCTGAAGGGGAGGGAGTAAGAAATTGATTCGTGCCTTTCTCAAATGGGAATGCAACAAACTAGGTCAGAATTTGAACTCTGCTTGCTTGCTTTCCATTCTCTCCTGATAACTATTATATTATCCATACATCCTTGGTAGTAGGAAAAAAATGTAAGTAAAAGTGAGTTCATACCTTTCCTAAGAGCATGAGGATAAATTTAAGCATAAATAACCTGACCCTGAATCTGAACTATTCACCAATTTAGGTCAAAGATTACTTTTTTTTTTTTTTTAAATTAATAATTTTTTTTTTTTTTTTTTTTTCATAAATTAAAAAATAATTTTTTTTTTTTTTTATAAATTAAAAAATAATTTAAAAAAAAAATGTTATTATTTTAAAACATTTTTAATCATTTTTAAATTTAAATTTTTTGTTTTTAATGTCTTAAATTTTTTACAGGTTTTGGCTTTTACCTACAAAGCCTTGGCTGATCACCACATTTTTCTTGAAGGCACATTGTTGAAACCCAACATGTGCACAGCTGGACAAAGCTGCAGTAAAAAATTCACTCCTCAGCAAAATGCATTGGCCACTGTAACAGCTCTCAGGAGATCTGTCCCAGCTGCAGTCCCTGGTAAGTAATAATAATGAAATCTATATTAGTTGTAGGGCATAAAATTCAAACAAAAATGATAAATCAAAGTGCAAAACCTTTTTATAAACATTCTGACCTGAAGATGCCATGCATAACAAAGGTGAAATGTCGTCAAAAAACATAACTATATGTACATTTTAAAAATTCAGATGTAAATAAAATAACAACATTTACTAACTTTAATTTATTTGGCATTAAATTGCATCACTTAGCATCTGCCAATTTACCTTTTTCTTTCACAGTTAACCACTAGAATATTTTTTGAGCATTCTTAAATTTAAGAATTTTGATAACCTAACAATATTTTTTACTTTTGTTTATAAATACTAGTTGCAAAATAAAATCCTTACATTTGCCTTGATAAAGTCCATCACAGAATGAAATGCATTAGTAAAGAAAAGATTTCCTTTTTGTTCACATACATACACACACACACATACATACATACACATACATATATATATATATCAATTTTAGATTATCTATCTATTAATATAGTTTTATATGGTATCTGAGATAAGGTTTATAAATATAAAGGTGGACACTTCAGGGGATATATATATATATATATATATATAAAGGTGTAACAGCAAAATTGTTCAATTGTTAGATTAAGCTTTAAACTGAAAAGATTAAAGATAACTTACTGGAATTCTCAGTTTTTTATAACACTATTTAACTTTACTTTGAGCAATAAGAATGAATAATTACTCTCTAAGCTTAATAGAAGAATCGTGATGAAATTGATCATAAATGAAAATGGCATGTTCATCATTAATTAATCATAGTTGAGGATCGGAAGCTCATGAAGAATTGAAATAAAGTTCAAATATATATATATATATATATATATATATATTATAGGATCATTTTTCAACTTATTTAAGATGATCTTCACCCTCTCTAACCTTTTTCTCCTGGAGTAACATGGTGCCTCACAGGTTTCATGTATGATTACATTTTCAAGTCTTTTTTTTTTCACTGCTCTTTGGATTGTAAGCTGAAACTCCTCTCTCACAAGCCAAGCATCTTATGAATAGAGTTGGATCTGTTTTAATTGATCTCTTTAGCTCTAAGTTGAAATGGTGATCCCTCTTCCTGTCCTGACCTTCTGAGCCGGTTTTCATCTCTACTGTTCTCTCCTTTTTAAACTTATTCACCATTCTCTTGATGGTTCTTGAATGGACTTTGAAGATTGAAGCCAGAGTATGAATGTTGGTACCATTACTGAAGGCCTGAATGATCTTTTTCCTCTCACCATTGCTCATTTGGGAAGACATAGTGGGGCTGACACAAAATGGTTTTAACCTGTTCTCTTTCTAGCTGAATAACTCAAAGGGTTTTTCAGTGATTCTTATGTCAAGATGGCTAAATGTCTTATCTGAAAACCTGAAAAAAAAAGAAACTCTATCCATCAGTTTAGTGCATCTCTTTTTTTTTTTTTTTGACATTTTGTGGGATGAACAATTATGCAGTTACATCCAGTATATATTTTGACCTGAAGTTTGCATGAAACCGGTTCACTACTTGGTGTTTACCTCAGTGTACATTTTATGTTTATATACACACTCTCTGATATTGGCCATTTACTCCTAAATGTAGCATACCCTAAAATTATATTTTTATCATATATATTATTGTTGAATGATGAATCTTAAGACTGGAAATTTAGATGAGTTTTGCCAAACTTGAATAATGAAAATATTCTAACTTCAACTTGTGAATACAAATGGAATAATGTTACCACAAAAGATAACTTTAATGGTAATATACTTACACATTTGGAATCCTAATAAAGTCTGCAACGATGGTAATAGTGGTGTGGAGTCTTCTAATTTGGTGTGTGTAGCTGAGGGGTATAAATCTTAATTGAGAGCCAAGTGATAAAATCTGATACGTTTTCCTTCCAGGTATCACTTTCTTGTCTGGGGGTCAGTCTGAAGAGGACGCTACCATCAATTTGAATGCCATTAACAACTGTCCCTTGGGCAAACCATGGGTTCTAAGCTTTTCCTATGGCCGAGCTCTCCAGGCCAGCGTATTGAAAGCCTGGGAAGGCAAAGATGAAAACGTCAAGAAGGGACAGGAACAGCTTCTGATCAGAGCCAAGGTAAGTTTCCTTACTCAACATGAACTTTAATTTATACCAACTTCTTGTAGTAACGACCTAACAATTTTTTTGCAACAAACTGACGCGTGTTGAAATCCTCATGGTATTTAGTATTGTTGAAGTTATTGCTAAAAAATTTTGTCAAGATTTACAAACTCTACTCTCCCTACTGTGTTTATATTGACAGTGCTACTACTGCGCATTATATTTTATCAGAATGAGGTGTGTATATATATATATATATATATATATATATATATATATATAAATTAATAGATTTAAAATATGGTTTTACCGCTACACAGTGATAACCATGTTTCAGAAATGGAAGCTAAAGCCCCTGAATTTAATTTTGTTATTAAACCAAAGACATTAGTTCCATTTCCTCATCAAGCGAAATGGATGAGGAAATGGAACTAATGTCTTTGGTTTAATAACAAAATTAAATTCAGGGGCTTTAGCTTCCATTTCTGAAACATGGTTATCACTGTGTAGCGGTAAAACCATATTTTAAATCTATTAATTTATAATATTAATGCTCTGTAAATTTTAATTTACATAGAGCACTATTGTATAAAAATATCTATAAGAACACCGGATTTTATATCTTACTGTTCTTTCCTTTTTATTTATATATACATATATATATATATATATATATATATATATATATATATAAACTTAATAAAAATACAATATTGTTTTTTGCAAATCTTTTTTAAGTATTTATTTTAATCCTTAAATTCTCCCCCAAATTTAGTTTCGATCGGTCAATGTATGGCTATTTTAGAGGGTGTGATGGACAGACAAATGCAAATTTTGAACTCATTCTGATTTTCTTTCTCTCTCTCTTTTTTAAATTTTTTTTTTTTTTAAATCCATAAAGTTGAATGTGTTAAAATTCAACTTTTTTATGATTATGACGTGTCTCTAATTTGTATTTAGATACATTTGTATTCATTTTCAATTTTTCTAGTTAAATTGTTCACCTATATAGCATATGATCCTTTATTGTACATAATTAGGTTACAATAAAATTTGTATTTTGTATTAAGTGAGATGTGGGAGGGCACATCATAGATTCGGTAGGGGTGATGAGATCCTTTGACTGGTCTTGGGACTAAGAGTGTAAAACTAGATTATCTGAGAGATGTTGTTACTTAAACATTTTCTCTATGAAATTGCACTGTTAGAGGATAAGCCAGCCCTGTATAAAACTTTAAAAATCTAATTATGACACGTTGCTTCATGGCACACATTGTTATCATAATAAAATATTTTCCCTTGTTACTAAATGGGTGAGTCTGTTGTTATGGACAGGGCAACAAAGAAACAGTTATGCTGTTCATTATATAATTATATAATTTTGAATTGTGTTAATTCTAATCAGTTGAATTTTAACAATGTTCTAACTTTGTTGCCTAATCTAAAACTTATTTCTTTCTATTTTAGGCCAATGGTCTGGCAGCTTTGGGCAAATATGGTGGTTCTTCAGATTCTGCTGCAGCATCAGAATCTCTCTACATCAAGAATCATGCTTACTAATCGTTGTTTTCTATTTCCATCTCCCCACTGACTCTGAGGTAATTTCTCGGGACATTTATGATTGACTTCCTCCGAACAGTGATGATAAAATTCTTCCGCAATAGAAAGTGACCTTTCTGTGGTCTACAAACAAGATGTTCAGCCATCTCATTCAATGTTGTTTTGTACTGAACATACCTCTGCTCTAACGGTGGCTATCTATGGAACTTGCATGATTATTTTTGTGTTGGTAGTGATGATGTTGTAATTCAATAAAGATTAATAAAGAATTGTAATAAAAAATAAGATTTTTTTTTTTTTTTTTTTTTTTTTCCTCCTCCTCCAATTATTTCTTTAACACTTCTGTTTGCACTGCTACAGCACTGTCTGGTTGTGATGTCCCAGTCTAGAGAAAAAGCGAGGGGGGGGGAGGGAAAAAAGATATAAATTTTTACTGGAAATCTGATTATGAAGCTGCTGACACCAATATCTCATGGATGCCACCATGTCGGTTTCAATAGTCCGTACTGCAGAATACCCTAAGCTAAATGATTTCCCATCCACCAAATAGGTTTCTATTATACACTAGTATATGTCTATGGTGGAACTATTTGATAATACAATGCTAGTCACCAACATGCCTTGAAAAAAATATATATGTTAACAGCAGGTAAGGTAAGTTTTGTAATGTTTCATATATATAATGTGTGTGCAAATATAGGAAACTCAATACATACGTAGAGCCTACACCACACACACACACACACTCTCTCTCTCTCTCTCTCTCAAACTGAATTCATGTATAGTGTGGCTGCCCCCCCCTTTTTTGTGTGTGTCAAAGAAAATTTTTTTCCCTTTTCATTTAGCTTGTGTATGTGACCTTAGCTTCTGAGCAGTACTACTAGGCCTACCATAGTCAAATATCTCAATACTGATTCTGAATATACAGCAAATTAATGGTCTTCATTTTTTTTTTTTTTTTTTTTTTTTTTTTTTTTACCATTACACCACATGTGAAGTGACCCAATTGATTTGAACTCTGACCTGAATCTCTCGTGTTTTCAACTTGATCTATTTTAATTATATATATATGCTTTTTATCAGAACTCTCTCGGCTCAATAACCTTCACCCCTTAAATTAAGTGAACTAGAAATATTATTAGTTTATCTATTTTATTTTCCCCACAAGATATTGAGAACTTTTTTCACTACACTTTGCATAAAAGTGAGACTAAAACAGTCTCTGGTAGAAACCCCAAGTTTGAGTATGCTTCTTAATTGCTTTTCATATGTGAACACACCCCCACCTGTAAAAGACACAAACATTCGATAGCATGTCTTGAGCAAAAGCTTTATTCCATCTGTTGTTAATGCTTCTAAATGAATAGCAAACTCTCGTTATTGAACCCACTGAATTAAATATCTTGAAACAACAATTTTCAAGATAAAACAATTTGTTTTTATTTACAAGTGTCAAGTTTGAAACTGCTTGCATCATTGATAACTGAATACCACTTCAGGATACAGGATTGAGAAATATCCACCCTCATGATGCATGCCAATAACTGGGTTTCACTTGCCCACAGACATGTTGACTAAATTAATAAATAACTTAAAAAGTATTAATAGGTATGCTATTAATATCATGTTGGATACACCAGTTAATGGGGGATAATAATATCATATTGTGTCATGGAAGTCAACAGATATTGGGTGAACTATGGAAAGGTTTATTCACCCATGGGCAAACATGGATGTTTGTGTTAAAAAAAAAAAAACCCCAAAAACTGAGTGTCAAAAGGACAGTTTTTCCCATGACACCACTATTATTTTAACTACCTTCACTCCTCTGCAATGTTTATTCTTTTAAAAAGCGATGCTTAGAATTGGAATAAAACCTAAACATATGATGAAAATGAATTTAGACATTTTTTTTCTGTTCTTAGGAATTTACAACAAAAATATTAAACACTATAAGTGGGCGAAAAACAAAAAAATCACATTCTTCACTTGTCCGAGGTCATTGGTTATGGCCTATCATAATATATAAAACAAATGCTGGTTAGGTTTTTTATTTTATTCTATTTTTTATTATTATTATTACTACTACTAATTATTATTATCATCATCATCCCCCTTTCAGGTGTGTACTCATCTCTTTATGGATCCTGACCAGAGACCTAAGGCCAGAAATGCCATCAAAGTCCTTGACCGTTCAACTTTTCAAAATTTGATTCAGTGAAATCCAGTTTTATTTGGGTTCTTAGAAAATTTTAATCAGCCACTCGAAAACTGGCTTAAGAAAAAAACCATTAAGAGTTACTTCCCTTGGAACTACTTAACGCTACGCTTTTGTCAGTATCCTATTATTATAATTGTACTTGTCCCTCTCTGCGTTGGTTAGAACGGCCGTTATATTCTGTCAATACCTCATGAATAATGGACTATTCCGCGTTTTGATCACGTGGAAATAGAGAAAAAGACATTACTTGGTTTCAGTGAAAAAATGAAAGAAATAAAGACAGGAAGACAGAAGTGTATATAACCGTAACGTCACCTGCCAATGCCTCATAAATAATGGACTATATATTTCATTTTGATCGCATGAAAAGAAGGGAAAACAAGTGAATGAAAGAAAAATAGAAGTGTCTAGTTTTAGTTTTTAACCGTTAACGGTGGTTTCAGTGAAATGGAAAAAATTTCAATTTCAAATCTTTTCATTTCGACCCACTTCTTAAAATAACGACTAGCATTCATTGTTATCCCAATATTTTGTTAAAGTTGTTTAGTTCAGATATTTAACGATGTGATAGGGGAATTTCTACGGATATTTTATTGTCGTAGAACTCACCATGAGCTTATTCAAACATTAACTTAAGAATTAAGATTCATCAGAAATTTAAAACAGGAAAAAAAAAAAGTGAAATTTTCACGGGTATTTCTAGTAAATGTACTATAATTTGATAGTGTTTTATTCAAGATAATGTATCTCGTTATCAATAACTGAACTGAAGAGAAAAATTATTTTCTCGTCATGGTGTGGGCCTTTTTTTTAACACTGAGACCGCTACTGATTAAATTTATTAATAGAAAGATTTAGAAATAGGGTATGTAATTGAATGACAAAATGGAAAAATGGTATATAGAGATGAAAGTTGGGCTAATACATAAGTAAAGGCCAAATTTACTGTCTATAGTACCATTTTTATTATTGACTCCATTTGGTTACAGTTGTTAAAGAGGGTGGCTATCGTCTTAGTCCTTTTGTGATTTAAGAGTTCATACGGGGTCGTTGTTTTTGGTTGACAGAAATTAATTTGTTGAATTCACCCTTTCTTCTTTTTCTTATGGAGTTGCCCGTCCGATCAAACTCAACACCTGATGAGTCTCCAACCCTTGCGTCTCGAACGGCTACATCGAACCAATTCCCCCACTTCTCCTTGTTGCGCACGTGTTTTTTTTTCTTTTTATTTGGCCTTACACATCCGTGTTTTCCGTTTGATTTTTGGCGAGACGTGTTGTCGTTGGTTGATTTTTTACGACGTTCGTTGACCCACCATAAGCTATGTCCGGGTTCTGTCAGTTACCGAGGACAGGAACAATAGAAGGAAGGGAAAGGAAGTATGAGTATAAGAGAGAGAGAGAGAGTTTGTCACTCTCTTAGGGAAAAGGAAAGTGTATATTTCCATGTGGTGTTACTAGTACCTATCCCTACCTAATCCGACTACAAATTCTTTTTAACGAGTTTCGTCCTTCAAAAAGACTTCATCCAAGCGAAACGTTGTGCATAGAATTTTTTCCATCTTCTCATTCATTTGTTTTGTTGTGGGCGTATGCTTGTTGGTTGTGTCTAAAGTCGGAAAGCACGTGTTTCCTGGTATATTTATCTCACATTGCGTGTTACAAAACAGTGAATATGAATGAAGAAAACATTCAAACTAGTGAAGGTGTTTGTATAGAAGTAAGTGTAACAAGCGTGTGTGATAGACATATGTGTATGCACGTGTGTGATAGACACATGTGTATATATGCACGTGTGTGAGAGAGTTCAAAAGTTAACTCAGGACCAAGGGAAGCGAACGCGCCACAGCGGCGACGTTCTTATCTACGTGTCTACATCAGAAAAGCAGAGAGAATATCGGAAGAGAGCGAGAACAGAATGTCACTACCTATTTATAGGCTTAAGGAGCGTCCCCTAGCGACAATTTTTAGGAAAGTAAGTGGGGTAACTACACAATAAAGCGTTTATAACTTTATACAGAGTGCTCCCCACCGAATTGACATAATTTAAAATGTGAATATCCGAGTAACTATATGTCCCAGGCAAACGCAATTAAATAGAATTCATGTTGAACAATAAAAGATTTATCAAAATTCAAACAAGCCATTCAAAGGGATGTAGATTTTATAACCGATTTCACAAAGCTTTATAAATGTTTTAATATACGCACGACCTGAAACACGATACACGTCAAGTCGGTAGTCCAGCTCCTGCCAAACACGCAGTAGCATGTCTTGCATGACATTCTTCAGCGCTTCAGTGATTTTCTGCTTAAGTTCCTTTAGGCTTGTAGGATAAGTGAGATATAGACCTGCTCTTTCCCTTAGAAAAAAATCACATTTATACACCGTAGCCTGTGAATATGGTGGCCATTTCAACAGAACATTGTCATTATCACTGACACGCCCGATCCATTATCTCATTGGGATAAGTCCGCAAAGACAAAGTTCAACCAAATCCAAAATAACATTAATTCAAAAACGACAGTATGTATTGATTGTGTGTGAATCGGTTGGTTTACTGTATTGATGTTTGAGTATATAGGTAAAAGTGGTTTTCACAGTTGTGCACATGGTGAAGTGTTCGAAATGTCTTTATCTTAATTACATTTGCGAGATAGTAGAAACAGTTAGTGAAAACAGTACTTAACTGGTGTCGCTAATATGGGGTGTTCCCAGTTCTTGATCTGGTTACCATGGCGATATCGTGAATTAGTGAGTTCGTTTTTTAACCGCAGTCGTTGAAGAAGTAGAAAAAAAGAGATTAGTAACTACTTTCCTTCCATCTGCCGACATGAAGTTCAGGAGCTGGCGGATTTCTTCTTTCTAAACTGAAAAATTCTGCGCTATTTATATGTTTACGACGACTGTCCATGGCGTAGGGTGCGGACATAATTGTAAGCTAAAATTCGCATTCGAGATAAATGCTCACGGCGAGGAAAATGAGTGGAGGAAAAAAACGTATATTCCGACCAATCGTTTTTTTAGGTCTGCTACAAGTTCTATGAATTTAAAATCCGATTTTCTTTGAAAGATAATAGTCTAAAGGTAATCCTGACTAAAAGAAAAAAATATTGGCAAATCCACTTGTCAATCATCGAACCACCTTTATATACGAAAAATGTAAACAACAAATTTAAAAATCTCTTAAAAATCCAATATCTGCCATAGAGATGTGTTTCGAAGTCAGTAAATTTATGGATTAATTAACCAAATTTTGCAAACGTATTGCTTACTTTTTGTTTAAAACATAATGAAGATGATATTTATTTATACACCATAGCCTTCGAAGTCGGAGTTCAACAACTATAAATATATCTTACAATCCCTCTCTTAAAAAGCGCGCGAAAAGATTTTTTTTAAAATATAAAAGAAATACGGAACACTGGCAGTGCAATAATCAATAAATTGGTAATTATGTTTAAAAATAAATTATCTAAAAATGTAAAATTTAATGCTATGTTTGACTGTGAATCGATTGGTTATATAAGATTATAATTTTACATAAACAATAGTTTAAGAATATAATTTTTTATTCTATACGATTTTATGAAACTTAGTAGAAGTTTATTTTTTTACTGCATTAAAACTATTTTTAGTTAAATAAATACTATTTGAGTTACTTTTATTTTTTTAATTATTTTCTTACCTGTTTGATATCATAAAATATCTAATTGCACCCAATGTGTTTTTTTAATTATTCGGAATTTAAGAGTTATTTAATTATCATATAAATATAAAATTACTCTTCCGATCGGGAAAAGTAGATAAAGGCGGTAAATTAGAATTATTTTCTTAATTTAACATCCAAACAAAAAATAATTCCCCAGTTGATAAAATGAAAAATAAAATTAAAATTCTCTTAATAAAAGGTTCACACTCAAAAATGGCATCAAACTTTGCATTTTTCTATTCTTCAAACATGTCTTTATTCAATAAAAAAAAGTCTCTTCCATTGAACAACAACGGGATGGATTTCACCAATAGCGAAAATATAACTTGTTATATTAATGCAAGCACCAACTGCCCCAAAATAATTATTTTAAAGTTTTATTGAATTATTTCTGGTAGTGGTCGGGACAAATTTTCCGAATATTCTGCATAAATTTTTTTCAAGATGCCTGATAAAGGCATCTTGAAAAAAATTTATGCATAGTGATAGTCACTGGGCAAGAGATCAGGAGAATATGGTGGATGTGGCAAAGTCTCGTATCCCATGTCGGGGAGCTTCTGCAGTGTCATCCTGGCAATATGTGGCCGAACATTGTCATGAAGCCGTGTGGGGATAAAAAAGCGATTATCTCCCTTTGGTCGAGATAAGTCCCGTGGGTCACACGACGGTCGCTTAGCAACGTCACTCCATACAGTGACGAAAGTGGCAGTCAATTTAATTCGGTTTATAGTAGTCAATCGAGCAGTGGTTTGTATGGCTCGGGACTCTAGGCTCGGGATGAGGCTAAATCTGCCTCCCCCAGCAGCTTACAAGTCAATGGTGCATTTTCCCTTTGGGAATATATCTTCCACAGATATACAAAGAAACTATTTCCAGTTAGCTGTCCTCAATTTGGGAAAACCTAAGACTCGCCGTTTCCTGTTCTCGGAATATGTACTTGCTTGGGACATAATAGATGAATCCGGCCCGCTCGAATCTGGAGTCCTAAAAATTACTTTCTTCAGAAACACAGAAGAATCTCCATATTATATATAAGAATCTATCTTTTCGTTCTCCTTTCACTCTGCTTGCTGTGTAGATATATGTTATACTTTGCTCTGCGTGGGACACGTGTAAATATGTATATATAGTTTTGTATGGCTTAGTGGTATAAAAGTATCTCTGAGAACAAATCATGTTTGTCATTCCTTTTCCTTTGAGCCATTCCTTTCTTCCGTGAAATACGGTGTTTATTATATCATAGATATAATAATGCCCATAATGGAGAAAATACTAAAGGGAGAATAAACCTTTCCTCCTATATTTCTAAAGTTATAGCAGAAGTGAACCTCTTCAATTAACCAATGCCGGTCGCATTTTGCTGTCTTATTTTTTAATGAGTCTTTTTTTTTCCATCTATTAATGTCATAAAACATTTTCTGACTCAATTTAAAGTATATGGACGGTTATCATTTTCCTGGGATGGGGCTGTAATTCAAACTAACAGATATTTTATCATTTTACCAAATATATTTCTTACTGTGACACTCCATGGTAAGTTTACTTCAGGTGTCCTTCGTTTTCCAATGACGGCATAAATTCACATTGACAAAACGAACACATCCGGGTTATAAAGTAGGAATCTTTTGCCGCATACTTTCTATTAATTGGCCGTTAACAGGAGATAGGAAACTAGGGTTCATGCCTTTATCAAGGAAAATGCATTTGTCATTCGGATAAAAAAAAAAACAAAAAAAAAAACAGAACTATCATGCGAATTGCTGATATTCCATCCAGTAATAAACATTATGACTACATCACGTTGAAACACATGTTACCGTACGATCGCCGAAGTTAAGCAACGTCGAATCTGGTCAGTACCTAGGCGGATGACCGCTTCGGAAAACCAGGTGCTGTAAGCTTGGATGTGCGGGAGGTGAAATGGATAATGGCTCGGAATTGTTAACGGGTGAGTCGAGTTCCAATTGTCGTTGGGTTCGTTATATTCATTTATGAGCAAATACTCTTGGGAAAGGTATGAATCCACCACTTCTTCCCCCCAGCTATGGGTTAATTAGTAAGACTTGTATCACTAAACCATTATTAACTATAAAAAGGCCCCCGCCAATTCTTACAATCTAAAAATATTTTCTGGCTTTAAATAACCTGATAAAGGTTGATAATCCATAGAAAACGAATCAATCAACAATTAAAAAAAAACATTAATCTTTTCGATTTGTTAAAGAATTGGAATTGGCAAGAATATTGCATAGTGCCAATTGGTTCGTTTCTTGGAGTTTCAAACGAGAAATTCGAATCAATTTTTACTCAGAATCGAAGTAGTAATGGCGACATTGTCATAGCTTTACCCGCATAAAAGATATAGTCAAGATGCACATCTAAATGTACATGTTATCTGTTTGTCATAACAACGTGAATAAACAACTACACCTTTCACCTTAAGGTTAATGAGGGCAGGCCCCACGCAAAGGTGTTAAATCAATCTAAATCACCTACCTTTAATCGGATATGTCTTATGAAGTTTCCGGATGAAATTCTCTTTTGTCAAATGAACGTTGAAAAATTACTCCCGTGCTTTCTCAGGCTGAGTCATATGAGATTCTGTTTCAAATTCCTGGTTAGTGATATTCGTTATCACGCATTTACCTATGAGGATAAAACAAATAATTTAGGAATATCAGTTGAAAAAAAAGAGGAACTTGTCGATTTATTCTACGTAGAGGATTTCGAACCAGTTTTCTCGACTTGCATTTGGTCTAAAAGTATCAAAGGCGTGGCACACGTTCGTAGGGACATCAATTTCGTAGGCTAATGATGAACAAGGCATTTATTATGTACAACAAATATTCATTTTCTTCCCTGGCCGTCAACTCTATTAATTCAATGATGAATATTAATCCTTATGCAGCAATAAATTAAGATCAAAATTCAGTTAATAATTACCACGTGTAAACGCACATACGCGCATGCGCGCGCGCACACACACACACACACACATGTATGTATGTATATTTGGGCAGCAATCCTTATTTACAAGTTTCATTGAAATTGACTGACAAGGAACTGCGGTTATGGTTTTTATTTAATTTTCCTTGTGTTTGTCGGAGTTAGCTCCTCCTCAGTTCTTTAATCCTTCAACAGGGGTCTCTCTCCCCTCCTGGCAATAAATACTGGCTGACCCTTCTCTCCCTCTCTCTTTTTCGACTTAGGGCTTGGGCCGCTACCTCGCGCGGAGGTGAGGTTATATCTCTCTCTTTTTCACTCAGGCCAATATGGGACCTCTCTCAGATACAGCGTTTCCCAAATTCTGGGAACGCGCTAAGAACAATACACGTACGTACGAACACTTACAACACACACACATAATTTCTCCATACAAACTCTATGTAACAGTCCATGTCTTTGTTTAACTTGTTTTGTTATTAATATATATTTGTTTACCCATGTATATCGGTCTTGTTTGTCTTCTTTGGACTTAATTAAAGTCCGACATTCCCATGTAGCTGGACCGGTCAGCAGGAAAGTTTAACCTTCTGATATCTCTTCACATCTTCACCCCCACGGTCCTCTACATGTTCTTATGAATTTCTTATTTTCTGGATGTAAATTATGTAGAAATTGTTTGAATGTTTTGTTCGTCCAAGCGCTTCTATGAAAATTTCTCGGGCATTCAGACCGGTAAATGTCGTTAATATTGTTTATTATAAACAGAGCATTTACTTAAATATTTTTATCTATAAAAAGAACGTATAAACATTAAAAATGTCTTAACATAATTGTCGAACTTTGTCCATTTCATATATATATATATATATATATATATATATATATATATATATATATATATATATCATATAAAATTTTCGTTCTCCGACAGGAATCGAACCTGTATCCTATACGGAATCACGCGAAATGATGATATATATATATATATATATATATATATATATATATATATATATAAAACAATGATGGGCGTGACCGCTTGAGAATATCAGGTGCTGTAAGCTTGGATGTGTGGCTGGTGTAATGGATAATGTCTCGGAAACGAAGAGCCGAGTTCCAATTCCCATTGGTTTCGTTATATTCACATGCGCAAATCCCCTTAGGGAGAGAAATGAATCCCCCAATCTATGGGGCAATTCGTAAGACTTGTATCACTAAAACATTATTATGACCCCTGAAAATATTCCTACAATCTAAAAATATTTCTTGTATTCAAATAATATGCAATGAGTTGATAAGCCCCAGACAATGAATGAATGAATCAATCACTGATGTAACCGTAAGTTCTATGCTAACAGTTTCTTCTTTCGAACTTCTCGCTTGTGGAACTCTCTTTCGGCTTCTTGCTTCCCAGCCAACTTTGATCTTTCAAAATTTAAATGCAATGTCAATCATTATCTACTGTCTTTTTAATTCTTGCTTTTTCAATGTTCTCGTTCCTTAACAGTGTTATTTTTTTCTTATATTCTTTAATACACAATAACCCCTTGCGTCTTAGTTGCTTTATTGCCTTGTCTTTGGGTGAAATTATTATAATATATATTATTATATATATATATATATATATATATATATATATATATATATACAGGGTGCGAACGGGTAAATTGTCGGCATTTTATATTTTTAATTTCGCGTCGCGCAAGCGCATTATTTATTTTTGATTTTGTCAACTTCACAGTATAGTAGGGTCAGTTGGGCATCGTCTGCGAGAAAAAGAGCACTATGACGCAATTCACTCCGCCAGAAATTTGAAAACGGTATGATGCATTGCTTAGCATTCGTGCCAGAAGCGCCAACACGAACATATCAGAGTGTTTGGGTGTTAATCAGAGGATTCGGAAATGGAGTCTCATGGTGATTACGAAGGTGTTTGGAGTGATCATTAGTGATGGCGATATTATGCTTCCATTCAACTTCTCATAGAGCCTCAGACTCAAAATGGAGGCCTACATTAAGTATCTTGAGAAGGTACTGCTGCTCTGGGTCAAGAAAGGGACTGCTGGAAGACCCTATGTCTGGCAAGAGGACTCTGCACCATATCACACAAGCAGGAGAACCCAGTCATGGCTGTCAGACAATTTTTGCAACCACAACACCCCTTACATCTGGCCACCTAGCTCCCCAGACTGCAATCCCCTAGATTATTATGTGTAGGGTACAGCTGAACAAAGAGGCCGTCCAGAAGAGATGCAGGAAGTTCCTAATGGCGATTTTATTGAATAAATTTACTCTTTAATATTTCAAGATATTTTTGTGTAATTTTTGTAAATATATCTGTTAAAATCATATGTCAGTGTTATTTTTATTTTTGCGTAAATAGACGACAAATTAGCAAACGCCCTCTCTCTCTCTCTCTCTCTCTCTATATATATATATATATATATATATATTTAACGATATACAAATTTATATATATATATATTTTTACATATCAAGAACAATATTGGGGGAAATAATGTTCGATGAAGTCATAAAGTTCACATGAAAATATTTTATATATATATATATATATATATATATATATATATATATATATATATATATATATATATATATATATTATTGTTAGAAATGTTATTTTTATTTGATACACATGTTTAAATTGACATCCCGTTTTATTTTCTTAAAAAACAGTGAAATTAATATCCACCGACCCAGATCCAGAAGATGTACCAAAGAAAATTGTGCCTTCCGACACGTGTACCCTTTACAAATAACGAAATAATGTCAAATTAAAAAGAATATTTAATATATGTGATGATTGTCACTTCTTTGCAGAAGAAAACCATCTCTTCACTTGGTAGCATGTTTTTGCGTTTTTCGTTCAGAATTCCATTATTTCCATCATTTATACAAAAAGCGCGCATTTAGGAAGGGAGAAATAGAATTTGTCCCAGAGCTATTAGGACACCAATACATCTGCAGTATTTGTTGACAAGTCAATCTCTCAGCGGCTGGTTTAGTTAGTCACATGAGATCACACCAGAGAGGTCAGGTGCAAACTCCTGTGAATGCGACTTTACTAAAAAGACTTGCAGGTTACTTGTGCTAGTTTTGTTAGTAGGGTTGTGAGTATGTTGCGCGTGACTCAGACGTCACATGATTGTACACAGGGACAGGAAAGTTTCCAACATAAGTAACACAGACAAACTTTATGTTTACCACGTGCGTAAGAATGGTTTGTAAAAGAAAAGTGAAACTGGCCTTAAGAATCACTTATGGGCCCATAGCAGAGCGTGAGCTCGGGTAAAAATGATGGAAAAACGCTGCCCCCCCCAAAAAAAAACACACACAAAAAGGTACCAAGTGTTCTTCTTCTGCAAAGAAATGACAATCTGTATGTATGTATGTGTCGATGGTTGTGTTAGCACGAAGTCACGAGTCATTGTGACTGAGGTTTTGAGCGTACTGACGTTGTTCAAACTGTTGATCATAACAGATTTTCTGCTCGATCCCAGAAACTGTAACTCAGCGTAGATGCAGTATAAACCACAGATGTGCTCTGTGTGTGTTGAACAACTAGCGGCCCCCGTAGACGGGTGTACTCAGAAAACGAGAGTAGCGAGCCCTTTACATGTACATCAATGAAACGGGACAAAAAACGCATATATTTTGGTAAGAAGAGCAGAGAATACGAAAGAAATGACGTTTAATGAAGACAAAACACAAGAAAGGATAATACATTAAGATTATAAATAGATTGAAAAAAAAGGGTCTTTATTTTGTCACCAGAACTGCTTAGTAATTATACAAGTTTTAAACATTTTAACATCATAAAAAATAAACGAACATACTAGATATACGCCTTCTGTCGTTACATTTTTAGCCTTATGACCACATCACGTTGAAACACCGGTTCCTATACGATTCTTCAGGTTTCATTCGTTTTCCAAGGGTGGCATAAATTTCCACAGGGCAAAACGAACAGAACCGAGTTATAAAGAAGAAATCTTCTACTGCACTGCGCACACTCCTCCTGTCTTCTGTTGATAATATGTAGAAAACTAGTCGAGTCTTGTTAATACCTATACGAGTGAGCATTTGGGAATACCAGGTGCTGTAAGCTTGGATGTTCAGGTAGTGTAATAGGGAATTTGTAATCAGCCGAGTTCCAATTCCAGTTGGGTTTGTTATATTCACTTACGCGCACGTACCCTTGGAAAAGGCATGAATCCACCACTTCTACTCCCGCTATGGGTTAATTACTAAGACTCGTGTCACTAAAACATTTTTATCGAAAAAAAAAAAATCTTACAATCTAAAAAAATATTTCCTGGCTTTAAATAACCTACAAAGGGTTGATAAGCCGCAAAAAGCGAATCAACTATTCTTTTATTTTTAAATTTGTTCTTACCGTCATCATCTTTCATCTATCACACGCATAAATATTTAATACTTCAAACATTATTTTTAGTGGATACCCGTGTTTGAAATAAACGCCATGTTTTGTTTTCAAACAGTATGTATTACCTCTACTGGCCTGCGCACGCGAGGAATCTTAATAAAGAAAATATGCTCTTCGACAGTGTTCGAACCTGCGTTCGTCTTCGACGGAGAAACCACTGTTTAGACCCGGTGTGCTTTAGACTGCTCAGCTACAGGGAGCAGCTCAGCGCGAGACACATTTTTTTTATTAAGATTTCTCGAGTGCGCAGGCCAACAGACACACACTGTAAGATAAAGACGGGGCGTGTATTTTAAACACGGCTATCCACTAAAAACAACATTTGAGGTAGTAAAAATTGTTCCATTAATTCTTCATGTATGTATATGTGTGTGTGTGTGTTATTTTATACATTTCTCTCTTTGGGGGGATTCTGTCAACCAAATCAGTCAGCAACTTGTTCGCTTCGGCTGATCAGCGCGTGCCTAGTAACTGCTAAGTAACCAGCGTGGTCGTTTAAAAAAAAGAAAAACAATTTCCACAATCCATTTAAAGACGGTCGCTGACACTGGTTATCTGTTGATCTTTTTTACTGCAAGTGACGATAACGACATATCTAGTTGAGCAAGACACCGGGAACGCTCAAACTACGAGCAATTAAGTAGACACTGGAAAACCTTATTATTACATACAGAAACAAACACAGTAAGTGTCAAGTATTCAGTTTTATTCTAGGCGTTTTCTTCATATGTGTGTTTATGCAATATCTCCTAATTTGTTCTTACCTACCTACGGAATGTGTAAAATTTTCTAATAGAAATCTCTCTCTCTCTCTCTGTACAGTGCAATCCTTCAAAGTAGTGTCGGTGTTTGTGTTTGGATTTCTGAGATAAAGAATACTTTTTATTCCGCAAATTAAATAATATTTTCATATTTTGTATTTCTATCACGACATTTCGGTCGACATGCTCATCGGTCTTCTTCTTGTGCATGTTGTATTCCTAAAGAACGAAATGTATCAGACCAAAAAGATTTTTCCACTTTGTCATAGATATTCCTAAAATATATAAGCTGTTCTGAGGATCGGATATAAGAGTGCAACTGATAGTCACCATGCTGTGTTATTTGCTATGTTCATAATCTGTATCTCTAAAGATCTCTTTCCAATATTTAGCTCA
>OZ038478.1:18311619-18401619 GCA_964036315.1 Acanthosepion esculentum
GTAAACAAGAAGGAAACTCCTACTTAACATCAGAAAGAGACAGTTAAAATATCTAGGGAACATAATGAGGAAAGAGGGCTTGGAAAATTTGACACTCACCGGACATATTTAGGATAATGGGGAAGAGGAAAACAGCACATAAACTAGCTAACGAGCTTAAGTAAATGGATGACAGAATAAGGTTTAGGAGAGATAGCAAAACGACAAAATTTTCTAAGAGCTACAAAAGACAGGAAATTGTGGAGAACCGTGATCGCCAACGTCCTGAACGGTCACATAGAAGAAGAAAAAGAAGAAGTTTCCTTTTGCTCCGATAGACACAAAGCATGTAAGTAGATAAAAAATACGGACTGAAGATTGTATTGAACTGTTCATTACTTCAGCTAACCTTTCTATATTCTGTGTCTTTCTCTTTTACCCGGACTCACATGAATCCGCCAAATATTGCTTGCGGAATAAATGTAACAGGAGGCATAACATATTTACTTTCTATTCCCGTAGCAATATAAATAAGCCTGTCATTTTTTTTCTTACGGGTACTATCCTAGTAAATTAATATTTTATTATCTTTTGTTAATTCTAACGTTGCCAATGTAAATATCACGCCTCTTATGTAGTCTAAACGTACAGACATATTGCATTCAGAGGCATATCACGTAACCAACACTTACATTCTTTGACTCACTATACTTATGTTAAACAGTTAACGAGTGTTTAAAACAAAAAATGTTTACCAGGAACTTTGTCCGGTCGGCTAGCATCTGAATGGTGATAACTGTATGGACAAACTTCACAGTCCTCCAAAATCTGCAACACCGCATTTTTATAAATCAGCGCACGGATAGAAAATGAATTCACAGATCGCGACATCTATCAGAGAAATGAAATTTAAATTTTTATTATTGCATTATTCCAAAATTTTAACACATCAGCAGATAGCTATTAATGTCAACAACTCAGCACAAATAGTTATTAATTAAAAAAAAAAATAGTAATTAATGTATAACACTATCCATAACTACATCTACAAAAATTTCGTTTTTGATAAAAGGTGAAAAATAACCATAAATACGTAAAAAATGCGTATATTGTCGAAAAATCCTTTTTTTCCACAATATAGCTATTTGTGCTGTTATAATGCTTATTACTTAAACAATAATAATACTGAATAATTTTTTTTTAACTTTAAAGTATTTTTAATCACATCTCCCTAATAGCTGTCGCGATCTGTCAGTAAATATGCAAATAATAGAAAAGGGCGTAAGACAAGAATGTTCTTCTCACCGGACTTATTCAACCTATAGAGTGAGCTGATTCTCTGAGAATTAGAAGTCCTACCGGTCACATTCTTAATGACATAATATATGCAGATGGCACGGTAGTGATAGAAAACGCATAAAGGAAACTACAAGGAGTCCCACAGAAGATGTGAAGGAAAGCGAGAAGAAAGGACTAAACATCAATTGCAAGAAGACAGAAAGCATGAAAAGGAACAGCCCAAAATGCAACTTACAAATTGAAGATACCAAAATCAATCATGTGCAAAATTTAAATATGTAGGAAGATAGAGGAAGAAAAATGCAACATTGAAATCCGAAAAATGCCTTCCAAAAGCTAAGCAATGTATTATGAAACAAGGAAAACTCGTCAGAAACAAAGTAACAAGTACTGAAGTGTTATGTAATATCAGTCCTCCTATATGGCTGTGAATGCTAGAGAATATCCTCACAGCTGAAGAAGAGATTTGAGGCAACAGAAATGTGGTTCTACAGAAGGTTGCTGAGAATACCACGAACAGAACATATGAGTAACAACGAAGTTTTAGAGAAAATGGACACTCATACATAACACCAGGAAAAGGTAGTTGAAATTTCTTGAGCGCATAAGGAAGAAAGACAGCTTGGAAAATTTGATACTCACATGACAGATTGAAGTCAAGAGGGACAGAGAAAAAAACGCATAACATACATAGCGAACTTGAGTAAATGGGTGGCGAAATAGGGTTTAGGACAGATTCATTGAAAGCTACAAACTACAGATATTTATTAAAAGCTACAAAGGACAGGAAATTGTGGAGAGCCATGATCACCAACGTCCCGAAGAGACACGGTACATAGACGAATAATAGAAAAATGTAACAACTTTTCTTTCAATATAATTATATGGCAAAATTTGAAATTTAAATTTAATTATTTAATCATCACTTGCGCACCGTCATCTTGAAGAATTTTTTTTATCTTGCTAATTGAAGAAATCGATAGCAAAATGAAACACGCGAAATATCAAGCCACGTGAATGTTTTCTTAGCCGAGCGTAATTTGGTACACTCTGAATAGGACAATTTGGTTATGTTCAACCAATTCCGGTATTAATCTACGTTTTTAGCAGAATTGGTGAAGCGTCTCACCTTGCAGGGTCTTATTTCAGATAAGCAATATGGCTTTCGCTTCTGTAGATCAATTGCTGATGTGATAACGGTTATCGCAAAAAAAGGCGCAATGAGTCACTCTTCTGGAGGTTAGCATCGGCCATGCAGATGGAAAATAAAAAGGGTCCTCTCAGATGGTTAAAAAACTGCACTTTCGTTTTGGAGACGTTAAAATTAAGAAGCCATTTCTTGCCCCAGTTAACAACAGAACGTAGTCATTTTTTTAGATCAGCTGCCAATTTGACCTCATTGAACCGCTCAGATTTATTATTAAAACAGGAATAAATGGTTATGTCATCAGCATAGATACCGAGTTGTGAACTAATGCCATCAGGGAGGTCATTGATGAAAATTAGGAACAAATTAGGTCCAAGGATAGAAACCTGGGTGACACCTACATTAATGCAAATAGATCTAGATTAGTGACCGCTCAAGACAACTTTAATTTCGCGATTCGATAAGAAAGACTGAATCTATTCAAAAATTCGTCAAGAAATACCATAAACTTTCAACTTGGGAAGAAGACCTGTATATGCCAAACCCTGTCAAAGGCTTTCGAGATATCCAAAGCAACAACCAGAGATCCAATTACATTCACTTACGTGCTAATACCCTTAGGAAAGGTATGAATTCTCTTCCCCCCCGGCTATGGGTAAATAGCAGGACAGACCGGATTCTATAGCCTTGGATGGCAACTGGTCTACCGCAGAAAGAAATGGCAACCTACTGCGGGAAAAATCTGCCTCGTCAGTCATATATCGAAAGATACATGATCGCCTAAGCGTGGCACATAATTGACTGTAATGGCACATAATTGACTGTATATAAATTTATTCTTGTAAATAAACAATCCAATAAATAGTGTTTAATATTTTTTGTTGTAAAGTCTCAAGAACAAACTAAAATGTATAAATTTACTTTCATCATATGTATAGACTTTATTACAATTCTAATCATCGTTTTTTAAAACCATAAACATTGCCGAGGATTGAAGGTAGTTAAAATAATAGCGGTATCAAGGAAAAAGCCATCCTTTTGACAGTCCCTTTTTTTGCAGGCACAAAAGCTCATGTTTGCCAAAATCTGGTATAAATTATATTAAAAGGTAAAAGTTGAAAGGCCATCCGTAGTTGAAAGGCTTTTAATTCTTATTTGACTCTTTGCAAAAGCATTGCAGAATCACCCAATATCTTTTTATCCTACTGTTCACCCAATACAAGGTACAGCAGCCATTCAAGGTAGAGGGTGAATGTGTGGAGTTGTATGAGCGTAAGAAAATTGTTGGTTGGTTGATTTTGTTCAGCGGCATATCAACACCTCTATGGGTTATTTAATGCCGAAATAGAAGTATTTTGTACATAATTTTATGCCTTCAACTACAGACATTTTGTACATAACTTTATACATTCAGTGTAAACATGCTTTATATATTTTTTTTAATCGGAATCACCCCAAACAAGGCACTAATGCCACTAAAACTTAAGGGGTTACAGGCTGTGGAAGAATTAGGAACAGAAACATTAATGACGAGCAGAAAGAGAAGAGAGTAATCAGATGGATAGTATATAGTTTATAGATAATAAAATATAGTGTTGTTAATGTTTGTTTTAGACATTTATTGCTGGTAATTTTACTATAAAAATGTTTTTTTGTACTTTTTTGTGTTGTAATGATTGTCATTTTGCTATAAAAATGTATTGTTGGTAATAATCTATTGTTGGTAATTTCACTACAAAAATGTATTGTTGGTAATTTTTTTGTAAAAATGTATTGCTGGTACTTTTACTATAAAAATGTATCTATATTTTTCGTGTGTTTTGATTTTTGTTTGGGAGTTCATTATTTGCTCATAGCTGGAACCCTAACAGGTGCTACTACCCCGAGTCAGAACCTGGAATCAACAGCAATTAAGAGGTGGTTCTACTCAGAACCTTCAATCAGAAGCCTTGCTGCCGAATGCAGTTTATCGTTATACCCAGGACCAAGCGTAAGAAAAGCCAATAAGTGAAGTTCATGGGGTTATGTAAGAAAGATAACAGTTAACCCTAGACTTGGGGAGGTCAAGATTATAGTGATTGGGAAAACATCCTGCCAGAAGTCTGTTCCACAAAGCAGCAGTTCTTGGGAAGGAGCTTTCTGAGTGGAACTTACTTTTTACTATCTATGCATAAGATTTCCGTGTTATAAGTTTGTTCATTTGAGTGTTGTTCTGCGTAAAGACGAGCTTGGTACTTTGGAAGAGATGACACAATACACTTTATTGTTAGTACTTTTGTACAGTTGTAAAATCTTTAATAACCAAAGGTCAGTCACGGACACATTGACATCGTTTCGCCTTTATGAGAATGGTTTCTTTTCTTTCTTTCTTTATATATCCTTCTCAAGTTGCTTGGTTTCTTTGTGTCTCGAGAGGATCTCCATTTTAAGACCAGTCTGTACACGACCGTTGCTAGAGGTGTGTTGAATTGGACGATAAAAAAAGCCAACCTTACTGTTTTAACTTTAGAATGACGTGCATTATTTTTAGTTTCATTTGTAAATAGTATTTGTGATCAACTT
The DNA here is from genome assembly GCA_964036315.1 of Acanthosepion esculentum. Classification (NCBI taxonomy): domain Eukaryota; kingdom Metazoa; phylum Mollusca; class Cephalopoda; order Sepiida; family Sepiidae; genus Acanthosepion; species Acanthosepion esculentum. The sequence continues at coordinate 18,316,607 of OZ038478.1, forward strand.
GAATTTCTACACGATTTTTGAAATCTTTTTATTTGTTTATTTTATTGCATTTTATTTACAAATCGTCTCTCTTCGTAAATAAAGAACTCTGCAGGAATGACCTAAATCAGTTGGATCAGGGTTGCCTGATTTCTTTTGTCGGTCTTTAGTCTCAAGAAAGTTTCAGTGACAGATCAAGAGAGGACATTCGTCACAAATTCCGTTTTAAGAAATAAAATTACGTATTCTTTTCGAAGAAGAAAACTAAACAACATCGAACATAAAATCGAATTTACCTATGAAACAAAAACATTCATCGATATCTTTAAACCGTGATGGTAAGGCAATGGTGATTTCCTAAGCGTAGCTTAGATGCGACAGAAAGCCGAAAGTATGGGGCATCCAGTGAGGATCGAACTCACTACTCAGTCATAATTGGTCAAGCGAGACAAACCATTACACCACGTCGAAGTGTTGAGATAATAATTTTGTAAGGGTAGCTTAGATATGGCACAAGACCGAATATAGGGAGCACCTGGTGAGGATCAAACTCACTACTCCATAGTAATTGATATAGCGAGACAAACTTGTTTTTTTGTTACACCACGTCTAAGTGCTCTAATGATATCTCTAAGGATAGCTTAGATGTGGCAAAAGGCCGAAAGTATGGAGCACCCAGTGAGGCTCGAATTCACTGCTCAGTCGTAATTGATCTCGCGAGACAAACTTGCTAACCACCGAATTACCAAGTCGAACGGGTAAGGTAATGATTTAATACTAAACATCGATAAAAAATATATACCAATAAAAAAAGGAACCCATAAACTTCTATTCACACCGTAACAACAAAATCAAATCCGGAATAATTTTAAGTTTTTCTTTTTACCAATTTTCACACAATATAAGGCACAAAAACCATTTAAGGTAAATGATAACTAAATAAGATTGTAAGTCTATATATCGAAAAAATATTAACAGAAATAGATTTTTGACAAAACAAAAATATTACCAGAAAAAAAAGTTGTCGGCATTAAATGACCCATTGAGGTTGATATGCCGTGAAACAAAACAAAACAAACCAAACCAAGATTTTGTTTCACACACACACACACACACAAAATACATGACCTAACAGGGTATTTCTTAAAGATAACAGTCCTTGTAATGAAAGTACTCGATATTAAGAGATATAGCATTAATAAGATTAAATGTTCAACTCAACTGTTTTAACTTTGAATTTCACGGAGATGTATCCACTCGTCAGAGGTTTTCATAGTAAAATTGAATGTATTGCAGAAATCAGTTCTGTATGAAATCAATTCAATTTTACTATAAGCCTCCTGATGAGTGGATATATCTCCGCAATAGTCAGAGTAGGCACAGTTAAGATGAACATTTAATGTTATTTTTTGATATACATACATACATATATATATCATACTACATACCAAACGATTCTTCCAGCAGAAGACAACGATTCTGCTTTCCCTCTCGAAACCAATGCGCTGGTGATGATGATGATGATGATGATGATGATGATGATGATGATGATGGAGCTATGCTGATGACATAGGTATTCATAGTTGGGATAAGAATGACCTTGAATAGAAAATCAACATCCTCTGCCAAATGTTCCAAGAAATGGAATTCACTTGAGGACTACCAACAGCAGTAACAATTGAAATGGATAGCAGATGTAACTAGAAAAAGAAAATAATGGCATAATAAAGATGTTGACATTCCACACTACTTCAAATAAAAGCTTAGAAAGGAAACCCGCATCAATACTGGATTTGAGAAACCAAGTTTCCTGAAAAATTCTTTTAAGAGAAAGATTTTATAAATTTCAATCGAAGGTAGTATTGTCTATTCAGTCAATATTTATTAACTGTCTCCTTATAAGGAAACGGTTAATATTACCATATATATATATATATATATATATATATATATATATATATATATATGTCCAGTTTTACCGGGTGTAACAGCAAAATTGTATATGTAGTGTATTTGGGCAGTAATCCTTCTTTTATACAAGTCTCGTTAAAAAAAAGACTAACAATCACACACACACACACACACACACACACACACACACACACACATATATATATATATATATATATATATATATATATATATATATATATATATATATATAGACAAACCTCTACGGACACCCCACCAACGGACTTCGGATGCAACGGACAAAATCTGCAGACAAAATAAATTAAAAAATCTGCGGGACAAAAATGTTCCAAAACATCAGCGATGTATTTCATAATTTGCGGACTTAGCGGAACGAGTCGCAATAGTTCTCAAAGTGACCGCTTGGCGGCTGTGGCGGCCCTGTCAATTGTAAACAACGACGGGTGTACAGTATATAAAGTACGATGTATTAGCGCGTGCGTGAGAAAGTAGCTGTGAGAAATCTATTATTTTTGTTATTTTGATTAATATAACTATATTAAATATATATTTATTTATGCCATATATGCATGTTTATATTATTTACATTATGATGATAACTACTGGTAGTTACTATAGAGGTTTTATAACTAAAAGATAATCCCTTCCAATCTACAGACAATTGGTTTTAACGGACCCTTCCCATTATTAGTCCGTTGATGAGAGGTTTGTCTCTATACCATGTCCTATAAAACAGAACGGTAAATTTGATTTCTCCTGTTGTCTAAACAATCATTTGATGTCAGATGGAAACTCGGAAAAAGGCTTGCCAAAATTATGCATTATGTTACCAGTTCTTTCGTGCATCGTTGGAACTTTTCAAGGAAAGAAGGTAGAAAGCCAAATAAAAAAAAAGGCCAGTATAGCGTTTGTGTTTTTAAGAATTTAAAGTTTCGTGTGTTATTGCTATGAATTCGAATTTAGCATCACACGGCAAAAATGAACTTGCAGCTTAAATACATTTGAACATATGGACAACTAGACTTGGGCACCTTGAGGCGGTGTAATAGTTAGCAAGCTTGTCTCGCTGCAACAATTACGACTGAGTAGTGAGTTCGATCCTCACTGGGTGCCCCATACTTTCGGCCTTGTGCCACATCTAAGCTACGCTTTGAAAATCACTATGGACAACTAGACTGAAGTTTTGGATTTTGATCATTTTTGCAGTTGGAGAGTAGGAGAGATACCTTATTCATATATATATATATATATATATATATATATATATATATGTGTGTAATTTGGCAGCAACTTTTCTTTCAAACATGTAGTGTTGAATGTTAAAGACAACATAGTCTTACATATTTTCTTTTGAATTTTCTCATATTCTCTAATGAGACTTTTTATTTGAAAATAGTTTCGAAATATGTATTGTCCGTACGATATTGATGTTCGAAAGCGCTAGGTCATCGTATGGACAATACATATTTCGAAACTATTTTCAAATAAAAAGTCTCATTAGAGAATATGAGAAAATTCAAAAGAAAATATGTAAGACTATGTTGTCTTTAACATTCAACACTACATGTTTGAAATATATATATATATATATGTGTGTGTGTGTGTGTGTGTGTGTGTGTGTGTGTGTGTGTGTGTGTGTGTGATGGACTCTCCCGTCGTTTTCGAGGTATGAGTGTCTTTCAGTTCAGTTTTTAATTCTGTACCTGTCCCCGTTGTCTAAACTCTCTCGCCATTTGACTTGTTGCTCAGGTGGAATAGCAAAGAAGGAATACAGACCTGAACTGCAGACTATCATCACAAAAGATTTGTTTAGAATGGTGAAGGCTTGTGTAGAACCAGCCACACTTATTGGAAGTGCTGCTACGAACACAATGAACAACACCCCTCAGGTTTTATTCTCACGGAGTTATACCTCTCCGATACTACCAGTGCACAGAAGAGTGCAGCGCCTTTCGATGGTAATTTAACGTTTTTTTAGCCCGCCTGCTGAAGCGGTTTACAAGGTTTGGCGCGTGAAGACCAGTGTTGCCCGTCCATCTTAATAATAAAGCATAAAGCAGCAGCCGAGTAACAAAGATACCCACTGCCGCACACACTCATAGGACATACATTGTATATATATATATATATATATATATATATATATATATATATATATATATATATATATATATCAATATTGAAATTATTGAGGGGATTTGAATACAAAGTTAACAGAATGCAGAAAGCACTGGACAGCCGTTTCGTCCTATTTGGGAATCATCACCAGTGCGCATCCACTAGTGAGAATCGAACCCGGCCAATTACGATATGGCGCAAGCGACATACCAACTTTACCAATGGGCCTCGGTGACAAACTAGACTCGATATAGCGCTGCTCTCACTTTCCGTGGTGTAACTCATCCGAGAATACCTTTCCCATAAGATTGTGCACACCCCAACACGAGCGGCGTCTTCTTTCCCCAGCCGGTCCCTCTCAGAGCATTAAAAGGTGGCTCAAGCATTGATATACGAACACTGAAAATATTTGGAGATTTGAATACAAATCCAATTAATTTTATATATATATATATATATATATATATATATACGTATATATATATATATATATATATATATATATATATATATATATATATATATATATAATAACAGGATAAATATCTCTGCAAATGTCTTTATTATTAGAATTAAAATTGGTTGATAAGTTGAGACTGTGACAGAATGTGGATGAAGGAGTCAGTGGTAATATGATTGATCGCAATCGCGACACAGGGGCGCGAAGTCGGTTGGAGAATAAAATGTGCGACTCAGAGGAGGGATAAGTCTTGTCTGTCAAGAAATTCAATAAATAATTACAAGTCTCCCAAGGTGAATTTACCTCCTGTGCAGACATGAGAGACCATGTGAAATATGTATTTATTTAAATATAACAATATTTCAAAGAATTTAGTAGAAGGAAAAGTACGGAAAAATCGCCGGCGTTCGGCTTACCATGAAAAAATCATAGCGAGTAGCCAACCAAAATGAGATTCTTTTTTTTCCTTTTTTTTTTTTTTCATTCTATCAGGCACTAAAATATAACACTGCCATCTGACGCGGATAACATTTCGTCTGAAATCGGCCTCGCCAATTAAAAATGTCACTCTTACTTTGTCTATGAGTTGAAAATGGGTTTAAACGTTTATCAACTGACATTCGCCATTTCTGTCTCATTTCTCCCAAAGAAACAGGACGAAATCTCCGACACGCAAAAAGGACAATTGCTATTGTAACTCAGGTTTAAAAAAAACGTGTTCATTAATGTTGTAGCATACCTATGGATGATAATGGGTATGTCCGCATTCACATAAATACAGTAGTAAATACTGTATGTTGGTCTGCAGTTAGAGATTTGACTCCGGCTGTGCTGGGCAAACTCTTTGCCTCCGGGCAGAGAGGATCCCCAGACAAGGCTATGTCGAAGAGCAAGGTCTCGTCTCGAGAAATAGCTACCCGACCCCGTTTTATACGGGGTCTACGGGGAATTTTTGACCGAGCCTACTAGCTCGAATATCCCACATTAAATTTGCTCTTGTGCCACATGACCGCGTGGGGCGGTTGGCAGATATCCTATAGTTGGAGATTCATTGTGGTATCCACTTGACTCACTTCTAGCGGTTGACTACTTCTACGCGCCACTGGCGAATCTTATATGTGTTGTTCTTGTCCTAAGTATTATCGTTCATTACCAACCATCGTGTGATTATTCTATTCAGTAACCTTCCCTAGGTTACAACATTTAAGCAATATGAACCCCGTAGCAGGCGTTACCCTATTTATTGCATTTTGCTGGCGTTAATTACAGTGTGTAACGAAAGCGAGGGAAAGAAATAGTTATTTTCCCAATTACATTTCTCTTGTTATGGGCATTGTCGGAATAGCTGAATGGAAAAAGAATAATAAACATGCTTGGTGCTTGGAGAGGTTTATAATGCTACATCACACAGAAAATAATATATATGTATATATATTGTGTATTTAGGTAGCATTTTTTCATTGATGCATGTTTCATTAAATAATATAGACAAGTTTTGTCTATTTATTTTAAGTAAGTTCCTTTCATATTGTCTGATAAACTTAATAACATTATCATTGAAAGACGAAAACACGCTCTTTCCCAGAAACTGTAACTAACGTCTGCTCAGCATAGTTGCAGTATAAACAACAGGTGGACTCTGTGTGTGTGTTAAATAAACACAAATGTGCCTGAGCGAGCGTCTGCAATAAGGATTGGCTAGCCGCCCTAGTAGACGGGTATCCTCGAATATGAGTGACCAGCTATACTTCCGTGGCAAATGTTCAGATAAGCTCCATTCTTTAGTTCCAACTGTTCAGTGCTTTATCGATAGGATAGACATGCCACTTCTACAGAGTTGAATCACCCATATTTCCTCCGTGTTTCACCTCTTTTTTCTCAAGAACTGCCATTTTGTAAAACAGATTCCCACGTAGGTATTTCCTTGAACGCTTTAATCTTGACCTCTCCAGGTCAATGGTCAAACGTCATCTTTCCACCTTATTTTTATAATCTTCACTTCCTAACATTTTCACTAACACACTACCTTTGAAGCTATCGAGCCTTGTACCGGGTGAAATTTAGTATCGTTATCTTCTGTCTTCTTAATTCCTGTCCTTTTATTGTTTTCGCTTCTAAATTAATAATGTTTTCCTTTTTCTTATATTTCTTCACACTCAATAACATCTTGTGTCTTAGTGGCTTTGTTGCCTTGCTTGTATTAAGTATGTATGTACTGAGAATTTATCACCTGCGTGTAATTTGTTTGTTATTGCCATTCTGGAAACATAGCGGTCCATAATCTCATATTTAAGATGGATGTTGCGTTCGCTTGTTAAAAGAAAACGTCAGGTAAGGTTTTAAAAATAGGAAACGCTGAATGATTAGTTTTATTTCAGGTACAACTTTTTTGTCGCTGCTGAGAGAAAAACCAAAAAACAGAGTGATGACTAAAACAAACAAAAAACAAAATCCCGAAGGCTTTATAACTAAACTAAACAGAAGGCAAATCTATACTTGAATATGCAATCATAAATAAATCAAAAGAACATTCACAAAAAAATGAAAAAAAAAAGAATGAATGACTGACTGACAATAACGAAATTATTAATGCGAGAAATATGCAATATGCAGTAATAGGTTATTCGATCGACACAATTCTAACGTAAACCAAGTTTCACATTCACACACACACACACACACACACACACACACACACACACACACACACACACACACAAATATATACCGTATATACTCAAGTATACGAGTTTTTATGATCAGTTTTACGCAATAAAATGGCGGTTGGCACTATAATTTTTTTAAGTTAAAAATCATGCATTACATAAGGTATTTGTTGATTTTAAGTAGCATACATACGTAGTGGATGAAGTTTTGCTCTTCATGTAGCGATAAAAGGGAAGAAACTTAGGCCCAGGGTAAAGGAGCTATTGACATTTATAATTTTGGATATAAATGAGATTTAGGGAAAAACTCTGTGCAAAATAGTGACCCACTTATTTCCTGCAACTAGTAATCAATAGAAACATAACCGAACAGCTTTAAATAAAGAATAATAGAGGTATAATTATAATAGGTAATATAGTTCGAAATATTTAATAATCTATGGGTCCTCATTTATTTTGAATAACCTTTTCAACCCTTTTTGGCATTGACTTGATTAGGTTCTGGCAAATCTCATCTCTAAGCACTGAATTCCATTCGGATATGAAATTCACAATCAAATCCTCTTTGTTGCTCAACTGCTTTCTCGAGAGCCTGTACTTTATAATGCTCCTTAAGTTTTCTGTGGGGTTGAAGTCAGGAGATTGGGGCGGCCATGTCATAAGACTCACCTACTTCTCATCAAAGTATTCCTTCATCAATTTTGATTTGTGACAGGGAGCATTATCCGGCATAAAAATGAGCTTGGTGGGGTCGATTTGCACCCTTTCAGCAGAAGGGAGCAGACAAGACTCTAAAATTCTCTTGTACTGCTCGCTCCTGAGGGTCTTTTCAATAGGTTTTAAGAAACCAGTTCCATGAAAAGAAAATCATCCCCAGAACATTATACTGAACGGATGCTTGACAGTACTTACTGCTGAATTCAAAGAGCTTTCAAAGCTTCTTCTTCGTATTTTAGATCGCTTATCCTTTGAATTTAGCTCAACTTTCGTTTTATCGGAGAAGAGAACATTTAGTAAAAAAAATCAGGTGAGTCACTTATATCGATCTGCACTGTATATATATATAAGGATAAAAAATTTACAACACGTACAAATACTTGCACGGACGTAAGTATATTTATTCCTAAGGGGTTATAAATAGAGTGCTCAATGTTATGAAACAGAGCTATAAGTGTATATTAATTGAATATACATAATATCCAATGTCGATAGCACAACTCATGCAGTTCTTGCAATCTTCAAGTGCAAATCTAACCGTTATGGAGTTCTCCTGGTTAAAAATTGTTTATTTAATTATTGTTGCGTAAAGTACTAGAATTAACAATAATTTATAATAATAATTTCTGCCATTCTAATTCTTAAGTTCGAAAGGAGAAGAAATAAAAAATAAATTTAAAAAAAATTATAAATTTATTTAAATTTAAATTAGAATTCAAGGAGGATTACTCTCTATTTTTACGTAAAATACCCGAGTTATAACAATTAACTAACATAGGATGGAAATATAATATAAGGGTGCAAACATAAAAATTAATAGGTCGGGACTATGAATCTAATGTACTTATAAAGGTGAAATTATATATATACACACACACGTTAAAAATTAATCGAGTACAGTAATATTGCATTGTATGTGTGTATATATAAGAAATGTTGTTAATGATAGCTTCTAACAATATTAAAAGTTGTTGCATATTATATTAATATTCGTAAAATATATTTTGCCATATCTTTTAATCGTGGTCAATGTGTTTTAGCAGGTGCTTGGATTTATGAATACATGTAGAAATCAATACAGTAGAATCCCTGACAACCGGACTAAAAAGGTCTTCCGGATATGAGGAACTGGTTACAAAGTCCGGATATAAGGGGGTTATATTTAGATTAAAATAAAAGAACTGAAATCAGGTTTAACATTTATTTCAATGTTTTAAAGTAAACAAAATAAGTTAATGGTGAGTGAAATATAACGGAATTGATTTTAAGGAAAAAGAAATAAATTATGTAATGTTAAGGAAAATTCATTAAATTAAGTATACCACGTATGCAAAACAAATAATGTAACGAGGATTTTTAATCGCTGTTGCATGATGTTTCTTTCTCTTCTAATATCATTCTTAACTTACCGTATTTCGTTTTGCTTTTGTTCTTGAAATTTTTTAAACGAAAGACACTTTTTAACTTTGTGTGCGTTATTGCAATCGTCATAGCTGAATGCTGGCTTTCTTTCCATAAAATTGACAATAGCTTTTTCACTTTCAGTCAAGGTTTCACCACAATCATGTTTTTTTTATTTCCTTGTTTAGTGTGACAGTGTGAACGCTGAAGAATAGTTTCTTTGGAAGATTTTATATCATACAATGTTGACTTTCCTATGTTGAACTCAACCATTAGTTACAATGAACTTTAAACGGCGTCTAGCGTGTTTAAAATTTTCACTTTTTGCGATAACTCCAGAGTTGTTCTTTTCCTCTTATTCCCGTCATCTTTTGTACCAATACAAGCCATTAGGGTGAAATAAGCATAAGCAATTATACAAACTAAATTCCCTGAAAAACAGAAATTTCAAACCTGTTACATATCATCCAAATAGTTCAAATATACACATCAAAATTATGTCCAGATATGAGGGATTCCAGATATGAGGCACTCCGGATATGAGGGATTTCGGATATGAGGGATTCTACTATATATATATATATATATATATATATATATATATATATATATATATATATATATGTAGTGGAACCTTGAAATACGAGTTTAATTCGTTCAATGACCGAGTTCGTAAGTATGTATGACAAAGCTATTTTACTCATTTAAGATAATTAAAATACCATTAATCCGTTCCAATCCCCCAATAAAATACCCTACTTTTTTAATACGTACTTTTAAACATATCAGATGTATTTTACTATAGTACAAATAAAACAGAATACATGGGTGAATGTAGTAGTATTAAATAGTGCTCCAAAAATAATCAAATATGCTTGCTTATCTCTGACATTTAAGGGGCAGCTGAGTAACGGTAAATTAAACTTGGAGTTTGGGTTAGTGGCAGATGTTGAAGTGTAGGTCATTCAGGAGACGGATGGCGGAGTTTTTTTTGTTGGCTCATAAAACTTATCAATATTAATTGGTACAATTTATTTTTTATTTTTTATTCACTTTATCAATGAACTTCATTGCTAAATATTTTTTACAGTTATTTTTTTTTTGCTTTTGTCGTTACACTTAAAATTACGTACATTATTATTTTTTACTTAACCCTTAATCTTCGCCGCTGATTTTTCAAGGTCATCTTCTTCACTAATTTTTTGTTTTTTCGATATGTTTTCTTGATTTGAATTAACGGTCGTTTCAATAAAAACCTTTCCATGGTTTTTTGTTTCTTCCTTCCCTTCAGAATTTTTCTGAAATGCGTTAGGCTAATGTCATTACACAACTCCAGTGCACAACTAGTTGACACCTTTTCTGGATATTATTTTTTTTTTTCTATAAAGACCACAAAATCCCGCCACATGCCCAAAACTTTCTACAATAAATCTTTCCAAAATAACCATATGTCTCGTCACAGTTGAAAACTTCTTGGAGGACGTATCCTTTGGCCTTAATCAATTCAGCGAAAGAATTTACGTATTCTTCTGTTGCCTTCTTACCAGAACTCGCTGCTTTCACCATGTCTCACGACGAAGTGAATGCCAGACCTCTTACTAAACTCATCAATTCAACCACGACTGGCTTTAAATTAATCTTGTGATTGGGATGGTCAAGGACGCATTCCAAAAGCTGGAAAGAATATTGCGAGACAGGAGGCTTTCTTTGGTAACAAAGAAAAGAATACTGAGCTGGTACGTGACATCTGTCCTCCTTTACGGCAGCGAGTGTTGGACGGTCTCCTCAAAGATGAAGAACAGACTTGAGGTGACAGAGATGTGGTTCTACAGAAGGACGCTAAGTGAGCAACGATGAGGTTTTGGAGAGGATGCAAACAAGGAAGAAGCTTATACTTAACATCAGTAAAAAGCAGATGAAATTCCTGGGACACATAATGAGAAAGGAGGGCCTGGAGAATCTGATACTCACAGGTCGAGCAGAGGGAAAGAGAGACAAGGGAAAGGATGGCGGGCTTCAGAAAGTGGATGACAGAACGTGGTTTGGCGTACGTAGCAGAGGGACGAAACTTATTGAGAATCTACAGGGGGATAGGGAGAAGTGGAGAGCCATGACCGCCTACGTCCTGAAGGGATACGGCACATGAAAGAAAAGAGTCTCAGTCTGTTGAAGTGCCTGGTGCTTACTTCAGCGAGTCATTGTAAATCACTCGAGCCTTTTCATAAATAATTGTCTTTGTCACGGTATCGCCTGCGAGTTGTTTTTGTGCACCCGCACCAATAGCAGCTTTTCCATCTCTTCGCAAAGTGGAGTCCGAGGATTTGAAAGCATCGTAATGCTCTCGGCCGGCGTTATAGTTTGCAGTGTATCCTTCTGTTTAAGAATAGTACATATTGTCGAAGCACTACGCTCAAACTCTTTTGCAAAATCAACAACACATACCCCACGTTCATGAATCGCAATGAATTCGCGTTCCATATCAAGTGAAATTACTCGCTTCTTCACAGCACTGTCCTTCAGGTTTAGTTTCTCAGATGTCATAGATGAGTTACAACAAAGAAATTGAGCAGAATAACTGGACAAATCAAGACATGAGCGAAACACAACGCAGATTATAAGGCGCCACGACCGAACTCGACGAGATAGACAATGAAACTAGCCGCGCGAGTCTCATTCTTGGCGCGAGATGCTGAGATAGCTTGTTTGTCTGCTGACAGTTTGGTAGATGGCTGGCCTGCGCGCGATTTTCAAAATCAAAGCTAGCGAGCTCGACTCGTACCTGTGGGCAAACTCGGAACTTGAAGAAAATCGTCATTCTTTTCTAGTCGTAACTTGGAACACCGTAAGTTGGGCCACTCGTATGGCTCCACTATATATATATATATATATATATATATATATATATATATATATATATGTGTGTGTGTGTGTGTGTGTGTGTGAGTGTGCGTGCGCGCGCGCGCATGTATATATATATATATATATATATATATATATATATATATATATATATATATATAATTTCTTTTATTGTTTTTTACATTGAGGTCCACCCTGTACAAGGCCCGGGGTCCACTCGAGGTAGGGGATTACAGAGTAAGAGGTACAGTATATGTGGATAGGAGGGGAAGATAACGTTTAATTTTAGACTTGAACAGATTAAGATTGTAGTGATCGGGGAAACATCTTCTAGGGAGTCGGTTCCACAGAGCAGTGATTCGTGGGAAGATGTTCGAGTGGAACTTACTTCTCACCAGTGGAATACGGAGGGAATGAGGGTGGTTCGCTACAATGTGTGCGTCATGGTGGGTGCTGGCCGTGAAGGTTAGGACTGGCGGAAGCAAGGAATACAGTCTGTCCGAGCACTTTTTATGGAAGTGGCAATAGTGAGACGCTTGTCACATCCCGTCTGTGGGAGAGAAGTTGGAGAGTGGAAAGGACTGCCACCCCGCGTCAGGGTCAACCCGGGAACAACAGCATTTAAGATGTGGTTCCATGCTCTTCAAAACCTCCCAATCTGCCGATCAGAGGCCTTGCTGCCGGATGTAGTTTATCGTCATAGATCTATACATATGCTTTATGGTAATTCTTTTAAATATTTTGTGCAGTTTAGTTGATTTGGGGAAGTGCTTGCCGATGAGTTTGGTGTTTTCTTTACCTATATTTTACGTATATTAACAAAAAGAAATGACATTAATGTGTACCCAGTTGAATGGAAAGAACATTAAAAATTTAGCTATTAAAAATGAGTTTGTTTGTGTGTGATACATGCGTGTGTGATACATGCGTGTGTGTGAGCATTCAGTCATCAGTGGACAAAGGAAACGAACGCGCTTCAGTGGAGCACAAACATTTCAGCTTTCCATAGATAAAGTTTTTCGCAGGCTAGATTTTATGTACGTATACATAGACGGCCCACTTATAGCTAGTACTGATGAAACAGAACACGAGTCTCACATCAGACAAAAGTTCTAGAACGTTTGCAATATTTTAAAGATCAATCCCAACAAATTCATTTTTGGTGTCTCATCTTTTCTCGGTCACAGGACAGACAACACAGATATAACCACCTTTGCCTGATCAAGTAAACGTCATACGTTCTTTTCCAAATGCCAAAATCCATAAGATAATTATGAAGATTTGTTGGAATGCTGAACTATTACCGACGCTTCATACCGCACTGTCCACAGTTACTTGCACCATTGACGACACTGTTGAAAATCAAATCAAAGAAAAATGTGCAGTGGATGAAAGAGACGAAACTAGCATTCGACAAAGCCAAAGAAGAATTACAGATTTACACCAAATTGCAATACATCAAACCAGATAAGCGAAATTGTCATCAGAAAATGCGATAGCTGTCATATTACAACAAATAAACGAAGAAAGAACACCTATATCATTGTTTTCAATGAAATTGTTTCCTGCACAACAAAGTTACAGCCCTTTTGGCAGGGAACTACTAGCTACTGTCAAACATTACAAACACATATTAGAAGGAAGACTTTTCACAATCTTCACAGACCACAAACCTCTAACATATTCCCTCCAAACAACAGCGGATAAATATTCACCCCGTGAAATTAGACATTTGGATTTTGTGGCTCAATTTTCAACTAAGACACATCTTTGGGAAAAAGAACATAATCTCAGATACTTTGTTAAGAATCACAGTAAATACTGTTAATATGGATGGACAAGCCATCATAAATAGATTATAAACAACTAGACCAAGAACAAAATCAATCTTTTAACCAGCTAGAAAATGAATCTTCTTTACAGTTGACGTAAATGGCTATTCCTTTTAGCACTTCCGACATCTAGTGTGACACATCCATGACAAAGCCTAGGCCATCCATCCCAATGACAATGCGAAGACATATTTTAGAAAAATTCTACAACACAGCTCACCCCGCAAAAAGGGCCACTCAGAAAATGATCAGAAACCGTTTTGTCTGGTCTCATATAAATACAGATATCCGTTCCTGGACTGAAAATTTATGCCTTATCAGAGGAATAAAATCCATAGACACACAAAATCACCATGAAGAAAGATCAGTGAACCTGATGAACGATTAGCACATATCCACGTCGATTTGGTTTGACCACTCCCACGCCCCGATGGATTAACATGCATATTAACGATCATTGACCGGTTCACAACATTGCCCGTAGCAATACCTCTCATCGACTCCACAAGCGAAACAAGAACTTATTCGTTCATGGAGAACAAACTTCGGCGTACTCGATAGGATCACAACCGATTAAGGTTCCCAATTTCATTCAATTTTATTTAAGGAGTTAACACAACTGCTAGGAACGAAACACATAAAAACGACTGCATATCACTCATGCGCAAAAGGGACTAGTGGAGTGTTTCCACAGATAGCTTAAAGCCCCCCCCCCCGCTGTACACCACAGTTCAACACATTGGAACAAGAATTTATCTTTAATTCTCTTAGCATTAAGATACACCATCAAAGAGGATTTGAAATGCATCACAGCAAAATTAGTATACGGAACTCAATTGGTTTTGCCAAGATAGTTTTTTTTATGAATACATCAGAAGTTCAGCCGGTAAACACTTTTGTAAAAAATTTAAAAGCAACAATGAGTGGCCTATCTTTCACAGCATCCAAAAAGACGATGGAAGATACACGCATATCTAAAGATCTTTTCTCGAAAAATTTTGTTTTTGTGAGAAAAGACAGTGTAAAAAAACACTTCAACCGGTATATGACGGCCCATACCGAGTGATAGATAAGGCAGAAAAATATTTCACCGTCAAAAGAAATGGACGCACAGACACAGAAAGAATCAAACGAGCCAATGTCGATTCACCGAAACAATTTACAGAACCACATGCTCTTACCACAGATTAACACAAAGAAGATGTTACAGATTAGACCAAAATCACAAGATCAGGCCGACACACCCATTGACATCACAGATTCAACTCATACAAGACGTATATACGATAACCAACTTTTTGCATTTCAACCCCTCATGTACTTTTAGATGTTAACAGATATAGGTGTAATGCTTTCCAAAGCATTATATCACCCCCAAGCAGCAAGCTACCTACCAGCTACACCAGTTTCAAACATAAATTACTACTTTCAAAACGATTTTGAAGGCACGATTTTAACAAACTCTTTTGGACAGTAAATGCTTTAGAATTAACTCGTTTGGTTAACTCTATCCCCAACACCACTTTCGACACTCTGTAACCAAATCAATTCATTTTTTCTCTTTCCCTGTACTTTTCTCAAAATAACGTTACCGAGAAATTTCTTGGTAACGTTATTTCGAGAAAATTCTCAACACAGCATTCCCTCCGGTAAGGTTGTATTTGTAACAGAGAAGCACGATTTATACATAAGTTAAAGATAATAAATTAAAGCCAAATGTATACAATTATTAGGAAACATATATCTCTAACGACACACCAATATTCATCTAGCTAAGATATACGCACGAGAACACTCTACTCAAAACAAATTTTAAAACATACACAAATATACCAGAATGCTGGCCATTATCGACGCGACTCTTGCTTGCCACATATGTTTATAACTACATCCAAGCGTTTCCCTTATATAGGCTATAAGAGAAGCCGGGCAACAGAAAGATACGGAGAGCAGAGCGTTGAGCGAGCGAGCGAGCGAGCGAGAGAGAGAGAGAGAGAGAGAGAGAGAGAGAGAGAGAGAGAGAGAGAGAGAGAGACTTGACACACACACACGCTAACCATAGAGGCTACCTGAAAGCACGGCTGACTATCCGTCCAATCATTAGGCTGTGAAAACGACCTCCTGTCAACACAGAAAGAAAACGGATTCCACTGTCTACGCGATAAGCCAAAACCGATAGCCAACAAACAGTCAGCCGGTTTATGTATATTCATTTTTTATTCTCTCGTTTCACACCTCGTACACGGTTCATTCGAATGCTACACTATACTACTTACCAGAGACATTTTCATATCTTGTACATGAAAATAAATCTTTGGTCATTTCTCCAAACCAGTGTCTAAAATGTTTATTTCCTCCAACCAACTTCCACATCGGATCAAATGTGAAGAAAAATGGTTCAAAATCAGCTTTTTTTTTGTACTGCATTCGAAAGGTTATTTTCTTCCCGACAGTTTTTGAAGGGAAACGCATTTCCTCTTTCCGTCTTTAGAATACAGCAGATCGATTTCATTCTCTTTCATGGTGCCGCTTAATTATCTTTTTAAACACACAATTTCTCCATGTTTGGCTGATCATTATCCGCTGTCTGAATAACAAAATTATCGACTACGAGCGAATCTACTTGACCGATAAAAACATACAAACCAAAAGCAAAAAATGTCTGATCTTGCGTCTGTTTGTATTTTGATTTGTTTATTTTTTCTTTTATTCATTCTTTCTTTCTTTCTTCTTCTTTCATTCTTTCTTTCTTTCTTTCTTTTTTCATTCTTTCTTTCTACCTCAGTTTATTATTGAAGCTATTTACATTCAACAAAACCAACGATGCATTAATGAAAATAACTATAGTCTAAGACCCTCAGCATATGCTCTCTCCCTCCCTCACACACACACACACACACACACACACACACACACACACACATATATATATATATGTGTTCAATGCGCAGGCCGGTAGACGTAATTGACACTCATTAAAAAAATCAGGGCGTCTACTCAGACATGGGTATCCACAAAATAACGTTTGGAGTAGTATGAAATAATGTCGGAGAAAAAGAAATCCATTGATTCCTTAGGATTAGAGAGATAAACAAAACTTGTAAAATTCATTCTCTGTAATATTGTACACTATGAAGAATCAAAGTGGATTTTAGTGAAAATGTCCTTCTGACGTTAAGAAGTACACACATATCAGCAAAAATAGTTTTGCTATCAATCTACAGACAGTTTTTATCTATCTATCTATCTATCTGTTTGTCTGTCTGTCTGTCTCTTTATCTCTCTCTCTCTCTCTACCTATCTATCAATTTCATTCTCTTTTATGGTTCCGACTAATTACCTTTGACTGCACAATTCCTCCTGGGAAAACATCCTCTTGGGAGTTGGTTCCACAGAACAGTGGTTCGCGGGTAGAAGTGGGACTTTCTTCTCATCGATGGAATACGGATGGAATGAGGGTGGTTCGCTACAATGCTCATAGCATGGCGGGTCCTAGCCGTGAAGGATAAAACTGGTGAAACTAAGGAATGTGAATAGTCTGAAAACTTTTCATGAAAGTAGCGATAGAGCAGCTTGTGACATTTTGTCTGAGAATGAAAGGGGTTAGAGGGTAGAGAATAATTTGTCACCCACAAGGACAAGGAGACGCTTTAGGACTCTGTCGACACTAGGAAAGTGAGGACAGAGCAGCTCCTGTTCAAATATGTCCGGCTCTTGTAAAGCTAGAGGATAGCATAAGGAGTATATTACTGAAGCGGCACAGGAAAGCGACAATTTTAAAACCTAGACTTGAACAGGGTAAGATTGTAGTAATCTGGAAAACATCCCCTTGGGAGTTGGTTCCACAGATCAGGGAATTACAGGTGCGGTACAGGGAAACGGTCATTTTTAACCCCAGAAATAAAAAGGTTAAGATTGTAGTGATATGGAAAACATCCCGTTGGGAGTTGGTTAAACAGATCTTATACTTACTGGAGATGTACATTGAACCGACCATTTTCAACCCTAGACTTGAACCGGTTAAGACTGTAGTGATCGGGAAAACACCCTCTTGGGAGTTGGTTCCACAGAGCAGTAGTTTGCGGGAAGAAGTAGAACTTATTTCTCAACAATGGGATACGGAAGGAATGAGGGTGGTTCGCTACAATGTAGAAGATGGAACGAAGAGTCAGGTACTTACTGAAGCGGTACGGTGAACCATTTTCCCTGCATCTTTAGCGATGGATCGTATGTACGCGAGTTGTACTTGGGGGTCTGGATTGACTTTAAGCTCTAACAGTCCCTCAAGGCATGGAGCCTCCCTGAGGGAATGCCCATTCATCGTGATTGGTGGTAGCTCAGGGTCCGATTGGCGGTAATGGAATGTAACTAGTCTGGTTTTTGAAAAAAAAAGAGAAGCAGAATAGAAGAATGCAGGAATAGAAATAACGAACAACATAACCCAGATCGACTCTCCGTAGAGCTGACAACCGTGTTGTCAGCAAACTCTCTTAAGGACAATTTCGTAACTAAGGATAAAAGGACCTACAAAGCTGAATTAAATCAGTTTGGTATCATCTGGTTAGCACTCTTTTCAAGTCTTTTGATCAGGAGTAGAGGCTTATCCCTTGTTTCCTGTTTAGGATTGGGTTTCTGGTTCCTTCTAAAGTTCTATCATTCTCTTTCACTTTACTCTCAGTAGCGTCTTAGTGGCATTATCGCATTCCTTGGGATGAATTGATTTTTAAAAAATATAGAAATTTTGAAATGGAGAAAGAAGGGGAGCGAGAAAGGAGAAGAGGGAGAAAGTGAAAGGTAGAGAAAGAAGGGGATTGGAGAATGAATGGCGGAGAGAGAGAGAGAGAGAGAGAGAAAAGGGACGGATAGAAAGGAAAGGAAGAAGGAGAAAGAAGAGGGAAGAGGGCGAAAAAGGGGGAGTAGAAAAGAGAGAAATGGGGTAGAGGGAGTGAGTGAAAGGAGAAAGAGAAAGGGGAGAAAAATATCGGGGAATAGAAACGCGAGGGGAGAAAGAAAAGCGGAGTAGGAGAAAGGGGGATAGAAATAAAAGATGGAGAGGGAGAAAGAAAAGGGGAGAAGAAAAGAAAGAAAGAGGTGAGAGAGGGAAATAGGGAGTGGGTGAGAAAAGAAAGAAAGACAGACGAGGGAGTCATTCGATTCATGTTTGT
This sequence comes from Acanthosepion esculentum, assembly GCA_964036315.1. Taxonomy (NCBI): domain Eukaryota; kingdom Metazoa; phylum Mollusca; class Cephalopoda; order Sepiida; family Sepiidae; genus Acanthosepion; species Acanthosepion esculentum. Next base: position 18,335,736 of record OZ038478.1, read on the forward strand.
TCAGTTCCTTGCTTAGCTGCTATGCGTGATGAACGCTTGGGTGATCATGTCTCTTTTTGATTCATGATTGACCTGGCAGAAGAATTCCCGCAGTAGACGGCCGTTACTCTCTGGAGTAGATTGGTTGGACATAATCCATAACTGAGGAGGGAGGAAAAAAAGAGATGGATTCATGCCTTTCCCAAGGGTTTTTGCCCGTAAGTGAATGCAACGAACTCGACTTGAATTCAAACTCGGTTCTATGATTTCCACTTCTGAGCCGTTATCCATCACCCCACCTCACATCCTAGCACCTGATATCCCCAAGCGGTCACCCATATAGATAGTGACCAGACTCGAGGTTGTTTAACTTCGGTGATCGGCCGAGAACCGGTGTTTCAACGTGATATGGCCGTAAGCGCTTATTAAGTACGTTTATTTACTTTTGTAAAGCAAAATTTACGCGTAATTTTTAAAAAGAATAATCGTTTCTTAAAATGAAAGACACAAACGTGCTCCGCCTAAAAATGCGGATTGGTTGGCAATCCTAATACAGCGTCATGTTGTCAGAGTAATAAAAATTTCAAATAAATTTAATATAATTGTTCTTTTAATTCTTAACAATTACACACAAAAAAGACATCGTTAGCATCACAGTGACTACATTTAGAGTTCTCGGATCGTTTTCTCTTAATTCACCCCAAAATAAAAAGAATTTACATTTACTAAAATTCACACCAAATTCTCTCAGAGTGAGGTCCTTCCATTTCACTCTAGTTGTGTTGACTTTTGCCATCGCTCCAAATGTGCACGGCTCGGGTGCGCTATTTCTAACTGTGGGGTCAAGGTTCGCGCTCATCCTGATAAACAAACTAAAAACGGATTTAAATTTTTTTTTGTTTTTTTAAATTGTAAGAAATTCTTTGGAAGTACCTTGAATATCACCCGAACTTACGAAATCTTAATAACTTCCTGATTTTTGGTAAACTTTTCATTCTGAGGGTTGGAGTTGTTGCAAAGCAGCTAAACAAATTTTGATTTATAATTTCTCGGGGTGAATTAAAATTTGCGGTAAGTAACTTTACATTATTTGGAGCGAATTAACAGAAAATCCGAGTTCTCGAGCATATTGTATATTCTTGTGCATAATATGAGAAAATTTGATGATGGGGTCGAATTATACACAAGTAAACGTTTTGAGAAATGTTTACTCAGCTTAAAAACCCCTCTTATTTGAAACAGCAAGATTAGAAATACACTTGGCATAATAGATGATAAAACAAAGTTGGCAGTAGTTGATAACAATACTTTACAAAAGGGATTTGGTATATCGGTAATATTTGTTCTTTGGGAATTAGCGGAACTGAACGTCTTTTGTCTCAAAGACAGGAATTTCACCAAAATCGATTAATAAGTTATAAAGGGAATAGACAAGTTCTGTCATGTTTTGTACTTTTTTTTGTGGTTTTTTTTTTTTAAATTAGGGCGATAATTCCCATGCCGCGAGGTTGTTGCTTCGTATTCGTCCGGTTATTGACACATGCTTAAAATTAGGACAGTTTTGCACACGATATAAACTTTATATCGTGAGGAAAACTCTTCCTTATGTTATAACATTTGTTTGTATTTTTATTTTCTTGTTTCTTATAAAGCTTTCTCTCTTCATTCTTAATGAAAGACAATTTTTCTTTTTCGTGATTTCATTGCTCAGTACATGGTAGGGGTTGTCCAGACTGAGCGAAAGCGGAATCTATTATTCCTATGTCTTATTTCGAACTCAATCAAATTGTGAGCGTATGTGTGCACGCGTGTACGTTAAATGGCATAAGTACACGTATGTCACCCCCCCCTACACACACAACATAGACATATTCAAGGTGTGGAAGAATTAGGAACAGAAATATTAATAATGACCGAGAAGGGTAATCAGGACAGCAGATAGCAATTGGCATTGCATTTAAGGTTTTGCAGATTAAAGTTGGCTGGAAAGCATGGAGTTGGAAGGAGGTTCCACAAGTGAGAAGTGCGAGAAAAGAAACCGTTAGCATAGAACTTACGGCTACATCTAGCCAGTTCAACTGAAAATTGATGAGATCTCGACGCCAGTCTCTAGTACTGCGCTTAAATTCAAAAAGTCTAGGTACCATAGCGAAGTGATCATCCGAACAATTACTATGAAAGTATTTATAGAAAAGGCATAGAGAGGCAACCTCACGGCAGTGGGAAAGTGACTGAAGCCGAGCCGCCAGATCAGGACCGATAATATTGCTGATTCTTCTTTGGATTTTATCAAGGAGCTCAAGGTAAATAACAGCGGCACCAGACCGCATGTGGACATACGCACATAGATTACATACACATATGGAAAATCACATGCAGACAGAATGTGACGGACAGAGAATCCGATTTTTTTAATAATATAGATTAATGAGGATATAATTCTTGATGCTTTTTGGAAAGTGAAAAGAGATGAAAAGAATTCGAATTCTGGTTGCAGACACTAATATTACTTTGAGACTTACCTTTTTTTTCACAAAAGATGCGTCACAAGACCGTTTGCATGGAGACGACTATTAATCGACTAAAAACATGGCGTGTTGGTAGATTTGTATTTTGAGATGTGCCTTTTCACAGGTTCGTAACCACTTTGTCACCTCCACAACAATATAAGTTAGTTCACGTTCAGCTTGAATTGTTTGACATTACTTGACCTTGAGATATCAATGTGCTGCATTTCTATACAAAATCGGATTAGTCCGATAAAAAAAAAATACAAATCAACGTGGGGTGCTACAAACAGTTGTTAGGACAAACAATATAGAAGTCATTTTCCTACAACGATCGAGGCAATTATGAGAAACTGAACCGCCTATGTATATATACAGTGTAACCCGGATATAAGAGAGTTGTCGGGACCGGAGAAGAAGTCTTTTATATCCGGGTTTCTCTTATATCCGGGTTTGGTCTATTATATATACATTAACACAGGCTCTAATTTGGGACCAGAGATAATCTCTCTTATATCCGGGTCTCTTATATCCGGGTTACACTGTACTTCACCTTTATTCGAGTGAGTCTAAAATCTTGTTGTTTCGATTGAAAAAAGTGTCATGTTATGATGCAAAAAAAAAACGCTGGGTTCATGCCTTTCTCCATGACATTGAAGTAGAAGTAGTAAAGTAGAAAATTCTCAGCATTTCAACTCAGTTCGTCAGATTTGTATTTTATATTAGAAATGACTACCTGTACACATGCAACGAAGATCTCTGTCGAATTTTCAAACGACTGGAAAATTAACTCCTTGCTGCATTTCTATTCGCATTCATGTCGGTGTGCGCAAAAACTGGTAAAGAGCCGTTGCACGCTCACCAAGAAACGAAAATAAACGCCACGCCAAGAAATGAAAAACACGAATCCTCTTTCCCATATATTCAGCTGTTTATTTCAGGGATTCACTGGCACAGTCAGGTGTCTATGTTGGTGATACTTAGGACAATTTCTGCCATGCCAGTCTAACAGATCAGCTCTTCCCTTCAACCAGCGAGAACACAGATTCTCTTCTGCCTTCTTCTATTCATACCTATATCTCGATGCGCAGATGACAATCCTAATGGGTGATATCGAAACTACCTGGAGGGAGAGTCTGTCCTCATCAATGGGTGGTCCAGAATTCTTTTCAATCCTAACTGTGACTTTATGTAAGCCTGCGAACGGAAGTCTTCAACGTTCGGTTTGTTATCATTTGTTCCCAAATGTTTTCTATTATTGTATTCTCCTTCGGTCAAATGGTTTGCTGCTTTTGAGAATCCCACTTCACAGACTTTATCGCTGGTCATAAAATCACGAAGCAATTAAGGCTGAGATAAAATCACTCGCCATCCCAATCCATGTGGATGTCCAAACCATAATGTCACATAAGCTAAAAGAAGACATAATCCAAGGTCGTCAGCAAGAGAGTCAAAGGTGTTAGCTTCAAATTCTAAACATCAAAATAAAGCAGGTGGAGAAATTTAACTATCTGGTTAGTGTAGTAACCGACGACGGAAAATGTGACACAAAGATCAGATCCTAGGTGGCTTCAAAATAGAGGAAGATGTTAAAACTAAGCAAATATTAATATATAGGAAAATTTCGTTACAAACAAATTATTTAGAAATAGGAAAATATCGTAAGAAACAAAGATTGCTGAAAATGCTATGTCATCTGTCCTTATGACACAGAATGACGGACAATTTCTCACAGATGATAAGAGTATAAAAACGACTGGTTCTTTTGGTTCTACAGAAGTGACGTGTGAGCAACGATAAATTTCGAAAGAAAATGGAACTTAGAAAGACATTAATGCTTAAAATCAGAAAAGACAGCTGAAATGTCTGGGACATATTATGAGGAAAGGCAGCTTGGAAAATTTAATAGTCACAGGACGTATTAAGGGGAAGGGGGGTTGAGAGAAAGGGCAATCAATTTACCTAATAAGTTTGTGCGGATGAAAAGCAGAGCAGGGACAAGGAGGAGTGGTGAAGAATTAAACGTTGCTCAGCGGTACAAGGGAGATGAAATTGTGAAAGGCCATGATCGCCCACTTCCTGAAGGGACACGGTACTTCTAATTCGCTCGTTCTTGTCCTCTGGGCAGAAGTGAAGTTTTAACGTCACAGACATGGACATGGGCCTTTCCCACAACCCATTAGATTGACTGGATGCCATACCGAGTAATTTACCCCCCTTACCTATGCAAGTTACGTAGTGCCAGCAGCAAGGGACCTGACCTAACGCCCAAGTTGGGTTGACTTTATACGACTAAAAGATTCTAGCAGTTCTGACATCTTCTGGAGAGGACACGCACATTCATGCCTTTTCCAAGAGCGTTAGTGAGAAATGAAAAACTGAATTCAACTAGAGGTTGTACTTGGTTAGCCAATACCGTTTCATGTACCGTTGACTATTAGACCACCCACAACTCCTGTAGAATAATACAGTTGTATAATAATAATAATAATAATAATAATAATAATAATAATAAATACTTAAAAAGAACGAAAGAAGCAGATGTGGATCAAAAGAAAACACATCAATTGTTGAGGAGCACCGGATTGAAAGCTGAGACAGAAATTCTAATTATTGCAGTTCAGGACGAAAGCCTTGCAACCAGATCCTATCACTGTCACATAATCAAGGATGGAACTAATCCGAAATGCATGATCTGCGGAAAATATGATGAAATTGTCGACTATATTATCTCGAGATGTCTGGAACTAATAAAAAATTAATATACCCATAGACATAACAAGGTAGCGACATATGTGCACTGGAAGATATGCAAGAAGCACAACATCGAAACCACTGAAAGATGGTATGAGCACCAACCAGATACAGTTACCCAAAATAATGATGTAATTATCCTCTGGGACATGCCAATTCAAACTGACAAGGAAATAAAAACTAACAGACCTGGTATTATCATGAAAGACAAAAAATTTAGTATGTATGCTTATTGACATAGCATTACGATCTGAGAGAAACACCTCCATGAAAATTATCGAGAAATTATCCAAATACAAGGACCTGGAGATCGAGATTAACAGGATGTGAGGAATGAAGACTGAGACTGTACCAATAGTAATCGGAGCTCTGGGCCTCGTGAGAAAAAGAATGGACAATTTTACTAACAGTGTTCCAGGTAACATCAACATACAAGTTACCTAGAAAATCGCTCTACTAGGAACATCCCATATACTAAGAAAAGTGCTATCAATTAAATAACAATTCTCCTATAGGGCCTAAAGACCATAATTTGGACCCGGCTCTACAGAATACAAAGCAGGAAACATAACATACACAAATAATAATAATAATAATCTACGGAAAGTGTTAGGGGTTACCCTCGGCTGGGACAGAAAGAGTGCAGACGAAACGACGACAAAGTAGCCCTCAGACTACACTGAGTACTTTTCAGTGTAGTGGTACGACCATTCTCCATCAATAGTCGACAATGAGCAAGTGAATCCCATATATGGTGATAGAAGAGCAGAGGCACGAGATAATGGGTTATCTTAGATGCATTGAAATGAGTAATGGAAGAGAATGAAAAGATACAGTGAAAAAGAATGAGATAATGGATTATTCTAATATTATTGGAATGGATAAGAGAGTGAATGAGAAGATACGGTGAAAATGTAAAAGAAGACCACAGGCTTGTGCTGATGGACAATCTTAGATATATTGGAAGGAATAATGGAGAGAATCAGAAGATATAACGAAAATATAAAAGAAAAGCAAAAACATGAGATAATGAATAATCTTAGTTGTATTGAAAGGGATAAGGAGGAGAAGGTAGAGTGGAAAATGTAAAAGAAGAGCATAGGTATGAAATAATGAATTATTTTAATTGTATTGGGAGGGATAAGGGGGGGAATGAGAAGATACAGTCAAAGGGTGAGAGACGAGCAATGGTATCACATAATGGATAATCTTAGTTGTCAACGTCTGTTAAATTTCCACAGGTCCAACTTGTCCTGACTTGAAGAGATATCTTTATCTTATAAGTCTTTGAACTCCACCTAAGGAAAATTAATTCTCTAATGTTTTCAAACCTTTTACATATACTGATAACGTGTATAACTCGGCTCTAAATGTAGACTCTTACATATCTAATTCTTAACTCTAACTACTGAACTACGTTTAGCAAAAATAATTAAAAGCGAAAAAAGAAAAGAATTTTAGGTAAATAGTTCGTTGTGTAAATAATCATGAAAGCCATATGAATTAAATGGTTATCATTATTTATTCGGCTTGTGGCTGACAAGTAAGTCCCGGCCTTACCGACGGGGAAAAACGGCTTAATTCACGATGAAAGCTTGCCAATACATTTGTTTGTTTGGTGGAAATGTTGGACATTTATCAAGTGGGAGGGTGGATGGTTTTATGGCGATTTGCAGGGCAGACTGGTGGCCTCGAGCAAGGAAACCGTTGGTAAGGTCGGCCGAACTAGGACGGATGGTAACCTTTGATTCTTTGCAAGAAAAGTGTAAATCAATCTAAAATTCTGTACAAGAAAAAAAAATTTAAATAAACAGTCGAAATTAAGAGATACATGCTGGAGGTTAAAATCAGTGAAACGCATTCGGAATCCGGGTAAGACTGCTTTTTGTACAACCCAGGAATCTGGATAAATAGTCTCGCAACAAGCTTACCACTTTACCACGATGGCTGACAGAGAAGTCATTGGGTGAATGGTTATTTGAGCAAAAACATCACCCATAAATACCTACCTACACAAGCATCAACAGCTGAAATATATCAAGGCTTTTACAATATGAATGCCATGTTTTTGTTGAAATATATTAGAATTTTACAATATGAAATATGCTCTGTCTCTTTTCCCTTTGATTTCCGAAACGACAGGACAGGTCTCTTCTCGCCCCGATAGACACGAGGTCATGTAAGTACGCCAGCAACACACTTACTGAAAGGTCGCTTTGAACTCTCATAACTTTAATTTCGTTTCTTACTTTTCCTTTCTGTAACACGCCTGTCTGATACATTTATGAATTATTTGAATTATATGTTTTGTGATTTATTTTTACACAGACTCACATGAGCCCAGTAAATATCGTTTCCGGGACAAATTTACCAGGAGGTATAAAATAAATAACTTCCATTCGCGCGGCTCGGTTTTACAATATTGTCGGAGTTAACTCGTCCTTAATTGTCCAAATATTTCACTAGGGTACGCTACCCCTACACTATAAATACTGGGCGATTTCTTTTTTCGTTCTCTTTCGACTTTGCTTCGGCAATTAATTGGAGATACATCTCCAGCTAAGCTAGTCGAACTCTCTGCCTAGCCTCGTCTGGAGTGGTAGACAGCTACCCGACCCCGTTTTTTACGGGGAATTTCTGCCCGAGCCTATGAGCTCGGATACCCCACGTTAAATTTGGCCTTGTACCACATCTGACTGCGTGGGGTGGTTGGCAAATATCCTTTCTTCTTTGAATTTCAGCGGACACATTTAAAAATGTGATCTTTCGCAGAGATCCACGTTTTCGTCCACTTGTGGGAAAACGCCATGAAACACACATACACGTACGTACGAACTTTCAACAATATACAAACACTTTGCGTTCACACAGAAACACAAATGTTAATGTCTATGTCCATTGTAAAGTTCGTTGTTTAATACATATACTTGTTGATACATATATATATATATATATATATATATATATATATATATATATATCGGTCTTGTTTGTTTTCTTTACATTTTCGGCTGGACTCAACTTGAGTCCGCATTGTTCTTGTCGTTGGACCTTCTAGCAGGAATATACAGCACGTGTCCCTAATTTAACAACACGTAAACCCACACGGTCCTTTACAATATGAAAGCCTGTTTTTGTTAAAATATATCACGATTTTACTATATGACTGCACCGTTTTTGTTAAAACATATCGCGGTTTTACAGTATGAAAGCACTGTTTTTGTTAAAATATATTATGATTTTAGAATATAAATGCCCCGTTGTTTGTTAAAATATATCACAATTTTACAATATGAATGCACCGTTTTTGTTAAAATATATCGAGGTTTTACAATATGAATGTTCCATTTTTGTAGAAGTATATCGCAGTTTCATAATATAAATGCTCTATTTTTTGTTGTTGAAATATGTTGATGGTTTTACAATAAGAAATCTATCGCGGTTTTATGATACGAATGCTCTGTTTTGTTGAAATACATCGAGTGCTTTGTTTTTGTTGTTGGAACAAAAGATATTTCAAGAAAAAAAGAAAAGAAAACAGCCTCTTTCCCTGAAGATTAGTCAAGAAAAACCTGCGATATATTTCAATACAAAGGAACAGCATTCATATTGTCAAACCGTCATTTATTTCATATTGTTAAACCCACAATATATTTCAAGAAAAATAGACATTTTATATTGTAAAACCGGTGGTGTATTTCGGCAACAAAAACAACATTCATATAAAAATACGAATCAATTGTGTACTGTCAAAGTTCTCAGCTCTATTCTCAGTATTAAATTAACAAAAAGGAGATTTAAAATATTCCAAGTCTAAAAAGATTGTAACATTGAAATTCCCCGCGCCTAAAAAAAAAAAAAAAAAAATTCCCGAACATTTTTATTTAGTCGTAGAAAAGTTTGCCTCAGTCTGAAAAGAAACTTGTATAAACATACAACGGGGTCCTTACCCAGCTTTACACCGTCTGGTTAATGACCACTCCACGTTGCGTCTCCCTTCTCGGGCATCAAAAACTTGGAAAGAACCGGTGTATATTCACAAGCGACCCCCCCCCCCCAAAAAAAAAACGCCGTGTCAAGAATTGAGAACACAAACTGTGTTGCCAGTATTATAAAATAGTTTTTTTTTTTATTCAGGGCTTCGCTTACTCCGTTTGGGTAGGTAGGCAGGTAGGTAGGTAGATAGATAGATAGATGACAACTTTTGTTATATCTGTCCCCACTGAAGGGTGGACCAGAACTGATCCCAACTGTGACTGTTAGTATAGACCAGCAACCGGAAATCAGTAACCTGAAGCTAAAAACCCTCATCTACTTCAGTCAAGTGGATGCCGCTTAGAAGATCCAACTTCTATAAAACAGAAAGATCATGATAAAATCAAAATTTACTCTTCTACGTGAGTGTCCGAATCATAGTGTTGCACATTCTCAAGATATTAAAATTAGATTAATGCCGATAAAATCAAACTCATGCGAAATAAGAACTTTCAACCAAAATAAAAGCTGGTGGTCAGGAATTTAAGGTAGTGAGCCGATTCAGATATCTTGGCTCGATTATCAGTGAAGAGGGCTGCAAAATAGAAATAATTTTCTGTTTCATTTTAGTGAGGAAAAGAAAGAAATTAAGAAAGAAAAAGGTGGTAGTAACAACGTTTCAATTAAATGAAAAATCTTGTTAATTATTAATATTTTCATTTGTACCCTCTTACTTCTTTAAATAATGAACCGTATTCGTATTTACGATTGTTAAAGACAGAAGAAAAACACATATAAGAGGTTGTATTTTTGTTCCTAGCTTACATGCATGGCAATCCACGTTAAATCGACCTTCTGTTACATATTACCTTGATTTGAATTTAATCTATTAGCGGCTCTGAACTTTGCTTTTCCTTAGTATATCCTCTCTACAAAAGAATACCTCATATATACATTTTCTATACGTTTAGTTGGTTGGTTGATTTTGCTTAGCGGCATATCAACTTCTATGGGTTATTTAATGCCGAAATCTAAATATTTGGTACGTAATTTTATACTTTCAGAGTAAAGTTTTTTCAGATATATATTTTGTAGATCCTAAAATGTATTTTTGGTAACTTTACTATAAAAATGTATTTCTATATATTTTTTAGCATTGCATTGATTGTCATTTTTCTATAAAAATGTATTGTCGTTCATTTTATTAAAAAAAATGTAATGCTTATTTTTGTTGGGGGGGTCACTATTTGCCCATAACTGGGACCCTCACAGGTGCTACCACTCCGGTTCAAGGTGGATCTGGGAAAAACAGCAAAGAGGTGGTTTCCCGCTCCACACAACCACCAATCTCCCAATCAGAGGCCTTGCTGTTGGATGTAGTGTATCGAAATACAGTACGAATACTAGGAAATACTTTATATAATATGAAATATTTGGCAAAGTTTAACATAAGAACCCACAAAACAGAGCAAAAAACGGTGTGTCCAAAGGACGGTTTCCTCTTGACACCGCCATAACTGTTTACTGCCTCGTTTTTATCGCATTAAAAAGCTATTTTTAGAATTTTGCTTGGATTTATGTGTTGTCTTTTTTTCTCTCTCGTGAATTGACGATAAAAGCATAAAACTCGATTCTTGCCTATTAACAGTCGCCTAAATAAATAGTTTAATTATTTTAGTGGATTTACGTGGCGAGAGCAAATGAAAGAAAAGCCCGGAAAATGATTTTTTTCCAAATTTATAATTACAGTTACTCGTCGCTATGTGTTTATTTAAATTGTCTTGTCCACAGATATTTTTAGGAATTTATAAGTAAAAAAACAAAAATTCTTTATAATATAGTAAATAATAAATATTAAATTGCAGTTGGTTTACATATTTTTATAAACTTGTAAATTTAAAATTATTCTTGTAAATGTAGCGTTGCAGAGATAGGAACAGACACCGGGTTCGTTGACAGAGTGCAGCTTCTTCCAGTCAAACGCTTGTGGCTTAAACAAATAACTCTTTGACCAGATCGCTACCCACGAAATAAAACTATGAGCCGATTGTAGCAGTAAGCAAATTTTATTTGGTCGTTGCCTTCTGCTGTAGACGAGAGAGGCAGAGATGAGGGGAGGTGAACGGGCGCGACTTCCTTTTTGCCTCTCAGTGAGTGGTCTCTCGTCAATCTGTCTTTCTCTGTTTTCGGCTGTTAGTGGCCACTGTCTTATAGAGGTCAGCGTTCTTTGTTTTGTCATCTTTGGCTAAAAAGGTAATTCATCAGAAATTCAAGGTGACCTTTTATGTTAGGATCGTTTGCCATGGCGTTGTGAGGTCCACTTCATTTAAATGATAGTCACCAGACAATAGTTGTCTGAAACAATTTCTGTGACATCTTTCATATATTTCCATTTAAAAAGATATCGGCTTACACTGACATCGCCATATCAATAAACGATCTAATTAAATTAAATAGTGTGTAATACTTGTCAATTGTCGAGAAAAAAGAAGGCATTAATCCCAAAATTGCTCAGGATATATACAGTAATAGTGGTGTCAAGAGAAAAGCGGTCCTTAGAACACAAGATTTTTCGACTGAAAAGTTCATAGGCTGATCAAGATATTCTCATAGAATGTGACTAACTGAGATTTAGTTTTCAACATAGTTCCCCTTGAGGTTCACACTTCTACCATCGATGTTGTAGTGCTTGTGTCATATTGGTTAAGAAGCTTTCATCCTGTTAGTCAAAACATTCATCAACAGCAGATATGACTTCATTATCATGCGATACTGGTTCTCAAGCAACTATTTTTGATGTTGGGGAACAGATGATAGTCAGATGGAGCCAAATCAGGAAAATAGTGAGGGTGATCAACCAGCTCAAAGCTAATCACGCACAGAAACCAAGGACTTGTGTGCTGAAACATTGTCCTGATGAAATATGACCTCTTTCGTTAGTTTTCCCGGGTGTTTGGTGTTGACAGAATCTCGTAACTGCCTCAGCAAGTTGGCATAGTACTCTCCATTGATGGCGTGACTCTTTTGAAGAGAGTTAATAAACTCAATGTCTTCTGCATCCCAAAAACATGAGGCCATCACTTCCCTGCAGATGAAACGACCATGACCTTTCTTTGGAGCATGTGAGGAGGGGTATTTGCAGTGTATAGATTGTCTCTTTGTCTCTGGCTCAAAGCGATGAATCTAGTACTCGTCCTGGGTGATGAAACGTTAAAGGAAACAAGCTGGATTTGTCTCAAACAATGTCAGGTTTTCCCGTGATGTGATCAGCCTGGTGCGCTTTTGATCAGATGTCAGAAGATGTGACACCCACCGTTGTGCAGAACATTCTCAGATCTCTCGCGGAAGACGCTAATAGCATTGGCTATTTAATTTATTCTCTATCGCTTTTCATCCATCACCGTATGCTGAATTTTTTCCTTGGTGGTGGCAGTTGTAGGACGTCCAGACCTTGGGTCATCTTCAAGACTCTTCCTTCCCCTCCTAAATTCAGCTGCCGATTTTTGCACTGTTGATAAGGCTGGGGCGTCATCCCTTAATGTAGCAACCATAACAGCATGGATGTTCGTGGGGGCTAAACTCTTTTTTCTGCATTTACTTGAGAACACTACGGTGACAAAATTTTGTCCATTTTCAAGAGAAGTCGCGACTAGATACATTTGAATTCTTCTTTGAAAAGTCAGGTGTCAGTTTACCTGGAAATAAACAATGCAGTTATTAATAAGAAGAGTTGAAATTAATGCATCGAAGATTTCACAGCGCAAGCATTTCTCCTTCATAGGCTTTGAACTTTTCAGCCAGACCTCATACTCAATCTCTATATAATTCCCAATGCTACATTTCTTTCTCCTTTTACCTTTTCCTTCTTCCCTTCTCTTTTTCTTAGCCTGTTTGAATATCTTCCATCACATCTCACTCCATCTCTCTAGTTTTCTCTCTCTATCGCTCTAGTTTTTCCTCTCTTTCTCGTGCTTATTTTCTTTATTTTATGTGAGCAATTTTCTCGTATGAACTTCCCTCTGGTTTTTAGCGTCTATTTTTTTTCTTTCTCTCATCCTCTCCCTCTCTATCAGCTCGTCTCTCTTTCTGTCTTTCTGTCTGTCTCTGCTCCTACATACTCACACACACAGACACACATGTGTATATATATATATATATATATATATATATATATATATATATATATATATATATATATATAAATATAAAAGTGGACATGGAAGTCAGCACTTAGAGGCGACAGTCTGTTTCATGCTAGTGCAATCGCCTGACGATTGCACTAGCATGAAACAGACTGTCGCCTCTAAGTGCTGACTTCCATGTCCACTTTTATATTTACACACGCTCTATCTCTGATATTGAGCACTTTATCCCATAAATATAGCACACTTTAAGACTATATTTCTGCATATATATATATATATATATATAGCATAATGAGAGGCCACGTATACTTTCTTGATATGTATATAATATCTGGATAAAATAAATGAAACAAAATTGGGTGTTTATAAAAAAACACCCAATTTTGTTTCATTTATTTTATCCAGATATTATATATATATAGAGAGAGAGAGAGAAAATGTTTTTTACACGATATACGTAAATATATTTCCTTTTCTTTCATTTCATTCTCTATTTTTTCGATTCGTTGAGTGCCTATTTTACTGTCTCTCCCTCTTTATCATAGTTTGTTCCTATCTATCGATCTCAGTTGATTTATTGATTATCTATCACAGTTGATTGACTCATTATCTATGTATCTATCTCAGTCAATTGATTATCTCAGTTGATTGATTACCTATCTATTTCAGTTGATTTATTAATTATCTAACTAGTTAGTTAACTATCACACACTCTCTTCTCTCCAGATATATATATTTGTGCGTCTGCAGCATGTTTTATGGGTACATGTTTTCCTTGTTAAGCTTTACAAAAGCGCCAATCAAGTATAGAAAACAAAAGTGGTGTTTGAGTTGACAGACGAAAATTGACAGAGCAGTAAAATGTCCAACTGTCGTTTTCATTATTAGGATCAAGTACTTCCACTTACCTCCCCTTGACGCCTACAAATGTCGTAAGGGGATTACAGGTCCGCGAACCGCGAGACATGTAAATCGGATTGACATCAACGGAGACAGGAGACAAGTGCAAATTACAAACATGTTTCTTTTAAGAGTGAAATGTTTTGGTCGATAAGTAAGACGGTAGATAGCTGGGGAGATTAAAACTGGAATACCGAACAGCAGAACTTCAGTGCCTGCTAAATAAAAATGACTGGTTAGTTAGTAGTGTTGCAAAATCTACGATGCCCACGTAACACAAATCCTTCAACACGAAATTACTGAAATATTAGTTTTTCCAATGTTTTGTAATTTGTACATTCAAACAAATTTTATTTATCACCGTAAAAGAATAATGGGGAAAATTACTAGATAACTGTTCGAAATTGGAGTGGAACTGAATGACCCTGGGGCTCGCAGAACCATTATATATATATATATATATATATATATATATATATATATATATTATTATTATTATTATTATTATTACTTTAAACGTTATTATTAGTTGATACTCGTATTTGAGTTTATTTATTTATTAAACAGTATATTTATTTATTTTCGTCTACCGGCCTGAATGTTTGAGAAATCTTATTAAAGAAAAAATTACGCTGTCTGGCAGGATCTTTCTTTAATAATATTTATTTAAAATATTATTATATTTATTAAAAAAAAAAACTGGGAGCATGCGTACTGTGGACCTGAGAAGCAGTTCACCTTCACTTCGGGTCGGCATCGCGAGAGTACGTAAAAGTTAGTGCTCCGTTCAATAGATTCAACATGACGTAGGCGCTCGCTGATTCACCAGCAGAGTTAGCTCAACTTTTTCTTCCATTATTCACAGGAAATCTTGAGAATATTCCTTGAAATTTTCTCTACATGAAAGATCTTCCCGATAAAATAAATATTTATATCTTATTTTGTCTCATTCTGTTGTGTCATTCGAGGTCATTTGTGAATGTCTTTACATCGTGTTAACGTTACAAGGTGTTCGGAGACAGAGTGATATATTAACACCAAGTAATTTTTTCTAAAATCCCTATGACAAAATTACACTTAAGGAAATTACACTTAAGGAACACGTTTGCCTTACAAAGAATAAATTTAGCATAAGAGTTATGCACAAACGCATATTTTAATTTTATTGCCCGAAGTTAAAATCACAAACGTTTGTTTGCATCTTTCTTATATTATCTGGACAGGAAGCAATACGACGTCTGCATGAGCTAATGCTCTAGGTTTGTAGGTGTAGTGATATAGCTATAAATGTTCGTCTGGCGACATCTTATCTAATCGCATCTAAGCTGAAATTCATTTGTTTACAGTGTTAGAGTTGTAATATTGAATTTGCAGTATACCTAACAGAAAGAAAGAAGTGTTTTTTTTTATATGTGTTGGAGTGGTGTGCTAGGGATATGCTCTGGGAGCGAAGTGGGTGGCAGTTAGGAAAAGTTTGGGAACAACTGTTTTATAGTCGGAGAGAAGGCATGTGACATTTTTTTAAAATTTATGTTGGTATATCTGTTTTCATTTTCTTCCGACGTCTATCAGCTTCGACGGCTAGATATTGCCAAGGCCACCCAACATTTATTGGGTGTGTGTCAAAGTTATTATGTTTATAATTTGTTGGTCTAGATAAACTTTTATACACAGAATTAACTCAAAGTGGTTTGAAAAACAGATTCGTTATTCACTAAGCAAGAAAAATTAATCTTGTCTGTTTTATTGAATAATTTGTTTTTACGGCTTATCAACCCTTTTCAGGTTATTTAAAGTCAGAAAACATTTCTAGATTTTAAGAAATAATAATGATTTACTGATACAAGTCCTACTGATGAAGGGAGAAGACGTGGATTTGTAGCTTTACCAAGGGTATTTGCGCGTAAGTGATTATAACAAACCCGATTGGAATTGAAATTAAGCTCTATCCGATTTTCAATTCTGAGCCGTTATCTATTAAACCACATGCACATTCAAACTTACAACAGCTAGTATTTCCAAGCGGTCACCCATCTAGGTACTGACCAAGCTAGACGTTGCTAAACTTCGAGATGGTACGAGAACCGGTGTTTCAACGTGATATAGCCGTAAGCTCTTGTTTGTTTTAGCTATCTAACTATTTCTTATTTTTTCTTTTCAGACTGGTTTGTTTGACAAGAACATGTCGGTAGTTTGTTTCATGGAATATAATTTCATTTGGCAGTGATGTCGGATGACAAACGAGGATTAGCGTCACATGCGCCATTTTGTGTCGACCAAGAACGGAAGGAAGGAGGACAAGAAACAGAAGCAGCCACAGTAGACAAATTACTGAAGGGAGAAGAACTCTTGAGCAACTTACTACCCCGAAAATCCAAGGGAATACGAATCTACGTCAGTTGCCCACCAAACGGTCAGCAGATTTACATAATTTTGCCGTGTAGGGGGGGGGGGGCGATTGAAATCTTTGGTTAACAATTCTAGCCCACATAAGCAAGAATATTAATTCTATAGAAAATTGTTCAGAGAAAATCGTTTTAAAAGAAAAGATAAATATAGTCCCGTTAATTTTTTATAACTTTCTCCTTTTTTTTTTATAGTGAGGTTCATCCGGGGGCCACTCGAGGTAAAGGTTTACAATAAGAGGCGGTAGTTTATACGGATAGTGAGGTTCACCCTGTAAAAGGCCCGGGCGCTACTTGATGTAAAGTGTTAGAGTAAGAGGCAGTTTATGAGGATAGGAGGAGAAGATAACTGTTAACCCTGGACTTGAACAGGTTAAGATTGTTGTGATCGGGGAAACATCATCTTGGGAGTCGGGTCCACAGTGTAGTGGTTCGCGGTAAGAAGCTGTTCCAGTGGAACTTACTTCTCACCAATAGAATACGGAGGGGTTATGGGTGGTTTTCCTACAGTGTGAATGGAATGGCGGGTCTCAACCGTGAAGGTTAAAACTGGCGTCACTGTTTAATAAATAAACGAGCGTCTACTCAAATATGAGTATCCACTATAAATAATGTTTCAGTAATAAAATCTGTTAGATTAATAAATAAAAATCCATCACTTCTTTAGAAATTGCTTTGTTTACGTTAGGATAGGTAACTGAGCAAATATGAATGTTTTAAAAATCTGAGAAAGATTTGCGTTTATAAGGTACCATTAACATTTTTCACAGTGCAATGGTTCGCGTGGAACTTACCACTCACCAATGGAATACGGAGGGAATGTGGGTGGTTTGCTACAACGTGAGTGGTATGGCGGGTCTTAGCCGTGAATGTTAGAACTGGAGAAACCAAGGAATGCAGTTCGTTCGAGCACTGTCCATGGTAGCAGCGATAAAGCAGTGAGAGGCTTGCCATATTCTGTCTGTGAGTGAGAGGTTGGTGTGTGGAAAATAATTCTTCTCCAACAAGGACTCGGAGTCGCTTTTGGACTCTATTGAGACTGGAAAGCGCGGCCTGGTCAGCTCCCGCCCAAATATGACAATAGTATTCCATGTGGACATTTAAGTTTGTAGTAGGAAGACAACAGTTAGCACAATTTTTTTTCATAAAGGGAGGTAATAAAATTGCGACTATTATGATTTCCTCTCTTGTCGACCTCGCTGTCCCCGACTACGTTTATACGGCAATGTTCGAGAAATTATATGTTGTCATTGTTTACATTAAGATACGTTTCGTGAGCAGAAATGATCGATGGAGAAAAATCGTCGAAGATTGTGTGTTTATAAACAGTAATTAGGACTTTGCTAACCAGACGTTTCGCTGAATGGTGTAGCACGTCAGGTCAAACGACGGTTTTCGTCTAGGACTACAGGTCCGATTCCTGTTGGAGAACGCATATTTTATATGAAATTTCTCGAACATTCAGGTCGGTAAATGTAATTAATACTGTTTAATTAAAAACAGAGCGTTTCCTTAAATAAATTGTATGTATAAAAATAACATAAACTGAAAATATATTAAATAATTGTATGACTTAATCCATTTCATTATATATAACTTTGTTTCGTTAATATATATATATATACAAATATTTATGAAAATGTCTCGGACATTCAGGTCGGTAAATGTAATTAATACTGTTTAATTAAAAACAGAGCATTTACCTAAATAATTTGTATCTATAAAAATAACGTATAAACAGAAAATATATTAAACAATTGTCGGACTCAATCTATTTCATTTTATATATATATATAAGAGATTTCTTTCAACACGATATTATTTCTTTTTGCTATAAGCATTATATTTAGTAAGTATATGTGTTTGAGTAGGCAGTGATTTCTTTTTTTTAAAAACAAACTAATATCTGCCGGCCTAGGGCTAGAAGGTCCTAGTCAAGAAAATGTGCCTCCCAACTGGAATCGAAACTGTATTGCGCTTTCTCAGATTAAAAAGGAATAAAAATCCGATACCAATCGAGAGGCACATTTTCTTTAAGACTTTCGAAATTACTGCGATTTCTTTTATATTTCCTCGTCGCTTTTTCCCATTCCTGGACAGAACTGGTGGAAGAAAGGCGACAATTTGCCAAGAATGTCTACAGTCACTTGTATGATTATTGCTGGAACAACTACGGGGTGGAGTGTATGGTGAGTTTTTTTTAAGCTTTTTTTAAAAATAAAATGATATTTCTAAAATCTCCAGGTTTGTTACAATGTTTTCTACTATATAACGCTCATCTACAATTTGGCAATAAATCTTTTTGAAAAAGACTAATAAATATACAATTATGTTTACATTATTTAGATTCGGAAAAATGTCCTCATCTTTGTTATTATCACATCATTCCGATAATTGTGCTCTCTGGCTTTCTTCTGGTGT
This sequence comes from Acanthosepion esculentum, assembly GCA_964036315.1. Taxonomy (NCBI): domain Eukaryota; kingdom Metazoa; phylum Mollusca; class Cephalopoda; order Sepiida; family Sepiidae; genus Acanthosepion; species Acanthosepion esculentum. The sequence goes on from OZ038478.1 coordinate 18,354,822, forward strand.
CTATAGATCCGGGCCACCTTCAGGGAACACTTTATTTAATCTACAGCAATAGACTGTTCACTTTCTGTTGTCCACGTCTACAGACACCTCATCTTGTTATTTTTTTTAGCACTGCTCTTTTACTGCTAGTTATGTCTCCATTAAGTTTATTATAGAAACTATCTCACTTGTTGGCTATTGCGGCATGTGGGATCTTCCTTACTTTGCTCGATTCAGCAGTAACGGAAACGGACGTAATAAGAATAGTACAATCGGAGGTCCCAAAAGTCATAAAAATGCTAACCGAGCCCTTTTCGACCTCTTTTCCATTTCAGCGGCCTCTAAATTCAAGGCTCGCTCTTTTCCACTTTTTCTTTGCTTGAAGGGCTACTCAACAACTTGCTGCAGAAGACGAGGCCTGTCTTGGCAGCTTGACTTCAGATTTCTCCTTCATCCCGTGGGAACAGGAATAGAAATCTCCCTTCGAGACACCTACCCAAAGGAAAAACTACACACAGCCCTTGCTGCAGAAGACTCGTACCAGAAGTTTTACATTCAGATTACTCGTTCCTCTCGTGGGAACCAGCGGAGAAATCTCTCTCTCTACAAAAAAATTAATAAAGAATTCTGTTAACAGGGGAACCACACTTTTCCCCCCGCAAAATACTACTATATTTCGCACTCTATTTTAATCACAAAATAAAAACTGTTAAACAGTTATTTCAAGCCTTGGGTTTTGTTCATTCCACTTTCACTGCCGAGCACGCATACAAACACACACACACACGCAACCGGGGAAAATTCCTACACAATGTTATCCACCCCTGGCTTGAACTCTGAAACATGTTATGAAGGGACATTACTCGGTATGACACAGCAAAATGGTGATAAACATTCAACTGAAGGATTTTTGCCGTTTTGATAAATCAATAAAAAATGTCAAGCTTAAGACAAATGATAGACCAAGGATGTTGAAGGGGAAGTGGAATGAGACTGGTCTACACTATCTTAAACTTAGAATCACATCAGGTTCACGATCCATTCATTGATTACAATTTATTCATTCACCACAAGAACTCATCCATCACCATTCGATCCCACCATATACCACGATACCACATCCTCACAGGAATCCTAGTAAAACCCATTGTATTAAAATTTAATTATATGTACAAATGTCACTTTTTTTCTTACAAAAATAATTAAAAATATGAAATCATGAAATGAGGAGGAAGGTATGAAACGAAACTAAAATATAACAAAACATTCAAACTAAATCTTGTATTGGAATGTGTACAAAACTTACCCGAATTTGTTCTTCTGTGTCAGCCCCAATTCTTAGTTTTTGAACTTTTTGTCGTATTACTGTTTCTTTTCCTTATTACTGATAATTTAACTTGCATATATCGTTTGCTTGCTTTTATACTGTTTTTGTCTTTTTCTTGTTATTGCTTATTGCAAATTTTGTCAATTCCGTTTATTGGGCAAAATTCTGTTATTTGTTTACATTTAACCATGGCCACTCACTCTCCAAATGAACAAATGAGAAACGTTTATAAATTTAGCATGTTTCGCTTTAATTTAAGCTTCATCAGAACGTTTTGGAAAGGAAGAGAATGTTCCAGTACATCTGAGTTCTGTGTCTGTTTTTTATTGGTCACGCATGTGCTTATGTTTTTTGGTGTTAGTGTGTATGCACTAGTGTGTGAATACTAGTGGCCATTTTTGCGTTTGTCTAGTAGTATCCATGTTTTAATTCTTGAAGATGGCAGTGGGAGGAAAATGGGAAGTGTAGCCTGTATAACAAATTTCTAGTTGATCTTGTGGGAGTTGTTGGTGTCGGTACGTGTGTTAACTGTTGGTTAGTTGTATGTTATTACTGTTGGAGTAGATTCTAGGGTTGAAGTAAAGTCATGTTTATAGGTATGTGTGTCTGTGTGTGTGTGTGTGTTGGTTTAAATCTATTATTGATATTGTTATTGTTGTTATATATGACTTTCGAGAGTAACAGGAGATGTTTAGTCTGCTTTGGAGTAAAAAACTTAGCTTACATCGCTCACAGCTATCGGGATCTCACATTCATTAAATATGGGTTTTATAAATTTTACAGATGTGTGTGTCAGATTCGGAACTTGGTGGGCGGTTTCTAATGCATGAGAAATGGAAGTCTGTAATCATGTGGTCACATGCATAGCAGGTATAAAATTTCCTGTTTGAGATATATGCAATCACCTGGAGTTGTTTGATGACATATGTTTGTCTGAAAAGTAACGGGACTTATCCGTTCTTCGATGTGTCCTTTAGTGAGTTCTTGCCACAGCATCAGTCAGTCAATCAGCAAGCCTACAAAACTATCCTGCGAGATTTGCTTCGCTCAGTGCACAAGAGACGAGAGCTGTGACAGGACAAATTGTGGCTGCTTCACCATGACTATGCACCTGCTCCCAACGCCGTGATCATCCGTCAGTTCTTGGCCAAGAAGAATATCGCCGTACTGGAACTACCTCACTATTTACCTGACCGTGCAGTGTGTGACTTTTTTCTTTTCCCCAAGCTCAAGGAGATCAACAAGGGAACTAGTCCTGAAGGCGTGGAGACCATCAAGAGGGCCACAATGACGGAGCTGAGGGGCGTCCAAGAAGATCTCATTCCAGCAGTGCATAGAAGCTTGTCAGAGATAGCTGGAAAGGTGCATTAGACTTGAGGTGAGATTACTTTGAAGGGGAAACCATGTAGTTTGTTGTTTGGAATTGAAATGAATTGTCTGTGACACCAGTCCCGTTACTTTTCAGACAGACCTCTTATATAACACCAATACCATCCCTAACGAGAACGAAAACAAAACTGGGTGTGAGAAGTTGGCTTTCATAAAAAGATGAGAGCCTAGTTAATATAATGTTCATTAATACTTTCACCATAGTGGATCCAATTGAGACACCTGTCTGTCTGAGGGTCTTGAGGGTTATCGTTATGTCTCCCTAGTATAATCAATGCATAATAAATCCCACTATACCAAATTTCTTTCATAAAATAGAATTTTTATGATTAAATTGTTTTTTTTTTGGCTTATCAACCTTTTTTTAAGGTTATGTAAACTCGAAAGATATTTACGAATTGTAAAAATATTTGGGAGATAAGAATGATTTTATTATACAATCCATACTATTTAACCCAAAGCTGAGAGGAGAAGAGGTGGATTTTTACCGTTCCCAAATGTATTTGCATGTAATTGAATATAACGAACCCAACTGGAAATTGTTATTGTCTCTCCGGTCTATCCATTATACCACCCACACATCCACAATTACAGTACCCGGCATTCCTGAGAGGTCACCTGCCTAGGTACTGAGCAGGTTCGACGTTGCTTAACTTCGCGGATCGGATGAGAATTGGTTTTTATCATGATATGGGCGTAAGTCTCATAAAATATAGAAACTTGTTATTGAATTCGGGGAGAAAGTAAGCTATTTTCAAAAGTTCAGCCTCGATGTCAAGTGATGTTTTATTGGACAATTCTGCCCAATAGCTTTCTTCATTTCCTCATCACTAGGTTCCTTTCAGTTTATATTTGGGGACAGACTTTGTAGTAAAGAGCTGTGGCAACTGTATTCATTTGCAAGATTTTCCTAACTTTATGAAACAGATGTCACTGGAAAATTCTGCCACCATCCCCTGTTTCCTAAAACGATGAGAGCCTAATTGCTGATAACGATGGTGCAATAAGAATATATTTACTTTCGTTTAACATGCTTTCTCACCTCAAAATGAATGTGAGCAGTCAAATGAGACTTTAGGTCTTTACAAATCTTCAATCAATATTTTCCTTTGTGCAAATTCTTCTTCTGTCTCGTGTTCCTTCAGGACGTTGGCGATCATGGCTATCCATAATTTCCTGTCTTTTGTAGCTCTTAATAAATTTTGTCTGTCATCTCTCCTAAAAACTTGTTCTGCCATCCATTTACTCATATTCGCTAGATAGGTTATGCACTGTCCCCCTCTATTAATCTTGCCTTCAATATGTCCCGTGAGTATCAAATTTTCTAAGCCACGTTTCCTCATTATGCACCCGAGAAATTTCAAATGTCTCTTTCTGATATTAAATGTTTCTTTTTTGTTTCCATTTTCTCTAAAACTTTGTTGTTGTTCATGTTAATCCCTGATATTCTCAGCATCCTTCTGTAGAACGACATTCCTGTTCTTCATCTGTAAGGAGATCGTCCAACATACACTGTCATATAGGAGGATAGATATGACGTAACCGTTCAGTGCTCTTTTCTTTATTTCTAACGATCTTTTCGACACATCCTTTTCATACACCCCTTTCTATTTTTATATATCTGTGCAGATTACTGACCTAAAATTGAACCAAACAAGGAATTGGGAATTGGCAGAAAATATAGAATTGTGCAGAGAAGAAATAAGACGTTGTAACCAGACTTGTACAGGTCCAGGCTTATTGGTGAGTTGACCAAACCTAAAGGTGCTTGGAAAAGATCGTTAGAAGACTATCAATATCATATTCTCAGAGGACTTTCCAAATGTTAAAATTCTCTTAAATGGGCTAAGAACGCTCACATACTTATCTACAACTGATTTCGAAGTTTGGTGAGCAAGTCGCTCATCAGGGTCAGATCTATTATGCTATTATAATTATACTCAGCATAAGGAACGCTAAATCAATTTCAAAATTAACATTTTTTGCTCGACTAAAAACTGTCAACCACATAACACTTTTCAAGAAATTAAAATCGCTGAAAAGTTTCAATGTTAAATATTTTTCTTCTTTTTCTCATAAATATTTTAAATTTACTAATTTAAAAATATGGTTCCATCGCTACACAGGAATTAACATGTTTCAAAAACAGAAACTAAAAACTTCAAATTCAATTATAGAATTATATTAAAGTCCCTAGTCCTGTTTCATTTTCAAGTGAATTTTGGAATAACTTATTTTGAAATTTACTGAGTTTTATAAGCATAAACATTCACAATATTAGTTTCTAAGGATACAGTGAAATCCAATCATTTTAACAAGGGGCAGTAGGGTATTCATTTTCACTGACAACTATTGTATCGAAATATGAGTTACTTTCGAAAAGAGGTTAAGTCAATGTAGAGTAGGGGTGCTGTTTCCAACGAATGATGACATCCGTTTAAAGCATGTTGTCTGGTCTTCATCAACAACAAAAAGGTTTTCGGCACTTTTGTCTCACCGTTAAATTTGTACTTGTATGCATAAAGATTTTTTTCTAAAAGGGTTGTTTGTATATGAATATGTCGTATTGAACTACAATTTTAAAATATTATTCTTAAATTTTAATTACTAATAGACTATACTTCTTTTAAAACGAATAAATGTAATAGAATTACTTAAATTATATAAAAATAATTATTAAATATCAAATATAAATATGTATATTTCATATATATATATATATATATATATATATATATATATATATATATATATATATATATATATATATATATATGTGTGTGTGTGTGTGTAAATATATAAAATTTCAGCCTAACCAAAGTAATAAGAGCACTAAGACACAAGGGGTTACTGAGTATGAAGGATATGAGAAAAACAAAAACATTATGAAGGAAAGAACAAAAACAATAAGGATGAAGAAGAAAGGACAGAATATATATATATATATATATATAAAAGGTTAATGGTCACAGTTGAATCAGACCAGGAAACAGTAGTATTAAAAAGTGTTCAATACGTGGGAAAAATATAAATAAAAGTAAAAATAACATGTAGAGCTTTTAACATTAAAAATTAGGAGGTCAATTAAAATACGCAACATTGGTTTCGACCTGACGGTCTCTTCGGGTGATATTTTTAAAAATTGACGAACTTCATGCCTTATTTGAAAAGGCCCACAAAGAATGCAACATAATTACACACATACGCACACACACACACACACATATTATATATATATATATATATATATATATATATATATATATATATATATTAATCATTTCACCCCAAGCAAAGCAGGAATGCCACGAGTACGCAGAGCAGAGTTACAGATGAGTGAAAGTGAGAGAAAAGACTGGGTATAGGGGGATTGAGGAAAGGATAAAAGATGAACGAGATTCAAGAAGATAGAAGAGGGTGATTTACATTGCATTTAAATCTTTGAAAATCAGGGAAGCAAGTAAACCGGGGTGGGGATTCCACACGTGGGAAGTGTGAGAAAAACTTTGGTAGTAGAAGTAGCAATTATATTTAACTATTTCGACAGTACACACACACACAAAAGTAAAAATAAAATCATCCTTAATAATAGCTAAAAGTATAGCATAAGCGGTCGGACATACAAAACATTTGGATTTCTGTATAATTTATGCCCAGACAAGAAGAAAATTATAAGAAGGCAGGAAAAATTAAATAAAAAACTTAACCGCAGTACCTTATCAGTCGTTTTTAATGAAACTTATTTACTTATTTAAATACAAATTTGTTTTACCAATTGTACCATATTGACAATATTCTGCTTGCATTGACACACGTTGAATTCTCCAATTCTACGTATTTCAATAAGTATTATTGAATTTGTATTTTATATATATATATATATATATATATATATATATGTAAAAGTGAACATTGAAGTCAACACGCGGAGGCGACAGGCTGTTCACTTTTATATTTATATTTACATACACTCTATCTCTGATATTGAGCACTTTATCCCATAAATATAGCATACCTTAAAACCATATTTCTTCATATATATATATATATATATATATATATAAGGAACAACACCTACGAATGATACTGTATAAAGGAACTGCTGGGGAAAAGATTTATTATAATCACAGATAATGTCATCAAATGGTTATTGTTATCAAAATTAATTTGTCTAAAATACTTGAAAATGAATTAAAAATGGATTCAAAACATAATAAAAGTAATAGTCAATATATTTAGTTATACTTTTTCATAATATAAATTCGTTTATATCAATGAATATCAGTTGTGCTAATTTGTATTTCCTTTTGCTCATTGTTATTAGCCAATTACTATTATCCAGAAGAACCTGTCCCCACAAAAAGTGGCTTCCTTTAGAGATATATATTACGACTGAATAGTGAGTTCGATCCTTACTGGATGCCCGATACTTTCGGCCTTGTGCCACATCTAAACTGCACTTAGAAAATCGTCATAAGCTCAAAACCTTATCTACATATCGCCATTAACAAAAATAAAGAGGTTGAGGATTTGATAACTGGAAATTCGTTTTCATCCCATGGTTCTAACAACATCAAATGTCATATTTCGGCTTGCGGTCAGTTTTCATACATGGATAGTTCTTCTTAATGCTGCTATGATTTTACGCACATGTAGAGATTTTTTTTTTATATTTCCCTTCAGAAGGAGACCATCACAACTTTCCAATAGATTACTTTTCGGTAAACATGGACGTACGTAACCGCAATAATGCATGGTGTCGAAGGGACGATTTTTCCCATGACACCCCTTTTTTTTAACTACCTTCACATTTCGTAAAGGTTTATTGTTTTAAAAAGCGATTATTAGAGTTGGAATAAAATCTAAACATATAAAAGTGAATTTATACATTTTCTTTGTTCTTGAGAATTTACAACAAAAATATTAAACACTTACTTACAGCATTCTAAAAACTAATACATAGAACTAATGCAATATTTATCATTTAGCAATTTATAAAGAAAAAATACCAAAACAATTTTTCATTCATAAATTTATAAACATTTACCTAATTATTAAAATATGTGAACCAATTATAAGGAAATCCTTATTATTTATCATTTTATAAAGTTTGAATCAATTGTCAATTAGCTGCCATCTTGCCAACTGTTGTAATAAATAATATAATAAATAAATAGTATAAATAAAACTAATAAATAAGTAATGTTTATTATTTTTGTTCTCAATTGTCAAGAACAAAGAAAATGTATACATTAACTTTCACGTTTAGGTTTTATTCTTATTCTAATCATTGCTTTTTAAAACGATAAACATTGCCAAAGAGTGAAGGTAGTTAAAAAAAGCGGTGTCATTGGGAAAACTGTCCTTTTGACACTACGTCTTATTGCGGGCAGGTTTATCCATGTTTGCCTACTTTTCTTTATTATTTGTAAATTACTATGTCTTCTTGGGAAAGGTAGCGGAGTGTTTTCTCAACTGGGAACAGATTAATAATTTATTGCAAAGATACATTTACTTCCACCAACACCCTACATACAATGAAAACATGAAAAAAATTTAAATGATTAATGGTATGAGGGAAGACCAAAATCAAAACAACACGAATTTGCGCAGCGAAAAAAAGGGCGGAATGTATGATTCACAGATACTAGAGTCTAATAACGTGAAGTTCAAGGAGACAGTCTTTTTGCTTACAAAGAGACGGCTCCCTGCATCGGATGTACAGAGACTCCAGTGCCTGCAATGAAAAGGAGAGTGCGAACTAGACGGAACAGAGAACCAGTCTGGACTGAAATTCATTGCACAATCCCTGCAATTTGTAAGATGTTCAGTGATAGCTGACCCGGAAGTATTACTTACTTAAGAAACTTACTGGCATCCGGATTAAGAACACGTAATGGGACATGCTGCCTAATCTTACAATGTAAGCGTTGGGAAGTCCTTCCTATGTAGCTGCTACCACAACCACAATTAAATGAATAAATCACCGAAGAAACATGATGGGGAGGAAGAGGATCCTTACGCATAGAGGAAAAGGCAGAATGAGTCACAAAATGAATCCTTAGTTGCTCAGAAAAATAGCACAGTTGAACAGCAGACACGATCTGCTTAGCCATAAACTCGCCCCGCGAACCAATAAAAGGAAGCCGCAGATAAATAGGACATTTCTGAACTACGTATCGTTTATCCTTTCGAAAACTAATAATCTTATCATGCATGACACTATCAAGAGGATCACTAGGATATCCATTTTTTAAAAGAGTACAGCGGATAAAATCCAGTTCATCATCCAAATATTGTTTACTAGAAATCATCAAGGCCCTGTAAGTTAAGGTCTTGATGAGATTAATTTTACGCTTTTTGGGACAAAATGAGTCCCATCACGTATACAAACCAGAAAATGTTGGTTTGCGAAACACCGAAGTAAGAAATTGAGAAGGAGTCTGATGTACAAGGACATCAAGAAAGGAGAGACAAGAATTAGACTCCTTTTCGATGTTAAATCTCAAAGACGGATGAAGTTGGTTCATGACTGAGAGAAAGGAATCAGCTTCCACTTCACTATTGAAAAGACAAAATGTATCATCCACATACCGACGGTACATAGTGCATTGTCATAAGTGAAGAGGGATGGCTCATAAAAGCCCACAAAAATGTTGGCCAAAGCGGGACCCAAGGGGGAGCCCATGGCAACCCCATCAATCTGTCTGTACATAAAATTATTAAAGCTGAACTCAACTGACATAGTAGCGAATTGCATAAGCTCAACAAACACATTTTCTGGGATATCCAGAGGTGTCGATATAACATGTCACAACAAATATCAATAGTCTCCATTACTGGAACACAAGTAAACAAAGAACATACGTCAAAAGAACACATAAATTTATTTTTAGAAGGAGTATCACGTATAACCTGAACAAATGAAAAAGAATCCTTAATAGTATAAGAGCTAAAATGCTCATCAACAGGTTGAAGAAGGCCTGAAAGAAAACTAGCAACCTTATGTTGAGACGAGCCTGACATAGACAAAATGGGTCAAAGGGGTACATCATCCTTATGAACCTTCGGAAGACCATACAAGCGAGGACGGATAGACCCAACAGGTCTAATATCATCAGTGACCTCACGGGATTTGAAACCACGTTTAGCCCAAGATAAAAGTTTCTTTTGAAATTTAATTTCTATGGGAATTGTGCGATCATGTGTCTCAACTGGACCAAGAGGAAGAAATTTTGTAATGTCACCAAGAATGCTTTGCATTTTGGAAACATAATCAGTATGGTCCAGCAAGACAATACCAGCAATACCAGTAATTACCAAGTTATTATTTGCTTTTAAAGTCCTGACAAAAGAACGGTGCTGTTGACTCCACTTAGACTCAGAAAGGGCTACAGGAGTTATAGCATAGGTATGCGCCAAACTGTTAAGAGTAACCTTAAGATTGGAAAGTGAGTCAGAAGAGCAAGACAAAAGTCTACACAACTGCGAAGATAACATTTCAAATTCTGAAAAAATGTTTTCCTTATCAGAAACCCTAAATGGAACGCAGTAGTCAAGGCCATGGGAAAGTATATTAGACTAACTCAGAAAACTCATAAGTAGACAAGTTAACGATAACTCCTGAAATGGGTTCCACAACATTTCCAAACCGTTTACTAATTAAGTGCTGCAACTTAGATTGTGTGTCACCAGTTAATTTGCATTTTTTTTTTGTGAACCACAGTAATGTTACATGGACCACTCAGATAGAAGATATATAAGACAGTCTCCTACTTCAATAAAATCTGACGAGACTAAAAAAACTGACTTGAGTTTTCAGGTTAATGTTTTGGTTTTGTAGCAATTTGTGGTATTGGGCGAAACTACCTCTGGTGCAACCAATTCTATGTTCTATTTGGTACAGTTTTTTTTGTTTGTGGATGTAAATAATATAAACAGTGTTAATTTCTCATCCCAGAAATCCTGATGGAAATTATCTTGAAGTATAACATCTTATTTTTTCTAAAAAGATATTTTGCAATGAAGTGCCCGGTCGGAATGTTGCTTGCCATTTGCTGTCGCCGTTAGAAGAAAGTTTCAATTCATATTGTGAAGAATACGAGAGCAAGAAAACTTGCAGGGATGATGACGATGACAGCAGCAGCAGCAGTTGTTCAGACGACAGTTTTGACTGCAATTCCTGTCTACAATGGATTCTTCTGCATAACCAACAAAGAGAGAAACTGCTGTCGACATTTTACAACACAGGTAATGCAGTATTCGTAAATTTTTATATTTTTCTTTCTTTTTTTACATTAATATTATTATATGAGGAAGCATTGTGGTGCTCATATCCTTGGGGAAGGTATGACTCCGTCTCGTCTCCCCTCAGCTATGGGTAAAACAGAATGGGTCCTATAGCTTGGGTGACACTCTGTCTAGAAGAAGGAAACTGAATTCAAACCATCTACTGCCTTGTAGGTTCTGCCTCTTTTGGCAAAGTCTAGAAGGTAATTCCAAACTCCTCCACTAGGAGGATGGATGGGATAACCTCAACATCCCAATGCAAAAGAAACCGACAACCCATTGTACTATTCTGCCTTGAATCATCACAGTTGTGAGATGAAGAGGAGTGGTGACCAGAGCGACGACGCAAAATGCGCTAACTAAATAAAACTGGACTGAAGGAAATGAATATCATCTCGATGATCCCAACAGACTCATAAAATGATTTCAGCTTTTGGGGTCACTTGTAGTGATTTATCCTTGTCAGTCCACTGTTTTTTGTGTTAAACATTATTGTATATAACCCATTTTTTCATCGTCTGTTAAGATATATTTAAAGGAAGGTTAGTTAGACCTATACATTCGTCATTACAATTGCTTCCCAAAAACGGAAATTACTTATGACTCAACCTAATAGAACGTTGTGAAAATAAGAAGCTGGTCTCACGGATTATCACATCTGAGTAGTGACTTTGATCTTTGCTGGGTGCTCCATACTTGAGGTCTCATGCCAAACCTAAGCTCTACTTCGTAAATAACTGTATCCAGTATTCTGTGTTTATCTCAACTGGGTGTAATGTTTAATAATGTGCTCCTGTCGATCAATTACTTCTAAGTAGTGAGTTCAATCTCTGCTGAGTGCCCCACATTTGTGGCCTTGTGTCAGAACTGAGATAATCTTAGTAACTACTGTGGGTATGGCAGAGAAATTTTAGTTTTGTAAATGTTATTAAAATTTAAAATGCATAATTTATATTTAAAAATGCATGGTCGCTGATCGATTTTTTTCTTGCTGTCTCTTCAGTGTTTGGCACCGAAATTCGAGAAGGCATTTTTACATGCGAGGACCGACCTTTGAGTAAGCAGAATATAGTATTTACCAGAAATGCCGAACATATCGAGAAGGAAATTACGAAGAAGGTGAAATATATGAGTAAAGTGCTTAAGCGCAAGAGTAAAAGCTCTGCCGACGTGCAAAGAATAGAGCGCTATTTTCAAGGGTTAAACTGCAAGTTCGTTCACATGCCGACAGAACGTGGCATGTGCCTGACGAAATATCACTGTCCTCAAAATGGTGGGCTTTGTGGCAAAGATGCTTACATATCACGAAGTCTAGAGCGGCATATAGGTGCGTGTCTTGGTGATTGGGAAAGCGACCAGGAAACCGATGGTAAGGCAACTGATGAAATTTTGAACCATTGGTATTATGCCAAACACCTGACTCAAAACAGTGTGCATCGTGATGACATGCAAACGATAATTGACAATTATTTGTATGTAGCAACTACATGGCCGCTGGCTGTGATTGGTGAAAAGGCTTCTGGAAAGACGACCTTAATAGCATTGCTAGCATTAAGTGTCCAACAGAGACTGCAGCAACACATTTGGAAGGATACTCACATCGTGATTCATTTTGTGGGTCTGACACCCCAAAGTAGTAATATACGGGAAGTTCTTTTTTCGATCTGCAGTCAGATTATTTATTTAACAGAAAGAAATAACTGTGACGTTCCAACTGATTTTACCAAACTTAAGGCTTATTTCAAAAACCTTATGCAGAAGGGTCTTCCAGGACTTTCCTTGGTGGTTTTACTGGATAACATGGAGCATTTATATCCGAAAGAAAATGAAGATCTTTACGAATGGCTTCCCGTGACCTTGGCTGAAAATGTGAAAATAGTCTTCACCTCAAACGAAACGTTGGACAGGTTCTGCACTCACATTAGCGACAAAGTCAGGACATATTTTGAACTGGGTCCGTTATCTATAAAAGAACGTGGGAAAGTTTTTGAAAGATGGATCAAAACAGTTGGACCGAGTTATCATCAAATGGACGCGGTTTTGCAAGCGACAAACATCTGCGCCAAAGCAGGAATCCAGAAAATAGTGCTGGAGAACATAACCCGATTCAGACCAATTCCTCTGAGAGATCTTGTAGATGTGGAAACGGCGTTCGGCCAATACTTGAAGCATATTGAAGAACAACACGGCAAAAGTTTCGTTAGTAAGTCGCTTGGTCTTTTGGCCATGGCAGCGCCGATGGGGCTCTCAGAAATGGAATTACGAATTTTAATGAAAAACATTCTTTGCTCAGTTACCGATTCTAACCAAAACAGGGATTGGAGAGAGGACGAAGATATTGCTTATAGGTGGTGCCGTTTTCATAAAGATATAAACTGGTTTTTAGCTGAGTGTATCGTTGATGGAATTAATGTTTTCACGCTACCCCTAAGTCATTTATTACGCGTTATAAAGCGTAAGTACGTAACGGAGTGCGACCAACGCCATGAAATAGAAAAGGCTTTGTACAGATTCTATGATTTCACCTTTGATGATCAGCTTGGGAACAGACTTCAGCCGCTTTATTTCCCAGGAGCCCAAAAGTGGAACGTACGGAAGTTCAATATGGCCGCTCATGTCCTCGCTAGGTGTTCTTATCATGAAGAATTCAAAACCCGCTTGCTGTACGATTACAATTGGTTGCTTTGTAAATTACGAGCAACCTCTTTAGAAGAGGTTTTGAAAGATTTTTCAGCCTATGAAAACGATACCGAGGCACATTTAATTTCAGAAGCTCTACAGTTGTCGAAAGGCGAGTTGCAAAAGAAAACAGATTGTTTGTGCTTTGAGCTTCTAGGGCGTCTTCTGCCAGTAAGGAGCCGTTTTCCGAATATTCGCCGTTTACTCGATCAGTGTGATGAGGCCATCTTAAAAAAGTACTATATTGCTCCTCTGTCACCGTTATACAGAGCACCGGGTGGTCCACTGAGAAGATCCAAGTACCGATCAGTAAACCAAGCAAATATAGAAACCATGATAGATATGTTTCAGATAGGGACCGGGGTATTTGCTATTTATAGGACAGGATTCGAATCGGCGATAGGGATCGAGGTGAGGGATTTGGAAGGGGATTTGGTATGGGGAGAACCCAACATGCCTTCTACAAAGGTCCTTCTAAGCAGGGGTGGAAAATATATGAACGTCTTCCTCAGCAAAGATTTCCTGGCAGTTATTCAATCGAGTAACGGAGATATTCATGGAGTCGTCGAAACTGGTTTGCAACAATCCGTGGGTCGTTGCTCAGCCTGTTCCGAGCATTACATTGCTTTTACGTCGGTCAAAGGCGTTGGCCCGATCCTGATCCATATAGAAACCTGTACAGTGATCCACCGGATGGAGTATTATACGCAGGCAATGACCTTCTCAAGAGATGAAAGCCATTTCGCATTGTACACCGGAAACAGAATTATTCTTTTCTCGATTCCTTGCTTCGAAAGGAAAGGAACAGTGAAAATGGAGGAATTTCCCAAACAGCTGATGCTTTCTCTGGACAGTAAGAAATGTTTCAGCTTATCCAGGACAGGCGTTGTTGCTGTGTTGCGTTTTGATTGGAAGCGACGTGATTCTTCGATTCAAGAAGTGTTTTACCACGTAGATTTGAAACAGATGACCCTTTCTGAAAAAGGAGATAAAATCTTATTTCGATCCTCCAAGAAATTGTTCTTGTGTCAGGTCCAGTCGCCAAATACTGTCACCTGCTTGGAGTTCCCCACCGAAATTTTCATAGCGACACTCTCCTACTTTGTTGATGCAGCCTTCTCGGTTACTGATGATTTCGTGGTTGGTTTACGATGGACTTATGTCGGCGTTTGGGAAACAAGAACAAGCTCTATTGTCCGCGTACTAAAAACCTCTGACAACTCTCCGTTCAAAAGACTCTTTGTTCCTCAAACCGGTTTCGAATTTTACACGCTGACCAATCACAAACTCGAGCTGTGGGATCTAGCACTCATCCAATCGGATGTCCAGTTTAAACCTAACGTTTTCTCGAACGCAGTGAGGGACATGGCCCTGTCAGCAAACGGACAGAGAGTGATTTGTTGCACACACAGGAGTCCAGAGGCCAAAGTTTTAGACGTTCAAACCGACACAGTACTTTTTTGTCTGTTGCACGGACACCGGTCACTAAACGAAGTGACTCATGTCGAAATATCGCCAGACGCACAATTTGCGGTAACGTTTTCCAATAGGAATCTTTTCGAAAACAGCGAATACGGGAACGCACGCCATTTTCTCAAAGAGTGTATTCTGTGGGACATCAAAAAATCAAATCCTAAAAAGTTTCAACATTTTGAGAGCTGCAGGTAAATATATTCATTATTGCACAGGTTGTGGCAGAAATACCACCACCCACAAATAACCCCCACTTAATGGTAAGTCATTAGATAGATGAAGAATGTCTTACCATTATGTGGGAGGCATTTCTGCCGCACCCTGTATATATTATTCGAAAATTGCACAGGTTTATACACAGTTTCAAGTGAAAGTTTACACACACACACACATATATGTTTATTAAAAAAGAAAGATCTCGAAAATTTAATGGAAACAAATGCTAAGTGACAGAAATGCATTCAACACATTACTAACAAAAAGTAGTTAAGCAAGATTGAAAAAAAAATTATTTTAATAACCTTTGAACCTTTTCCTATCTAGTCATGTATTGAATGTGTTTCTGTCTCTTAGCATTTGTTTTCATTAAATTTTCGAAATGTGATCTTTCTTTTTGAATATATATATATATATATATATATATATATATATATATATATATATATATATATATATTGAAATTGTTAGGGGGATTTGATAATTATAATTAAGTAATTCATTGAATCTGAAATAAACCTCAACAGAATGCAGAAAGCACTGGACGGCCGTTTCGTCCTATATTTGGGACTCATCAGCAGTGCGCATCCACTACCGAGAATTGAAACCCGGACAGTAGAGTTATCAACAAAACGTCATACCAACAGTCCTATGGTTACAGAGAATTTCAGTTGACTTCCACCACGGAATATGTGAGTGAGCGGCGCTATATTCAGTCTGATTTGCTACCTCTCCGTCACAGAGGCCCGTTGGATCAGTTGGTATGACGTTTGCTTGATAACTCAACTGTCAGGGTTTCAATTCTCGGTAGTGGATGCGCACTGCTGATGAGTCCCAAATATAGGACGAAACGATCGTCCAGTGCTTTCTGCATTCTGTTGAGGTTTCTTTCAGACTCAATGAATTACTTAATTATATATATAAATAAGAGATGAATGCAAAAGTTTGTGCCTGATTACGAAATTAAAAACAAAATTTTACATACTCACAAAGAACAATTATTAGTCAGATACATATTCTCCATTGTTTTAACAACTGTCTCCTATCAAGATTGTTGAGGACATTTTCCTAGAAAGTTCCTGTCTTTTATTGGAAGAAGGTAGTTATTAACTGACTGTAGAGAGTCAAATTTTTTGCCATTTAAATTGTTTTGTAGAGACCTGAACAAATGAAAATGCAAAGGAGCCAAGTCAGGAGAATACGTTGAGTGATGGAGGGTTCCGCATTTCAAATCAATTAAGCTTCTGCAAAGTCCGTTTTGCAACATCTGGTCTTGTCGAGGCGGAAAATGGCACCTTTTTGATTTGCTAAAATCAGTTGTTTTTAATAAATAGCCACATTGAGATTGGCGAGTTGGTCGCAATGCTTCTTTGCGGTTATTGTTTCGCCGACTGGAAGAAACTCAAAATGAATTATCCCTCTGCAATCACTTCAAGCGACATTTTATGCAAGTCTGCTTTAGCCACGGCTTCTGCACATTTACAATCTTGTATCCAGCTACGTTTGCATCGAATGTTATCATAAACGAACCATATGCATGTGACAGTTCTGTCCAACAGCGGCTCCTTTTCATAGTGTAACAACAAAGAAACTGCAGCAGAAACACGATCGAGCTTGTTCTGTTCCGTCAGAATATTGTGTGTCAAGTTTGAAAATGAACCCAAGTTTCTTCAAATGGCAAAAGGCAGTTGTGACATTGATTTTAAAACTCTTAGCAATCTCTTCCATTGAAATCTCCAGTTTATTCTTCATGATGGCAAGCAGAGTGTCTTGTCGATGTCAGAAGGACAGCTGGAGGGTGGTTGATTGTCTAGGCTAAAAGCACCCTGACGAAAACTGTCAAACCACGTTTTGACCGTCCGAAGAGGTAGAGCATGATCCAAATAAATCTTCTGAACGTTTTTTATCGTAGTTCCAACATTTAATCCTTTCCAAAATTCTTAGAACCATCCTCCATCTTTAAGGCATTCATTTGTGGACAAAATGTCAACTTTCAACAAAATCTAACACGCAACTGAACGATGCAAGGTGTCACACTAGAACACATTGGAAATCGGCACCAAAACAAATGTATCAAGTTGCTGTCTTTTTATATTGACAATTAAAATCAGACACAAACTTTTGCAATGATCTGATATATACACTACAAATGATCACAAAAATATCTCCTGGGTCTTATATATGTAGCTGAGGTTAATATTTACCTAGACACTATCAACTTCTATGAAAAGACACAGAAAAGTTATTGGCCTGACCCACTTCCCAAAATTTGACCAAATCAAAATAGTGGGCTGAGAACTTTTCAGTATCCCTCATGGTAGCATATCTCTTTAATACTGTAATATTAAAACATAAAGAGAATGGTTGAGGGAGGAGTTACATACCACCAAGTATCATAGTTAAACTGATTCAAGGAATAATGACAGGAGGCCTGATAAAAATTATCTTTAATCCCCTTGGTTATGATTTGATTTTTTGTTTTTTACGGGTTATCAACCTCTTAAGTTTATTTAAAGCGGAAACATATTTTTGGATTGTAAGAAGTTTTTAGGGATAATAATGATTTTCTGATACAAGTCCTACTCTTTAACCCATAGCTGGCAGGAGATGAGGGGGGGATACATACCTTTTCCCACAGATATTTGCATGTAAGTGAATATAACAAACCTGAATGGAATTAGAACTCTGCTCCCCAATTTCCAATTGTGAGCCGTTATACATTACATGACCTGCATATCCTGATATTTCCAAGCAGTCACCCATCAAGATACTGACCAAGTTTCAACATTGCTTAACTTCATTGATCAGATGAGAACTGTTGCTTACTGGTTAGGAAATATGGTTTTGGAAAAGTTGTAAATTTCCAAAAAGTTCTAGATCTGGGGTCCTCTAGCTGATCATGTGTTTTAGCACTGTTTTGAAATACAGTACTAACCAGTTGCAGACACATTCAGGCACTCACGGACTATAAGCACGTGAAACTTGTAGGCACATATAGGCATTTTCTGTCTTAGAGGGTTAAGACTGGAAAAATGAAAGGATTTTTTTTGTACCCCCCAAAATAAAGAAAAGTATCTGCTTAAAACTTTTTTTGCGATTTGTAAATTCTGCTTATACAGATTTAATTTATTTTATTTTTTAGGTTTGTGATGTTTCCAAAAGTCTCCGACTTACTCTTTGTTATTTATTGCCACGTGAAGAATAAGACAACAGCCCTTTATAGCTTAATGGTTAGTGACCCAGCAGGCAAACAGGAAAACTACATCCAGTTACCACAAAGTGTGGAGTTTCTAAGAAAACCCTGTGTCATTACATCAGAAAGTTCAGACATCACCACAGTGGCGGCAATTCTCCAGAAAGAAGCTTACTCAAACTCAGTGCCATTTTTTTCAACCAGTTTCTTTCTAATGGCATTTGGTGCGGGTGAGGAGAATCTTTCAAAAACCGACGTCAAATATTTTGAGGATATAAGCCTCCAGCAAATTTATCCCGAAGCAAATCCAGTGGATAAATTTTACGACATTAAAACAACTCAAGATGAAAAGATTTTATTGATATTTGCCAAAAATGTCCCCGATTACGTTTTAGATTTGGAAAATTTTCTGGAACTGGCTAGCACTTGTAAAAAAGTGGCAGCTATTTTCGATGCGATTACGAAGGAAACACTCACCTTAATACAAGATCCATCGTTCACTGACCACTTCCAAATTTCTGATCACTTTTTTTCACAAGACATTTTAAAAAACGTTCAAAATATAGTTCTCCCAATATCACTGACCAACTCGGACATAAAGTTAAAACAACATCTTGTGACCAATGGCTGTTGGTCAGTGGGCTTGTCAGACGACCAAAAATATGTACAGTTGATCAGTTTAACAAACAGGAAGCAAGAAACAATCCATGTCCCTATCCATGGACGGGGGATTCATGCAGTTGTAGCTGGGAACAGTCCCACGCTGGCAGTGGGATGCACAGATGGACGGATCCTTTTGTTTTTGCTGACCCTCAGCAGTCCTCAAAGGAGTGAGGTACTAACTAAGATAGAACGGACTGAGGTTCAGATCCCTACCCCGGAAGCCCTCCTCAAACTGGATATTTCACGTGCAGATGCTGAACGGCAAAACCAGCTTGGTCTGTCTGAAAAATTCAGAAAAGAAAAACTTGAGGAATTCTATCGTCCACAGAGCAGTAAAAAATTGCAGGCTAATTCACAGTCTTTCAATGAGTTTCGGTTACTTTGCTGAACCGGCTTGGTGAAGCTCATGTGAAAGAAAACGGGCTTTGTGTTGTTGAAGTGCTTGTAAAGAAAATCATTTACTAATTGTTCAATTTTGAGCTTGTGAAATCTTTACAGATATTAATGGCAGGAATAACTATTTTTTAATTAATTTATTTTTTAGTCAGACTGGTGATGAATGAAGCCTTTCTTTCAAGATGCTTGTTAGGAAGATAAGTTTAAGAATAAAACCACAGCTACTGAGCATCCATAAGAATCAAACTTGTTAACAGTTTGGGAGATCAGTTCCTTGCATGTAAAACAAATTTTGCTCATTTTTGGCTTTTAACCGTCTTTCCGATTCTGGTGTTAGCACTTTATCTGAGAGAATTTTTAAAAGGTGATTTTTACAGAAATACACTTAACTTATTTTCCATTGCCTCAAGTGTACATAGAAACAAGACAAAATAATGGCTTGTAAAAATGAGATTTACCAGATCACCCCACTCCCAATGGAAGGTACAAAGACAGTGTCAAAGTTGTAGTTCTATAAATCACCTTGTTTTCTTGGCTTTTCAACATGTCTCAGGCATCGGGGATTAATCCTTATCCTATTCCTTTAAGCACAATGGGGAGGTGTTGCCTGGGGAGCTTTTTGGCACCCGAAAAGGAAGGAAGTGATGCTCACTGCAGTGAAATTAAGGCTTATGAGTTTCCTAAACATTAAATGTAACAAATCTGCTAAATACCAAAAAGTAGGGACCTCCAAAAAAAAAAAGAAAAAAAATGAAGATACCTAAGGCTTAAAATCAATTTTTATATATAATAATATCTTTCTTGAGGCTTTTATTTTAGTTTTAATTTCAAGCTAATAGATTCAATTTAATATTTCCAATAAACAAAATACTTTTCTGTATTTTCAAAACTAATTTAAATTTTACTGTAAGGAGTTTTTTTTTCTAAAATAGCTGATTATCACTTTTTTTTTTAGTTTTCTTTCATCACAGTGTAATTATCTTTATCAAAAAAAATCTTTCAAAAATAAAATATACTTTTCTGAAACTTTATTCAAGGAATATTAATGGATTTAAAGTATGATTAATCTGATTTGAAACAAATATTATTTACTTTAAGTTTAAAATAACATGGAAATGGATTTTTAAAACAGTGGGTGTGTTTTTAACCGACAGTAGCCATGTTTACAGAATTGATGAGCAATGACAAATGATGAAAAGGTGTGGACAGTTTTATTGTTCTGTGGAGACTTCATCTGTTAAAACATAATTTAAGAAAATGACAGGTGAGCATCCTTTTATATAATTTTTAAGTACTCAGTAATCTTAAGAATGTTGCAAGAAATATTCTCTGTATTTTAAAAATGTTGACATAAAATTTTTTTTTTTGTAGTCATTGCTCTTATTTTCTGATAATGTTGTATATGGTCGCCCATACCTTCAAAATGGGCACGTTTATACACATAAAAAAATAATTAAAAATTATTTTTAAAATCTTGGTGTACGATGATTTGTATTCAACTTTTCAATTTTTGTTTAGCAAATATAGTTTCGACTTAATAACAATATCACCTAACATAATTAAAGTAATGCAGAATTTTAAAAGATTTATATATAAATTATTATAATAAATTATTATAATTAAAATTTAAAAAAAAATGAAAACAATTCTTGTTAAAATTCATTATTCATCAAAAAAAAAAATTTTTCTGAAGATAATAGTGGCCTAAATAAATCTTATTTATAAAAGCAATGAAAAGCTTCTCTAATTAAATAATGTCATAGTTTTATTACTTTTTGTTTTATGATTTGGAGCAGTTATTTGGAGAAAAAAATTGAAGAGTTACATTCTCCAAGGAGCCCTGCTTTTAACTAATATAACAAATTTTGCACTTAAAATTTAATTTTTCAAAATTTCATGAAATTAAGTGGGTAGTAACATATGTAAAAAAAAAAAAATTTCAAAATTAATTTTATTTGTTTGTGAATAAGTCCTAAAAGTTTTTCTTTAAACCCAACAATTATTTGATTTTTGTTACTATTTCCAAATCAATGTGTTTTTCACCAGACAAAAGGTCCTAAAACACTAATCATAAATATTGATGGCCGACACACACACACACACACACACACACACACACACACACACAAAAGAAACAAGATTTTTAACCAAAATTTTGCATGTGCTAGAAAGTATTAAAAAATTTAATAAAAAAAATACTTTAGTCTTTCCTCTTAATAATAGCATACACATTTTGACGATAAAACTTTGTTTTTATTTAGTTTAGGGCCTTAAATATTTTTAACACTTTCTAGCATGTCCGAAATTTTAGCTAAGTATCTTGTTTTCTCTGAGTCAATAAAATTGACGTAAAATCAATCATCAGCTATTATTGACAGTTTTATAAACAAAAGTTAATTTCTCCATTTCAAAATTTTGTAAAATTCAATGACACTTTTTTCATGAGTTATTTTAGGAAAATTAGAAAATTTTAAATTTAATTTGAAACAAATATTAGTTAATTTTTTAGTAGAAAAAATTTAGTTGGAAATAAGAGAAGAATGTCTCACCGTGGTGATTGGTTTTGGAGGTGTGAATTGATGTTTACGTCAATGTATTGACAACTAATGTTACAGCAATTTATTGGATGGAAGGGCAGAAGTGACAGTATTTTAAATTTTTAAGTGAACCAACTTATTTAACTAAAGTAATTTTAAAAAATTAAATACTTTCAAAAGTCTAGTATTTATTGATTTCTTTTAGGTATTTTTTCTTAATGAAGATATGTCCAAAGCCTGCATTTGTCCCTAAAATTGAATCAAAACAAGAAAAATTAATAAATGCAGTATATCTTTCACTGAAAAAGAAAAAAAAATTATATTTAAAAAATGAAAAAAAATATTTAGTGAAATATGTAAAAAAAAAAAAAAAAAGAAAATTAAAAATTTTGAAAATGCGACAATGATGATTGGTTAGTCAAAGAATTTGATAAGCTATCAGGAGAAACAACTCAAGCACATGTGACATTGTTTCAGAATTGTGTTTCCATAGTTTTTTGCCAGGAGAGTTTTTAATACATTTTTTCATATATTAAAAAATTATTGTAAAAATACATTTTCACAGATTGTAATAAGGTTTCAAATTTAAGATTTGTAAAAAGTAGATCTTTTAATAAGAGCATTTCACACATTTCAGATACACTACTTCAAATTTAATTTTAAAATATTTAACAACTTTATCACATTTTGTATTAAAAATTAAAAAAAAGAAAACAATTCTTGTAAAAAATAATTTTTCATAGAAATGTCCTTAATATATATTATTCAGAAAAGTCATTAAAAGCTTTTTAATTAAATAATATATTATTTTATTGGGTTTTGTATTTTACAATTCAGAGCTAAAGTTTGGTTAGAACAATTAATCAATTTACAAAAAAAAAAAAAAATTGATGATTTATATTTTCCAAAGTTTTCTGCATTTAATAAAAATAAATACAGAAATATACAGTTTGAGATTTTCAATTTTTCACAAAATTAAGTAAGTGGGAGATAACAGGTGTAAAAAAAAAAAAAAATTACCATGAATTTCTAAAAACAAACATTTCTAAAATAATTTAATTCATTTTTTAATAAGTTCTGAAAGTTTAATTAAAATCTGACAATTATTTAATTTTTGCAAGAATTTTCAAATTAATGTGTTTTGGCAATTGAAAAAAGCACAAAAAAATGGATGCAGAATATTATGCGACCTTTGACCTAAAAAAATACAAGATTTTCAACCAAAATTTCAAACGTGCTAGAAAAGAATGAAAATTTAAAAAATAATAATCAAAAGATACTTTTTCATGATAAAACTTTGTTTTCATTAAGTTTTGGGCCTTTTTTCATCATGCTATGCTGTTTTTTTGATGAATTACTGAAGATACCTAAAAAACAAAACAAAAAGAACCCCAATATATATATATATATATATATATATATATACATCTTTTTAAAAAATTGATTCTTGGATGATATTAACAAAAGACATGATTCATAAATGAGCTGGTATTTACTAACTTCACGTTAGTCTGGCACAAGACCACAAGTATGTGGTATCCAGGAAGGAAAATCTAACTATTTCATAGCAATGTTAACTGTTGCTCCACATTGTGTCTTAAAGCAGTCTGCAGAAGCCAAAGTTGCACCCACAAAATCAGCGATGTACAAATTGAGATGATACTGATGCAAGGGAAGCAACTCATAATGCTGATTCAAGGGAGGTAATTCATAATGTTGCAACATCTGATGAGTAACTTATGGTGATAAAATCTAAATTGTCAAAACTACTTTTTACAATACATTGGAGAAACTTGTAGAAATTAAAAAAACATATCTATGAAGACAAAAAGGATCTTATACACAACAATATATGAAATACATTAGTCATACCTAGAAATAAGTTCAACCAAAACTTGGACCTAAAAATGCCACACTTATTAAAAGAGAAAGTAAGTTACTTAGACCGAAAAATCATCTGCATCCAAAATCTTTTCTAATATCTCCTTTTTGAAGAGAAATACTCCTTTTCATGAGTATAAAAATACTAACATGAGTATAAAAATTTGTAAAAATTAAAAGAAAATGGTTGAATTCAAAAACTCCCCTTATTGAAAATATATGATACATGAATTAATTTCTAAAATTGAAATAATATAAATAATAATTACATTATAAAATAAAATTCAACAATAACATTTACTCATTTTAATTTATTAGACATTAAATTGCATCACTTAGCTTACTCCATAGTTTATCTTGACTTTCACTGAGCCAGATTAATATTTATGTGCATTCTTAAATTTAAAAATTCTGAAAAGCTAACAATATAACATTTTTACTTCATTTGTATTCAACTTTCATTTGTACTTGTTGCAAAACAAATACTTTGTATTTCAATTTTCACTGTACTTGTTGCAAAATAAAATCCTTACATTTTGATAAATTCCATCAGAGGAAACTAAGATAAATTTTCCTTTTGTTTCATACATAGTCCTTTTACAAATATATTTTTAGTCAAATCTGAATTTTTACACACAAACATAAACTGCTCTCATTTAACTACCATAAAGAAACTTCACTGCCCACCATCAGCATGACTGATGCTTGACTAGAGGAGAGAATTTCACTGTGGCTTCTTATTGACTTGAAGTGTATGGCGAAGAAAACGGGGATTTACCTCGTCAAACTAAGCGACAGCGATTCACGTGTATTTTACGACG
The DNA here is from genome assembly GCA_964036315.1 of Acanthosepion esculentum. Classification (NCBI taxonomy): domain Eukaryota; kingdom Metazoa; phylum Mollusca; class Cephalopoda; order Sepiida; family Sepiidae; genus Acanthosepion; species Acanthosepion esculentum. Next base: position 18,379,665 of record OZ038478.1, read on the forward strand.
GAAAAGCTGGCAAAAAAGAAAATTAATTACCAAAAAAAGGGCACATATTCCGCATGACATGCTGAAGACGGAATATTTGAATTAAAAAAAAAAAGTCTGACGCAGGAGTTGCAATTAAACGTACTTTGATATGCAAAATACTGGAGATCGTCTCTCAGCTGTCGACGAATGGAAAAAATGTTCGCCCGATAAAAGCAGTTGGTGTTCTCGAATCTGGGAGAATTCGGCAATTTTGGCTACTGCCTTTGGTGGAGAATGAGTTATTTTTCTGACTGGTGGCGTGCATTTTGATTAGCGAGATAGTATTTGCGAATCAAGTTTTTGGCTTTTCTTTCTGTCCTCGATGTTCGAGTTGGAACTTAGTGATTTATTCTCTGTGACATGGAAATAATCTGCGACAAATATTTCCTTTGCAATCCCAGTTTACTTACAAAGTGGAACAACTACATAAAATCAATTTTCTCATCTGAATCCATCTTATGCATCTACAAATCTACCATTCATCTGTGCATTTAATACTGTTGCCATATATGGTCTGGTGCTCCTGCTATTCATCTTGAAGTTCTTGACAAAATCCAAAAGAAGGATCTGCAATGTAATCGATTCTGACTTGACATCTTGACTTCAGTCACTTTCTCACCGACGTGACATGGCTTCTCTATGTCTTTTCTACAAATATTTTCATAACAACAGCTCTGACAAGCTTTTTTCCCTGGTGCCTTGACTATGTGAATTTAAGTGCGCCACTAGATTGGCATTTAGGTCCCATCCATTTACTGTTCAAATAGTTAAATGTAACACCGACTTCTACTCTAACAGTTTCTTTTCTCATATTTCCCGACAGTAAAACACCTTTTCGCTTACTTGCTTCCCCGAAAACTACAATGTTCAAAAATTTAAATGCAACATCAGTCACCATCTTCTGTTGTCTTGAACCCTGTTCATCTTTTATCCTTTCAACACCCCAACACACCCAATCTTTTCTCTCCCTTTTGCTCTCTGTAACCCCCTGCATACTAGTGGTACTTCCATCTTGCTGGGATTGAAATGATTATTTATATATATATATATAAATAAATCGTTGGCTTCTCTTTTGACCAAGTAAAAGAGTTAATCATTGTTGCAGACACCATTTCACGCACATTTGTTTTTCTTTACTATCCACAGAGTCAATCGGTGGTTTATACTACAACTGGGGACGGATCAGTAGTTTAAAAAAAAAAATACAGCACGCTCGAATGCTCAGTGAAGATGACTTGTGACACAACCATTGATGATTTCCCAAACTTATTTATCCAATTTTAATGAAAAAGCTGGAGTCAACCTGTGGTGTGGTTTAGTGTGGTCGAGATTAGTCTCTCAAGGCAGATATTTTGAAAAGGTCATCATCTTGACAAATTGATTTGGTCTCACAGTTAATGTTCTAACTACTTGGCTACAAAGTAACAAAATTAACCTTTACAACTGTCTGCTGGCGATACTCTTTCTCAATATTCTCTGGGCAGATATGTTCACTGAGTGACAGTGCTTTGTTGCAAAGGGAAAGTATGTTTCTGAAAATAACCTATTACTATGAAAATGACATCATCAACCTTGTGATTTGAACTGGGAATTACTGGATGTCAATCATTTTGTCCTAATTGAAATAGTTGTTTTATCAGCGAATTTTAATAATGTGTTTTAAAAAACGTTCAGAGCAGGGCGTGGATCTGTTATGTCGATACAGGAACTTTTCATGCATAGTGAGAGTCACGAAGAAGAATTTCTTAGATTTACCCTTGTAGATATTGGTAATGTGTTTGACAGTGAGACTGAAAGTGATTCTGACCAAGAAGGAGGAATTTTCAAACCATCACAAGCATATGATCCCCCATGGCTACCCGAGTTTTCCTTTATGCCTGGACCTACAAATGTTAATCAAGAAGCTAGTGAGGTAAATGTTTTTTGTCTTTTCTTATATGACATAGTTATTAAATTAATGGTAGTTGAAACTAACCAGTATGCAAATGATGTGAAAACAAAATTAAGTGACACAGCGAAGCCCAACTTTCAAATCAGAGCTTGGAAAAACGTTTGCTTTGAAGAAATGAAAGCATTTTTGGTCTTGCTTTTGTTGATAGGTTTGAAAAAGTGACCTTCGTATTCGTCTTACTGGACAACAGACCCACTTTTATATATGCAAGACTTTCACAATGTGATGAGTAGGAATCGTTTTTTATCAATTGTCATATTTTTTTTTTAAATTTTCATGATTTTAATTTTTTTTCTTAAATTTTATTATATGTACAGTAAAAAAAAAATGTCTACATTTTCTATATCATTTCATGCAAATACGCTGAAAATTTGATAACCATATCTCTAAACTCCTCAAAGTTACAGTGCTAATAATATACCCACTATTCAAAAACTTACCACACTGAAAATTAATATGGATCCAAGGGAAACAGCTCCGAAAATTAGTACAGAGTTGTAAAAGTTGAGAAGATACAGATTCAAGGGAAGAAACTCATTGTATTCAAACAGAAAAACTTATACAAGGGAGGTAACATTAGTTCTTTTTTTCGAAAATGAAAAAAAAAAGAACATTAATCACTGTTTAAAAAAAATGCCAAAAATTTGGGAATTATCCGATTTAAGTGAAAGTTTCAGAACTTATTCATTAATGAATGAAATTGTATACGAAATAGATTATTTTATTAGATATTTCATTAAAAGCTTTTTGGAATATCAGATCAGAAAATTTTGAAAATTTCTCCTGAAACTTTACAAAAATAATTCAATAAAACTCAAAAAACATTTTTTTGCTGATAATTCAACATTATTTTCTTTTGGATTCGACAGGGGAAAAATCTACAAGGTATATTTATTTTTGAAAAAAATTATTTGTAATTATTCAGTGCTATTTTTGAAATTCATTTGGTTGTCGATGGTAAAAGAAATATGGTTTATTAAAAAAATGTATTTGAAGAATTGAAAAATGTAAAGTTTGATGCCATTTTCATATCAGAAATATTTTTAAAAGAATTTTATTTATTATTTTCCCAACTGTTTCATTATATTTTTGCATGGAAGATCAAATAGGAAATAATTAAAAAATTCTGAATTACCTTTCTGGTTATATAAAGTTAAAAATAACTGTATCTGATGTTTGTAGGGGTTTAGAATTTTTTGTCATTGGTATCTGAAAGAAAGCATAGTAAAGGCAATCAATTAACAGTATCAATTCAATAAGTCTTTATCAATTTTCCCTGATTTTTTTTTCTTAATTTTGTTTATGAAATCTAATTAAATTAAAACACCTGATTCGGTGAAGTTAAATATCTCATGACATCAAAAAGTAAAAAATAAATACAGAACAATTGCCAAATAGATAAAAAATATTAATATTCTATTATTATTTTTAAATAATATTTTCATATTTTCCTATTAACATAAAAAATAAATGTTTCATAAAGATATATTTTTTTATAGAATAAAAAATATATTTTTACCTTATTGGTTATAGAAAATTAAAAGATTTTATTTTTAAACATATTTCTGCATTTTGGCAACTTTAGGCTTTCATATTTAATTAAACTTAGATTTTTTTTTTTTTTTGGTAAAATTGGTGGTTGTGGAAGTTACGTTCTACTGTTTGATCTATGAACTTGCTGACAATTGGAATATACATTGCTGTATTCAAAGGTGTTTTAGATATATTTTAAGCATACAGTCAGTAATATTTTTACAAACTTATATTAATTAATCTTTAATTTTATTAATTTGCTTTTAAACTAATATCCAGAATAGATATCTGATTTTTAAGCAATTTCTTTTAGCAATTTCACTATTCACTGCACTAAACTTGTTGACCAAGAAATATCTGAAGAATTGGTAATGTTATGAGTCCTGACCTAACATCCAGGTTTAAGTTACTTCCCCACCACTATGATGTAGCTTCCCTGTGCCTTTTCTATAAATATCTTCATGGCAATTGTTCTGATGAGCTTTCCTCATTGGTACATCAACTTCACAAATTTAAGTGCAGTACTAAATTGGCAGATAAGTGTCATAATTTCATTGTTGAAATAGCTAGTTGTAACAACCAAGCACTAAAGGACAGGAAATTGTGGAGAGCCATGATTCCTTATATTTTAAAAAGTAGATGGTACATAAAAGAACTCACAATTCAACAGTTCTGACTGAGAACATTTGCCCAATGGTCCTCATCACTGTCATGCTCTTTGTCTTCTTCATTCAATTCACCTTCCTGAAGAAAATATTTGAAAAAAATATTTGAGAAAGAATTAATTTGAGTCTTACAGAATAGAGTATATTTCTAAATTATATGCTTTACTTTAGAATATTATATGGGCAATTATTTTACAATATTAGGCATGTATTATTTTAGAATATGGACAATTATTTTAGAATGTTATATGTAGAATACTTTTAGAATCTTATACATACATTACACTAGAAATATGTAAAAATCTTTTAGAATATTATACATGCATTATTTTAGATTATGTATACAATTCTTTTAGAATATTATACGGGCATTATTTTAGATTATACATACAATTCTTTTAGAATATTATACGGGCATTATTTTAGATTATATATACAATTCTTTTAGAATATTATACGGGTATTATTTTAGATTATATATAAAATTCTTTTAAAATTAATTAGATTTATTTATTGGGAAAAATTATAAATAATCTGGTGTGGGGGGTTCACAAAATTTAATGATGGCTTTAAAAATGGTCATTTAAAAAGTATATTTAAATATATGGAAACATATAAAACAAACGGAGGAAGAGCAAGTGTAAGGAAAAAGAATTAATCACTTTAAAGGGGTAGATTGCAAAATATAATATTTTTATATGTTCATTTGTAAAATAATGCCCATATTACCCCTTTAAAGTGATTAATTCTTTTTCCTTACACTTGCTCTTCCTCCGTTTGTTTTATGTTTCCATATATTTAAATATACTTTTTAAATGACCATTTTTAAAGCCATCATTAAATTTTGTGAACCCCCCACACCAGATTATTTATAATTTTTCCCAATAAATAAATCTAATTAATTTTAATCAAATATATGAGGAATAAAAAAAACCCCATAAAGTCAAAAGTTGAAGTAAGGCCAAAATTTATAAGAAAGGATCAAACATTGCATTTTAATAATTATTTTTTTCTTTTGCTGATGTTCACCTAATACAGGGCCCAAGAGCCACTCAAAGTAGAGAGTTACCGAATGATGTGTATATGAGTGTAAATGGAGGAAGTGAAAATTATGAAGATATGGGCGATAACTAACAACTGGCCCTAGACTTGAAGAGGCTAAGATTGTAATGTTTAGGGAAGCATCCTCTTGGGAGTCTGTTCCATATAGTAGCAGTACTTGGGAAGGAGTTGTCCGAGTGGAACATCATGCTTACCAATGGAATTGGTGGTACTAAAGAATGGAGCTCATCTGAACAATTTTTGCATTAAAAATTGGCAATAAAAAACAGCATTGATATAAGAAGATTTATATTGACTAAATATTTACATATCTTCATTGATACTGATAGATGTTTGAATTTTGATGTAGTGAGACTCCAGGACCCATTGGTGGTGATTTGGGTGTGTCTCTGAGAAAGTTTCTTAATAAATTGTGTTAAATTGCAGGGTTACAGAATAAGTTGTTTTTTTTTAAATATTTTTTTACCACTGACCCCAAAAAACAATTTTAATCATGCCAAATCATGTAAACTGACAGAACAACGTTTTACTAATTAAATTAATAAATTTAGTTTTTTTCAATTGAATCAATAAATTGAAAATGAAAACTATTTAAAGCAAAGGTCGGTAAAGTTCAATGTGTTCGGGTGTGTCAAATTTACAAAAGAAACAAATCAAGAAAGTGTCTAGTGAGATGATATTGATTTCTATTTCATGCCACCCACACATTCATGCCACCCACACATCCCACTACTCAATGAAAAAAGGAAAGAGTAAGTGAAAGAATGAAAGGAAAAACGAATAAAAAGTATTTAAAAGAATATGTGCAATATATTGCTGTCCATGGGAAACTTTAGTTGTGTCCATGAGACACACAGATGGGAAGGTTACTGTGTCCTTTAAGATTTTTATCAGACAGGGATAGCAGGATTCAGGCCTATCAGTGTTTCTATCTTATCTGTAAAATTGTGTATACATACATACATATACATATATATATATTCAAATATGCTTCATCAAATAATATAGACATATTGTATCTATTTATTTTATACTGGTCCTTTCAAGTTGTCTCATCAGTTTCTTGATGCTAAGATAAAATTCATCAAGGAAGGCACAGTAGTTTTGGCTAACCCATATACTTTTGATCTTTTCCTAGATCATCTTCAGTGGTAAATTACAAAGACAAACTCATTATAAAATCTGCATTCCGTTGCGATAGTGATTTTAAAAAACATAAAATATCTTAAAAATATGTGTGTGTGTGTGTGTGTGTGTGTATGTACACACTGAAGAGCAGGTGGACATGTCTGCCTACAAAACTCTGGAGTTGGAATGTTGAAGGTAACATCAATCAGCTAAGTGACAAACTTTTATTTTATTAATTCTGTGTGTGTATATATATATATATATATATATATATATATATATATTCATCTTTTCTTTGCAATTAAATCCATGTAGCCAGTAACAAATTAATAAACTTATGCAAATTTTCAAGAGAAACTTGACATGATGTAGAAAGATTTTATTGAATCCAAAAAGTCAGTTCACTGTGTAGTGCTAGACAATTTTTGAGACCAGAAACTATCTTACATATTTATATGTCCATAGATTGAATATTGCTGCCACATCAGGTCTGGTGCTTCTGCTATGTTTTTGAAGATTCTTGATAAAATATAAAGAAGAATTTGCAATGTTATTGGTCCTGATTTGACATCATGGCTTCAGTCACTTTCCCATTGCTGTAATCTAACTTCCCTGTTCCTTTTCTATAAATGCTTTCATGCTAATTGTTCTGATGAACTTTCCTCTAAGGTTCTTTAGACTTTAGGAATTTAACAGAATTACTAGATTGTTGGCAAGGTCTCATTCTTTTAGAGCTTAAATGGCTAGATATAACCGTAAGTTCTAAGCTAACAGTGTCTTCTATTGCACTTCTCACTTGTGGAACTCATTTCCGGCTTCTCGCTTCCCTGTCAAATTTGATCTTCAAAAATTTAAATACACTGCCAATCATTGTCTTCTGTCTTCTTAATTCTTGTTCTTTTATTGTTCCCTCACCTTAATAATGTTTTTTTTTCATATTCTCTCATACTCAATAACTCATTCCACCTTAGTGGCTTTATTACCTTGCTTGGAGGGGGAATGATTAAAAAAAAGAACTACTTGTATAGATTAAGGCTTACAACTGAAAAGTTTGTGCAAACCAGCCAAATTATCAGTTTGCTGATGTCTACAAAGAAGCGACCAAGTTTCTGTCAACACACATTATCTGAGCTATTTGCCACAGTAATTATAGCAGAAAGAGTCAAACTATAGTAGGACAAATAATAACCATCCTCTTAATAAAATTCACCTAATACGAGGCTCAAGAGCCACTCGTGGTAGAGGGTTACTGAATGAGGTTTGTGATATGATTGTAAGCAGAGTAGAAGAAAGTGAAGATTATGAGGATAAAGAAGATAGACAGCAATTGACTCTTGACTTGAAGAGGTTAAGAGTGGGGGTCTGTTCCATAACGTAGCAGCTCTTGGGAAAAAGCTGTCTGAGTAGAACCTCTTCCTCCTTACAAATGGAATACAGAGGAAAGGTGATGATTTGACTTTGTGGATGGAGCTGTACAAGTTTGAACTGGTAGATTGACTTTCCCTTCCACTTAAATCACACGTCAAATTATCCAGAGATGTCAATCAAAAAAAGGACACTAGCAGAAAATAAAAACCTTTCAATTAAAAACAACACAGAGACATTTTTTTATACTAAAGTTCACTCAATACAAGGCTCAAGAGCCACTCATGGTAGAGGGTTACTGAATGAGGTGTGTGATATGATTGCGAGAAGAGGTAGAAGTGAAGATTACAAGGATAAGGAAGATAGACAGCAACTGACCCTCGACTTGAAGATGTTAAGATTGTAGTGTTCAAGGAAGCATCCACATGGGAGTCTGTTCCACAAAATAGAAATTCTTGAGAAAAATCTGTCTAAGTGAAACCTCCTCCTTACCAATGGAATATGGAAGAAATGTGGGTGACTCAGTTCCATGGACATAGCATGATGAGGTCCTAGTTGTAAAAGTCTGATGAATTCTTGAGGAGTTAACCTAAGAAATCCTGTTTCAGATGTTCTGAATGTGGGGGGATTTTGAATGCATTTGTTTTCAGTGTTTATAAATCCAAGAAAGGCTGGGTACTAAATATTTGAGAAATCTTTTTAAAGAAAAATATGCGACACCAGCAGGATTCGAACCAGTGTCCTCCTGATCAGGGAAAACCGCCGTTTAATAAGTAAACAGTGTCTACTCAAATATGGGTGTCCACTAAAAATAATGTTTATGTAATAAAATCTGTTGAGTTAATAAATAAAAATCTATCACTTCTATATATATATATATATATATATATATATATATATATATACATACACACACATACAAACAGTACTTCCTTGATTATCTGCATGTGAACTGAAAAGAAAAATTGAAATTATAAAAATGTTTATGGTAAGTGGCATACTGTAGTAGTAGGTTGAATGTGCAGGTGTGGAGAAAGAATGTGAAAAATGAGTATGCTTAACCCTGGTTGACTGCTTGGTAATTATTGCTTTGTGCTTGTTGTGTTGATAGGGTCCATTCATTTACAAAGCCTAATGGTCAGACAGCAGTCAGCCATGTGTGTGTGAAGTCTCTCTCCACTTTCTGTTAGTGTCTATTGTTCAGCTTCTTATAGTTTTTATAAGGAAAATGCACGGACGTAGTTGAAAGCATCTGTGGCAAATGTCATTTGCCTCAATAATGGCTAGTAGTCTGATATATTTGTGTTTCTTTTAAAATTTGTTTTGAGTAGAATGCGGGGTGTGTGTGTATGTGTGTAACTTAGCTAGAAGAAGATTGGGGTGTAGTTATAGATATGTTTTCTAATAATGGTGTAAATTTGGTTTGGTTTGGTTTATTTTGTTTTACGGCATATCAACCTCAATGGGTTATTTAATGCCGACATTTTTAGGATAGATTCGTATGAATAGAATATGTATTCTTTGGTTTAGATTGGTTTGGTTTATTTTGATTTACGGCATATCAACCTCAATGGGTTATTTAATGCTGACATTTTTAGGATAGATTCGTATGAATAGAATATGTATTCTTTGGTTTAGATGGGTTTGGTTTATTTTGTTTTATGGCATATCAACCTCAATGGGTTATTTAATGCCGACAACATTTTTAGGATAGATTCATATGAATAGAATATGTATTCTTTGGTTTAGATTGGTTTGGTTTATTTTGTTTTATGGCATATCAACCTCAATGGGTTATTTAATGCCGACAACATTGCTGGTAATATTTTTCCTTCAAAATTGTATTGCTGGTAATAATTTTTTTCAAAAAAGTATTGCTGGTAATAGTTAACTATTTGCCCATAGCTGGGACCTTAACAGGTGCTACCACCCTGGGTCAGGGTGGACCTGGGAACACCAGCAATTAAGAGGTGGTTCCACTTTCCTCAAAACCTCTTGATCAGTGGCCTTGCTGTTGGACATAGTTTATCGTCTTACCCAGGACGCGGATGTAGTTTATCGTCTTACCCCGGACGCGGATGTAGTTCAACGTCTTACCCAGGACGCGGATGTATTTTATCGTCATACCCAGGACAATGTAAATTTGGCTTTAATTTGTTATCTCTATGTGTAATTTGTATTTTACTGCTACAAAATCATCCAAACTAAACCCATTCTAATATTTCATCTTAGACAAGAATTTTGAGAATTTAGAAATCCATATGATTCGTATAAAATTTCCATTTTGGTTTCAAACACCAAAGCAATGATAATATTTGATAAATGGTGAAGTTGGTTGTGCTTTCAACCAGAAACTATCCTTACAAACATATCTACTGTAATCCAGTTTTGGGAGTTAGTGGCAGAAAAATGCAGGGGTAGCAGGAAACAGACAAAAATGACAGATTTAAAAAAAAAAAATAAACAAAGTATTTGAAAACCTTATTTGATGTTATAAATGTTAAATTATGTTTTGGAAAATATTTTTTTAAATCAATTCACCTCAAGCAATGCCACTAAAATTCAAGTGGGTACTGGGAGGGAAAGAATAAAAGAGACTTTAGAAGGAACCGGAAACTCAATTCTTAAATGAGAAATAAGGGGGTAAACCTCTATATGTGTTCAAAAGGCCGGGAAGGGGTGTGAACCGGGCGATAGGCAAATTTATCTACTCCTATTAATTGTTTTTCAATAATTTAGGTATTCAATTTTTAAGTATCTAAACATAATTTTTCAACCTCTGTGCTGAGATGTCTGGATAACCAAGGAAGTACTGTAACATATATATGTGTGTGTGTGTTTGCTGCTGGATGGAAATCTTTTCAATTTAGTACAGTTTAGCTTCTTTGTTAGACACAATACATCAGTGTTCTGGTATATGTCACCCCTGCCGAATATCGAATTTAAGGTTGGATTTACCACCATTTCTGGCCCTGACTACTGGGATATTCCATCTTGTGCCATGTAGCTATTTTTTCACACTTGATGATTTTCGTTGTTTTATGCACTATCAACCAAGCCTTATTATCCTCAGCCCACTGAGGGGAAACAGACACACCTTACACTAGAGGCCATTATTGGTTGCCAGATGATTGTGCACATTGCATACGAAACTATTAGTCATGACTGAGTGACAAATACAATTTTGGTGAAATCATTCTACAGCTTTAATGATGAAGCATTGACCACTATTTCCTACGTGCTTAACTATCACTCCTTAGTGAAATATATATGATAAAAATAGTTTTAAAGTATGTTATATTTATGTGTAAAAGTTCTCAATATCAGGGAAAGGCTGTATGTAAATATAAAAATGGACACTGAGTGGCAATAGAACGTTTCATGCTTGAATGCAAACTTCAGGCCCTATATATACGTAAATATTCTCAGATGGAGTGTATCTGTAGAAGAGACAAAATGAATAAAAAGCGACAAGAGGAAACACTATATTTAGCCGACACATTTCGTCCTCTGAGGCCTTGCCTTGATAAAGTCACTCAGTGGACAAAACATGTCAGCTAAGTATAGTTTTTCTTTGTCTCTTTATTCTTATATATATATATATATATGTGTGTGTGTGTGTGTGTGGTCGTAAATGTTCTCAGATGGAGTGTATCTATAGATGAATAAATAAAGGCAAGAGAAAAACTATACTTAACCAACATTCATCATCTAATAGATTTGCCTTGATAAAGTCCATCAGAAGACAAAACATGTCCGCTAAGTATAATTTTTCCTTATCTCTTTTTATTCATATATATATATATATATATATATATATATATATATATATATATATATATATATATATATGTGCGTGTGTAAAGAATTAGCGGATTTTATTTTTTGATGCAACATATTTTTATTACTTCAAATGTTATTTTTAGTGGATACCTGCATTTGAGTAGACTATGTTCATTTTAAACAGTATTTATTTATTATTTTAAAATAAATGGATTGTCTACTTAAATATGGTTAACCACTAAAAATAATATTTGAAGTAATAAAAATATGTCAAATTAAAAAATCAAATCCATTAATTCTTTTAAAATTGCTTTGTTTACGTTTCAGATATGAAACTGAGAAGATATGTGTTTCAAGAAATCTGAATGAGTCGGTGTGCTTTAATGGCAAAATAGGACCTTGCATTTATTGTGAAGCTCTTCATGGCCCAATGGTAAAAGCACATCAGATCAGATGGTGGTTTCTCCTGCAATGGGGGATGCAGGTTAGCATAGGTTCTCAGTTATGCAGGCAGGCAGACAAAATAAATACTGTTATTTACTAAAAATAATGTTTGAAGAAATATATATGATGGACTCTCTTGTCGCAGATGACAAATGACGGGTCAGTAAAATAAAGAGGTGCTTAACTTTCATAGACATGTATGTGTCCCCCAAGGCCCACAGGTGTTTTATAAAATTTTAGACAGATGAAACATTGGTTGAGCCATTTCACTCAAAGTGCGTACAACAAAGCCACAGTGGCAGGTAAGGCTATCATTGAGAGGAGCTGCATGCTGTCAACTTGCTTTTTAATATTTGCATTCACTTGATCCAGATGTTCAAATCGGCCTCACTCAAATCTTTGTATAGATGAGAAGCAGGACAGGCACCCAGCTCCTTTGATCTGAAACTTTGTTTTTCCAGGAAGAAAAGATGATGTTGCATAGATTCTGATTGTCTTTCAGTTTGTCTCTGAAACGCAAGAGTGGCTTTCTGACCTGACCTGCTTCTTAGAAGCTGACCAAAGAGGAATTTTTTTTGGAAGTCTGCTATTGCTCATGCGAGAAAGATGCCCTGCCCACCTGAGTTGAATTTTCATTAGGATGGCTTCAATACCTGTCATGTTGCATTTAGGTAGAACTGAACTATTTCTAATGCAATCACCCAGTTTTCTGTTGTAGACAGACAATAATAAATATTGTTTTTACTAAAAATAATTTTTGAAGAAATATATATATATATATATATATATATATATATTTTTTTTTTTACGAACAAAGCCACAATGTGCTCACTGTATTCGGAAATTAAAAATATCCCTACTACACACTAAGACATATACATAATGCACACACTCAATTAAGTTGAAAAATCGAATCATCCTTGATAATGGCTAAAGGTATAGCTGAAAGCGCTCGGAAACATAAAACATTTGGACAGTTCTTACACACCCTTTGTCCTGTAAAGAAAGCTCTTGTTCGAACACGAGAAAAATTAAATAAAAAGCTCAATCGTAGTACCTTGTCTGTCGTTTTTAATGAAACATGCACATATATATATATATATATATATATATATATATATATATATATATATATAGTTGGATAGCAGTCCCTCTCTAATACATGTTACATTAAAAATGAATAAGGTACATCTGTTAAGTTTTTTTATTGTTTTTCTTGCGTGCAAACAAGATTTCTTTTTTGGAATTGGTATTGTGTAGAAATTGTCCAAATGTTTGTTCATTCCAAGAACTTTCAGCTGATCTATCTATTTTAAAGAATTTTGCTTGTGCTATTGCAAATGGTAAGTTGTTCGAAAGTAGTCACATTTTTAATTCCCAAATGGCTAGTTTCTATGATAGTGTTTCAAATTAAGAATTTACAGACAGGTAATAAAGAATTTTAATCAGCTAAATTTTCTCCTGAAATTAATCTATCCCACACTTTATATATTCATACAGGTAACAAATCAAAATGTTCTAATAATTGCTGAAGATTTCTTTGATTCAATTCAGTTAAGCTAATGAAAACAATAAAATAGTAATAAGTTTAATTACATCGTACACTCATAAAAAAATAGGGTAAAAGTGTAGGGGGGATAATTTTTGTTGATTAGCAGTCATTAGACATTCCTCACGCCACAACATTTTTTCAGAAATGAAAAATATTTTTTTACTTTTCAAGAAAAAAAATTTCTTTTTCCTGTTCATAATATCAATACAATATAAAATTTGTCGTTGAATTTTTACAGGGCTATTGAACTTAGTTCTTCATCATATGAAAACAAACTTTTATTTTTTAACACAAATAGATTTCTTTTAAATAAAGAACAAACAGATATACATTTTTAATTAAAAAACAATTTACTGTTTATTCTTTATTTAAGGTAAATAATTATCATCCTACAATGTTTGTGCTTTGGAAAATAAATCACCATCACAACAAAGAAAAAATTAAATTAAAAAATTTTTTTTTTTAAATTTCAGAAAATTAAAAAAAAAAAAAGAAGCAAAAATTAATGATGTAATTGCAGTTGCAAACTTGACATTTTTAGATAAAAACTATGGCCAAAATCTAAAATTTAGGGATTAATTTGTCACTGTATTGATATTATGAACAGGACCCTACTTCTAGATCAATATTTTTTGGTTCTGACAAACATAATGACTCGAGGAAGGTTTAATAAATTTACAAGAATTATTTCTTGAAAAAAAAAATTTTCTCTATTTTCTACGAGTGGACCAGTCTATTTAATTAGTCCCCAACTTTTTTTCTCGTTAAAGAATGAAAAAGAACAAAACAAGTAAAACACTGTAATATTGAATTATCATTTTGCACATTTACAAATCTACCATTCGTCCATGCATTGTGTATTGCTGCAATATCTGTTCAGGTTCTCCTGCTTGAGATTCTTGACAAATTTCAACGAAGGATCTTTAATGTAATCGATCCTGACCTGACATCTCAACTTTAGTCACCATGATATAGCTTCCCTCCATCAAGAATTTGTTCTGTTGAACTTTCCTCTTTGGTGCCATGACCGCATAGATTTAAGCGTACTACTAGATTGGCAACCAGGTTTCATCGTTTTACTGTTGAACTAGCTACGTGTAACTGTACGTTTGCTTTTCTTGCACTTCTCACCTGTGGAACTCTCTTCCAGTTTCTTGCTTTCCTGTTGTCTAGAATCTTCAAAATTTTAAATGTAATGTCAATCGCCATCTTGTCATCCTGAACAGTGCCTTTTTTTGCCTTCCTCATTTCTCACTAAAGCACTGCCTGTAACCCCACCAATTAAATGCAACAAATGCAATTTAACCCCCCCCCCCAACACCAAATTTAAATGCAATTTTAATTGCTATCTTCTGTCTTTCTGAATCCTATTCTTTTATTGTCCTTTCTCCTTGTTGTACTGTGTTGTTCTACAACACATGATCAGTAGTTAATTTCTTGCCTGTCTCTTAGTTTACTATACACTTTATATCTCTTCCACTTAACGTAGGAACATAAGTACAATCCTATTTACCAATCCACTACACTTCTCAATAATATTTTCTCATTTTCTTTCACTCACAGTAACCCAGTGTTTCCCAAACTTTTTTCTCTGGGCCGCATTTTTGGAATTAAAATTTGCTCGTGCTTCACCAAATTTTATGTGATAAAAAATACATTTAAAAATAAAAAAAAAAACAGAGAAAGGGTTAAAAGGAGATAACTGTGGATTTGAACTGTCAGCACATTATCATTGATAACTCTCTCCTCCAATTTGCAGACCCTAGTTACTATATTCTTAATACTTGACATAATACAAAAATATCACAACAATAAAATCAGTCAATAATTATTTATAACTATTTTTATACTCAGACTCATGCATGCAATTACAAGTAATCCATAATAATATCTTAAATTTTGAAATCATATTTATTTTTGGCATATGAATTTTTTTAAAACTGTTTCTAAATCTTTGATTATCTCTCAATTATCCCGCCTCACCTGCTATCATCTTCTGTCACATCTATGAGGTGCACTGCACCATTTGGGAACCACTTCAGTAACACCTTGTGTCTTAGTGGCATTGTCACCTTGCTTGGGGTGAAATGATTAAAAAAAAAAAAAAGTGCTAAGTTTGTTGCAAATAAAGGTTTGTACAGATTTTAATTCTGTAATTAATCATTGAAAACAAAAACGTTTTTCAGCTTTATGAATAACTCACGTTTGTACTCACAATTAAATTTTGGTAGCATCCATTTCTGAGACGAATTAAATCTCCCCAGAGAACTTCCTTACCACAACTGGGACAACAGCCATCAACTGGGATTAATTGTAGTTCAGCATCATTTGTTTTGCGTTGGGCAAGAAACTGGCCAGCCAAACATGTAATATGGCTTACTGCTCGACACTGGACATGGATGCACCTTAAGACTGAATTAGGATCCTGTATATAAAGAAATAAAATAAATAAAACAATGAAAATGCAGAGACTTACATTAACACTAAATTGTTGTATACACAAAGCTTATGAATTTAGTTTTAGAGGCATTGAAAAGAGACTTCAACATTGTTAGCAGCTTTTTCTAGATGATGTAGGAGAACTATGGCATTGGTAATGGTGTCTCTAGTGATGGCTAGGTCATCTGTATAGTCAATATCTGTCAACTTTTTTGCAGGATATCGACTTCAGAGTTTTGGTAATAAGGTAAAACCCCACAGCTTGATGGACCCAACCCTGATATTTCTACAATCTTATGTGAACACAGAATTCGCTTTGCAGGACACTGCTGGTGAGCAAAAAAGGACTTGCGAGTGATCTACTTAATAAGTCTTGTCTTTTTGTTACCTTAAACTTGTTCTGCTGTCCATTTACCTTAAACTCACTAGATAGGTTATGCTTTCCTCTGGTTGCCATTAATATGTCCTGAGAGTATCAAATTTTTCCAAGCCCTCTTTCCGCATTATGTGCCCAAAAATTTTCAGAATAAATATGACAAGTACAAATGTTCCAACACCAAAATTCAAACTAAGTTTGAGAAAACAGAGATGTTTGTGACGAAAGACATGACTTACCTCGAAATTCGAAACAAGCATGAACGTGTCTTGCCTGCAAAGTGATGATAAAAAGAAATATGGCCGCTATTGAAGACACAATTTATGCGTGCCTATCTCATCCAAAACAAAACGATATTTGCACACATGCAAATTTTGGCTGTATGGGAATAGCATAAGAAGCGGGGTGCCAGCAGCACCAAAAACAGAAGTCATTCAACGGACTGCCTGTGTTAGAGTTGGACGTACGGATTGACAGACTGACAAAGAGTAAGTTGAAGTAGGCGTGGCTGAGTTGGTGTCTGCCCAGTGTAATGACCGAGAAAGGGAGCCACGCAATCCATTTCCTTGAGGTGACCGAAGAAGAAGAAAAAATAGCTGGCCTACCGGCGAGCACTGCACTGCACTTTTTGACCCCCCCCCCTCTCATCACCATTTTTTTCTACAATGTTATTGCTGATAATGACTGACTACTCCTGATGGACTATCCCTTGTACAAGTTGAACTACTTACACTGTTAGTTTTAAAATCTTTATGTCAGTATGCTGTATTGATGTTGCGATAACAATGATGAGGACAATAGTCTCAATGTAAATAATGATAAATTCTGTTGTGGGAATTACCTCTTTATGTTGCAAGGTGTAGATGTTTTCCAGTAAATATCTAATGGCTCTTGGAATGTTTGTTCCACAAACAATATTTGGCAGACTCGTGTGAGTTTGGGTAAAAATAAAAAACAAAACACACGGAATTTAAAACAAATGACAATGCATGTATTAACACAAAGAAATTATATTAATGTGTACACAATTGAAAGTAAAAGAAAAGACATAAAAAGAAATGTGTTTGTGTGGTACACGTGTGTATATGTGCATGTGAGAGCTCAATAGTCAGTGGACTGGAGAAATGAATGCATCCAAGCAGGGGACATGTTAGCTGCATGCTACTACATCTTGGAGCAAGAAGAAGAGAGAGAGAAAGAGGAAGGAAATGTCTGCCTTTTTATAGACTTAAATTGCACCACCTAATGGGCATTTTTGGTGAAGCCAAGTGAAGTAACCCACACAACTCATCCCAAAAATTCTGACTGAAATTATCATGTCTGTATTAACCATGATAGGAAAGATAATAAAATAAAAATACTGCATAAATTCATACAGACCACTAATTTTTCCAAACACACTGCACAGCATAGCCATTTTTTAGTCATCCTTGGTTGAGAAAAGCCATTAATGCAGGACAATGAATTTGCATTGTTCTCTGGGTCCATGGCTGAATGTAACAATTGCTGGTTCCTTTGTGGAGAGAGTTCAAAAGCTGGTAGTTGGCTTTGCGAAGGTTTAACCTTTTTACGGCGTACTGGTCCATACACAATAGGCATATGCATTGGAGGAAGAAGATTTGGAGGGAACTCCTGTTGATACTCCTGTTTCAGCCAGCGTATGGTGAGGGGAAGCCGATGCCAGGGACCAGTGCGCAACATTTCACACACGATTCGAAAATGATACTGATATGCTGATTCCGTACGTTTCTTCTTTGGTAAGTGCTTCAGGCGTCGGGAGGCGTTGGGATTCTGCCACGCCCATTCAAACTTCATGGAAGAAAATAAAAAATAAAAAGTGAAAAAAACTTTCAACCCATTTGGAGAAGTGACACAAGGTCTTATATTTTGTATTGAAATTACTATATCATACTTTCATTAATAATAATTATCACATTAATATATAGATAGGTAGATATAGATAGATATATTAATCATAAATAACAGTTCACAAAATTGCCAAGTGAAAAATTTAATTATTTCTATTAGGTTCTTAACAGTTAAAAAAAACTTAGGTAAATTCATTATAATATCATACAAAATACAAAATGTGCTATAAGAAATATATATATATATATATATATATATAGTAGCTTAAAAGCTGCCCAATAGGGTTGCATTTGAGCTAGCACCTTCAGGGCTCTTGATTAAGCCTTTATTACAACAGGCAGGGAGGAGTAGATGCGATAGGCAACAATAAACTACAAATGAACTCAAAATTGATCGCTGCATTTAAGTATTGCATTAATATCTACGCTTACCTTTTAAAAGTGCAACAATAATTCTTCTGCTGCCACTTAATATAAAGACAATTTGATATACGTAGGTCCTTACTTTCCATACAAACAATTATTTTTATTTCATGGGTGACTTTCACTGGATTTCACAATTTCAATTATTTCCAAATTTATTTCCAAGTTATAAAAATTGTTATTGTATAAAAAACCTTGTTGAAAAAAAAGGCACATACAAAATCACTGAAAACAATCACAGTAATGAAAACTTGAGAATCCAAAATTTTTAGATTGTGACTTTGGATCTGGTCTGGAATGTTTTTAATTTGCTTATGGAGTTGGCCTGATTCCAGAATAGTATTATATGTCAGGCTACAGACTCTAGGAGTAAAGCTGCAAAAGTGTGACACAGTGACATTTGCATTTATTGTGTGTGTGTGTATATATAACGATTTTTTCTGAAAACCTCCATGTAAGTAAAACAATTTTAATTTTAATAATTCTCTGTAAACATAAATGTATTATAAATATTACATATAAATATATAAAAACATTAGGTGTTTTTCCAAATCTTATTATTTTCTTTCTCTCTTTCTCTATCTATATATAGAATAAATATAAAAGTGGACACTGAGGTCAACACCAATTAGCGACCCTGAAGACTGAGTTGAAGCATGAAACTAACTGTCACCACTTGGTGTTGACCTCAGTGTCCACTTTTATATTTATATACACTCTATATCTGATATTGAGCAGTTTAACTCATAAATATACCATACATTAGAACTATATATATATGTGTAAGGTGTATCAAAAATACTTTTACAAACATTGGGGGCAGGCTCCCCACACCAAAACAATGACAAAAGTTCATATAAAAATATGTCCACAAATCCTTCCTATATGAGTTAAGTTTAAAGAAAGTTCATAGGAGATGGTGTGGTGTTGCCATGAAGACTAGGTTACATTTGTCATTCATGTACATTTGTAGCTAGTCTGTCTTCAACGTTTAATGTGTGTAGTAGTGACTTAACTGAGAAGTGTTCTGTTTAACAATGGCAGGATATTTATATCATGAGCAGGCAGATTTCATTTTTACATATGGCCGTGCGTGCGAATGGTAATAGATGTGAGGCTGCATAGCTGTATTAAATTGCATTTACAGACCAAAGGCAGCCGAGTCATCCAAACTTTGATGCTGTTTTCCGTTGCTGAGACAGGATCCGTGGCATCGCAAACTATGGATTGAGGAAGACTGAGATTCGCTCATATGCCTGACTATGAAGAACACATTCTACAAGCTGAAAGAGATGATCCAGGTATCAACACACGTTAAGTGGCCCTAGCATGTTGCACATCTCATAGTACTGCATGGAGGGTACTTCAAGAGTAGCTCCTGTATCCGTATCATTTGCAACGTGTGCAGAGTCTATTGCCCTCTGATCACTCATCATAGAACTTTTGCACAAACTGCCAATCTGTTGTTTGTCTCTTCAGTCTTGTTTATGGACGAGGCAATATTTGGAAGAAA
This sequence comes from Acanthosepion esculentum, assembly GCA_964036315.1. Taxonomy (NCBI): domain Eukaryota; kingdom Metazoa; phylum Mollusca; class Cephalopoda; order Sepiida; family Sepiidae; genus Acanthosepion; species Acanthosepion esculentum. Next base: position 18,399,788 of record OZ038478.1, read on the forward strand.
TGGAATAACAAATTTGCACTACCAAGATTTGTGGGTGGATCAGAATCCCCATGGTAAGATACAGGCTAGGCATCAACATCAGTTTACGATTAATGTGTAGGCTAGAATTGTAGGTAACTGTCTGGTAGCTCCATATGTTCTCCCAGCGCGTCTTACAGGAGCTGTCTACAGGGACTTTATTTTGAACACACTTCCAGACATGCTAGAGGATGTACCCCCGCTAATACAAAGATGCATGGACCCCCAATCTCAATCCTTTGGATTTTTATGTATGGGACCACCTAAAACAATTGATTTATGCAGCAGACATTATTAATGCAGAGACAATTCATCAATGTCTCATGGGGGCCTGTGAAATGATTCAACACTGTGTGGAAGTATTTGAAAGGATTTACCAGTCAATGATCCAACAAGTGCATGCGTGTCTAGAAGCAGATGGAGGACATTTTGAACATTTGTTATGAGTTGCTGTGTTAAGGTACAATGATGGCCTTTTGAACATATATTTATATGGACATTTTACCTTGTTTTGGTGTTGGGAACCTGCCCCCAAAGTTCGTAAAATTATTTTTGGATTGTACATTTAACAGCATCTACTGAAAACTTTAAACTTTATAATTCAAAAATGAAAAGTTTGCAGACATATGTTTATATGGACTTTTGTCCTTGTTTTGTTGGGAGGAACCTGCCCCCATAGCTGGTAAAAGGATTATATATATATATATATATATATATATATATATAATGGAAACAGTTCACTTAATGTATTTATCAACACAGAAAAAAATGGAAATTTATACAAACTAATCCCCCTACAACATGACTAAAATATACAGAAAAGCACCCAAAAATACGGAACATGATATTGACCAAGAACCTAAAAAAAAGAAAAAGAAAATTACCCAAACATTAGACTGAGACAACTGAATACATCACTAAATCTCAAGCATTCATTCAGAAGACCACAAACTTCAAACCCAACCATGCAGACTTGTAAACCCAATTAAAAGTGAACTTATTTCTTTAATCAAATTCACCCCATGCAAGGCAGTAAAGCCACTAAGACACAAGAAGTTACTGCATGTAAAAGAATTAGAAAACAAAAAAATTATTAAGGAGCAAGAACAATAGAAGAGTAATCAAGAAGACAGTAGATAAGGATTGATGCTGTATTTAAATTTTTGAAGATCAAAGTTGGCTGGAAAGTATGGTGCAGGAAGAGAGTTCCACAAGTGAGACAAAAAAATGTTAGCATAGAACTTACAGTTATACCTAGCTAATTCAACTGTAAATTGATGAGACCTTGTTGCCAATCTAGTACTGCGCTTAAATTCATAAAGTCTAGACATCATAGCGAAGAGCTCATCTGAGCAATTTTAGTGTCATTTTTAGCCATCTTTCATAAGAATGTAATTCTCTTTATTAAAAAAATATCTTCAAAAAATAAAATATACTTTTCTAAAACTTTGAGAAATATTAGCTGATTTAAAGTTTAGTTAATCTGATTTGAAACAAATATTACAGAAATGTATTTTTTGCTTGTTTAAAGTGTTGACAAGTTGACAGCTTGACTGACAGATAAAAGCTTATCTAATTTTTTTCTACAGTGGATATACCTGTAAATATTTACTCGGGGAGTATAATGTGAGTGCCTTTTTTATATAATTTTTAACTACTCAGAAATCTTAAAAATTTAAAATATTCTCCGTAATCTAATGTTTTATTGAATTTTAGATCCTCTGACTTCCAATTCATTACCACTTTTAATTTTTGATAATGGCGTGCATTGACATCCTTATTTACAAAAACTGGCATGATTATATATATATATA